>CM075765.1:58504246-58859246 GCA_037974665.1 Ehretia macrophylla
AAGCAAGCAAGGTAATTGAGAGCAGAAACATAAGTTATTACAAGATATAGGTTCCCAAATCTACACTACAACCAACTATCCTTCAACTTCTTACAGCAACCAATATAAACAAAGCCCTTAGGCCACAAAATAGATCCACAAATACCAAATAGAAACAAGAAGGCACAGCCACTTCAAAATAACACACAGCAACTAGGGCAACTCCTCCAACTGCGCCACCTGAAACATGTTAGCGAGGTATGAGCAACCACTGTTGCCCAGTGAGGGATATAGTCCCGGGGCGTGCAATGCAACAGATAATACAATTATACAACAATAACACTTAGACAATTAAAGAAACAATGAAACTTAAATAACCACACATTTAAAGGATACATTTCACATAACCCCTATACACCAATCTTCACTGGTCTTCATTCACGATCCACGAACCACGAGCACGATCACGATAAGCCGGCATAACCCCAAACACTCCAGTGGGTGTACTCCGGATGTACCCCGATAATCCTACGACCCAACATCCCCTGGCAATCTCCGGACCAGGCGAATGAGGGATTAGGGTACGGAGTTTGAATATCCACCGGCAAGCCCTCTGCCGCCCAGCCGATATTCAACACATCCGCCCTTGACACTATGGTTGCGCAACCACTATGCAATGCACTTAACGATGGCAAGTTAATAGCAATAATATAAGCATTAACACATATGAGGATCAACAAAGTAGGTTGACCTCGATGCAATCAGAATAGAACAATTATATAAGTAAATATGCAGTTTTGCAAAGAGACATTACAAAATAACCATAGGATTATACCAAAAGCTCCAAATCAACTTAATATCACATATAAACTCTCAAGAAGTCATGCCGTGCGTTTAGAAGTGTGAGACAACCGAAATTGCACTTAAACCCCTTTATTTTACAAACTATTTCTCTTCCAAACCAAAGTTAATGATTTCATTTTCAAAGGAAACTCTCCCAACCTTCTAACTAATCCTCAAGGTACCCTCTCAACCCTCTAACTCATTCAAATGCCCTCGTTTACCTCGAAAGCCCCAAATTCCCTCTTATGGCTTTAAACTACACATACATTGTCCGGGCTTCAAACAAGGGATATCAAGGCATCTATAGCACCTAGGTAGCCTAAGGATACTAAAATTGAAGCCCGAATCCACCCGGATTCGCATTAACCCCAAAAGCCCCAAGTTAAAGTCGGGTATTTTCCATTTTTAGGCGATTTAAGGGCAATGCAAGTGCACGCGGCTATTAGGTTATGTTCACTAGCACCTAAGGCATCTATTAGAAGCATTAAATCAAGCTAATTCGAGCAATTACACAAAACCCTAGAAAAAACGTTACTATTCACCTCATAAATTCAAATTACGATTGCAACAGTTTAAAATGCGAACTAATAGCTGAAATGTGTTCTCTAGCACTTATATACAAGGTATAATAGCATAGACAAGCTTTGCAATAGCATTTGATAACATTTTCAACAAATCAAGAAAAATGTAACATTTTAGATATGCATAAAAAGTCATGAAAACCCTCACCAATTGCGCGTAGGAACTCTCGGGAGGCTAGCAAACACCCTAAACTACTTGCTCCTAGCTTGGCTTGGCTTGGCTTGAAGATTTGATGAGCAAAATCATCTCATTCTCCTCCTATACTATTCTCGGATTTGCTACAGTAATTCCTGCATCTTCTCTTTTTTTTTTTTTTGTGTTTTGTTAAGTTATGAGCTAGGTGGTGTTTTATGAGCATATATATTAAATGGGATCAAGTTAGGTGCTTAGTGGTCCACTAAAATGAACGTTGATAACCTTAAAATGAGCCTAAGGTGAAGAATATATGCTAGCTAATTAAATTACTAAGTTATGTTACGTAACACTATTCATTGAACCATTAAAACATTTTCTAAACGAGTGCTCCTATCGCTCCTAGCTCAATTGCACAATTTTCCCATTCCTTTAACAATTAATATGATTTAATAAAAATGCTAATTCACTAATATAATGCAGTTTAAAAATGGAATGAATAGTGACCAAGAAAGACAACAGGTAAAGCACATAATTTAATGCGCAATTAATGGTTGCCACATTTAAAAATGTGTATGGTAGAATCTCGGGCGTCACATCCTCTCCCCCTTAAACAAATTGCGTCCACGCAATTCTTCTTCACAAGGGAACTTCACAACAACTGAAAACCAACTCCGATTACTCGTCATCAGTTGCTAAGCAAGAATACCATATACATTAAGAAATCCCAGTAGTATTGCCTGCAAACCTCACGTAATAAGGCCAAATAAAGGCTCCAATAGAGATGCTACTTCGAAATCCAAATAAGAATCCCGCTGGCACGAATACCATAGAAGAATAGAATCCCAACTAACAGTGGCGAGAAAATACCAATAAGAATTTAGAGTACAAATACCGAAGATAATTCCATATAATAAGGCTGATTAGAATCCCAAACTAAGTCTTCCGAATAATACCAGCAAGAAAATACTAGAAGAATACTCAATAAGAAAACCGAGAGAACGGTCATATAGAAATCCCAAAGGAAGCCATTCATTTCTGACTACTGAGCGTAGAAGAATGCCTTAGAAGAAATCCCAATAACTGAGCTCCGCTTACAACATTCTCATTCCCGCTAATCCACACAACTTGGAGGGCTTGTTGCTAATCACTTCTCTTCAGGGGGAGGAAGAAGTCTTTCTTACCATTTCAACGGGACATGTATGAATGCCAAGATATCACATTTACACATATATGTTTTAAACTATTATGCAAACATGTTTATATAAGAGTTTATGAAACAGTGTAATCATCAAAGTCATTCAAGCACGATAATCAAGTCAAGCATAACACAACTCAATCAAAGACATTCAAATACAGACAATACAAGCAACAGTTCAAGCAATTAATAATTCACGAAGTCAATTTGATGCATAACTAGCCATTTTACTTCACTTAGCACACATTTAGCATGTAACACATAATTATATCACATAGGTGCACACATTCAATACAAGACACACAATCAAACATGCAGGCATACACTTTTAAGACACACACTTAATCAAGCACACACGCAAGGGTTACTACCCGACAGGCCGAGGACCCTGTCCCGGCTTAGAGCTAACTAAGCTCTGATACCACCTGTAACGCCCCGATCCCTCACGAGACCGGGACTCCTATTTATCATGCTATTCTCACCCAATTCCAAACCCCGGGCACAAAATTTTAAGAAAAACGGACAGAGTTTCCCCTGTATTGTGGACATTCTGAACAACCTGTAAACACTCAATAAAGCCACAACAAGGTAAGACAAACTTTTCATAACTAAAGATCAAAGGATTAAGGCCATCCGAGCCTTGAAGCATACTATAGTTCCAAAAACACACAAGCATGCTAGTGGCTAGAGTTAGAACATTCACTACCAAGCATGCAAGGTAATTGAGAGCAGAAACATAAGTTATTACAAGATATAGGTTCCCAAATCTACACTACAACCAACTATCCTTCAACTTCTTACAGCAACCAATATAAACAAAGCCCTTAGGCCACAAAATAGATACACAAATACCAAATAGAAACAAGAAGGCACAGCCACTTCAGAATAACACACAACAACTAGGGCAACTCCTCCAACTGCGCCACCTGAAACATGTTAGCGAGGTATGAGGAACCACTGTTGCCCAGTGAGGGATGTAGTCCCGGGGCGTGCAATGCAACAGATAATAGAATTATACAACAATAACACTTAGACAATTAAAGAAACAATGAAACTTAAATAACCACACATTTAAAGGATACATTTCACATAACCCCTATACACCAATCTTCACTGGTCTTCATTCACGATCCACGAACCACGAGCACGATCACGATAAGCCGGCATAACCCCAAACACTCCAGTGGGTGTACTCCGGATGTACCCCGATAATCCTACGACCCAACATCCCCTGGCAATCTCCGGAGTAGGCGAATGAGGGAATAGGGCACGGAGTTTGAATATCCACTGGCAAGCCCTCTGCCGCCCAGCCGATATTCAACACATCCGCCCCTGACACTATGGTTGCGCAACCACTATGCAATGCACTTAACGATGGCAAGTTAATAGCAATAATATAAGCATTAACACATATGAGGATCAACAAAGTAGGTTGACCTCGATGCAATCAGAATAGAACAATTATATAAGCAAATATGCAGTTTTACAAAGAGACATTACAAAATAATCATAGAATTATACCAAAAGCTCCAAATCAACTTAATATCACATATAAACACTCAAGAAGTCATGCCGTGCGTTTAGAAGTGTGAGACAACCGAAATTGCACTTAAACCCCTTTATTTTACAAACTATTTCCCTTCCAAACCAAAGTTAATGATTTCATTTTCAAAGGAAACTCTCCCAACCTTCTAACTAACCCTCAAGGTACCCTCTCAACCCTCTAACTCATTCAAATGCCCGCGTTTACCCCGAAAGCCCCAAATTCCCTCTTATGGCTTTAAACTACACATACATTGTCCGGGCTTCAAACAAGGGATATCAAGGCATCTATAGCACCTAGGTAGCCTAAGGATACTAGAATTGAAGCCCGAATCCACCCGAATTCGCATTAACCCCAAAAGCCCCAAGTTAAAGTCAGCTATTTTCCATTTTTAGGCGATTTAAGGGCAATGCAAGTGCACGGGGCTATTAGGTTATCTTCACTAGCACCTAAGGCATCTATTAGAAGCATTAAATCAAGCTAATTCGAGCAATTACACAAAACCCTAGAAAAAATGTCACTATTCACCTCATAAATTCAAATGACGATTCCAACCGTTTAAAATGCGAACTAATAGCTCAAATGTGTTCTCTAGCACTTATATACAAGGTATAATAGCATAGATAAGCTTTGCAATAGCATTTGATAACATTTTCAACAAATCAAGAAAAATGTAACATTTTAGATATGCATAAAAAGTCATGAAAACCCTCACCAATTGCGCGTAGGAACTCTCGGGAGGCTAGCAAACACCCTAAACTACTTGCTCCTAGCTTGGCTTGGCTTGGCTTGAAGATTTGATGAGCAAAATCATCTCATTCTCCTCCTTTATTATTTTCGGATTTGCTACAGTAATTCCTGCATCTTCTCTTCTTCTTTTTTGTGTTTTGTTAAGTTATGAGCTAGGTGGTGTTTTATGAGCATATATATTAAATGGGATCAAGTTAGGTGCTTAGTGGTCCACTAAAATGCACGATGATGACCTTAATAAGAGCCTAAGGTGAAGAATATATGCTAGCTAATTAAATTACTAAGTTATGTTACGTAACACTATTCATTGAAACATTAAAACATTTTCTAAACGAGTGCTCGTATCGCTCCTAACTCAATTGCACATTTTTCCCATTCCTTTAACAATTAATATGATTTAATAAAAATGCTAATTCACTAATATAATGCAGTTTAAAAATGTAATGAATAGTGACCAAGAAAGACAACAAGTCAAGCACATAATTTAATGCGCAATTAATGGATGCCACATTTAAAAATGTGTACTGTAGAATCTCGGGCGTCACAGTAGCAGCCTTAAGAATTAGAGAGATCGATGAAGCTAAACAACACAAACACACGCGGTTGCATTTAATTTAGTTGAACGTTCTTCCTAAAATCTAATAATCTCTGACGCAGCAAATTATTAAATCTTGGTTGCTTCGCAAATTAGAAGGATCAAACAATTACAGATTTGATATCTAACTTAGCAATAGATTATAACGAATAATAAACTAGTTGGCCACCCTAGCAATTAAACGAAAGAATCATATAAAATAAAACAGAAGAACATTCAATACTTAAAGCATAAATTGAACAGTAAAAACTAATTAGATCTCACAGTTCTTATGAATCCGAGGCTTCAATTTTCTTCAACCAAGAATAAAAGTTTAGCCACGCAGAGCCATGAAGAAATCTTGAAGGAGAAAAAGGGAGAGAAAAAGAGGTAGTCCAAATCTTATGATTTCTCCCTCCTCTTTATAGTTTGTGAAGCCTACTAGATCCCATAAGATAATGGAATCCTAATCTAAATAGAATAAGAAAATATTAAAGGTGAAGGAAACTCCTAATATGACTAGAAAAGCCTAAAACAACTAGAAAAAGGCCTAATACAATTAGGATAGCAAAAATAGTTAGAATTTTCATGCACCACATCTTCCACCATCAACTAGAAGCTTCTAGATAAATAATATTCTAGAACACTAAACAGCACAGGTGTAGTAACTTCACGTCCAATTTCGGCTCTGATGAAGCCTTTATTTCTCAAAACTCAAAACATGAAAGTTGTATATCTTCTTCTTGGCTTTCCAAAACATCTTGAATCATCTCAATCGGAGTTCGGATGAGAGAGTTATGCCCTAAAAACCGTAACAGTGTCAGAGCTGTCCAGAATTGCGCGATTTAGCTTTGTTTTGCACTTAACTACTTCGTTCGCATCCTAAATCAAAATATAAAGATAATGAGTGTATTTAGGCATTAAATAAGTGTAAAATATTAAAATTTAGTGGAGAGAAATATGACATTTTGCATTCTTATCAAATTCCCCCACACTTGACCTTTGCTCATCCTCGGGCAAAACTCAAATTTTTAAAAAGACCAAAGTTGCAGTGGCATCAACAAAGAACAATCAAGCTCTTCAAAACTCATAACACATCATGAACAAACATTCTTAACCAACTTATAATTCCTTAGTAAGCATTCTCACTTGAAGATGGAGTAACGGAATACGTAGACCCTCACAAAGATAAACACTCGACTCTCATGTGTTTGAAGGGTATGTGTTTCCCTCAAATTCATTCCAATGAAAATGATCTACCATAGGCTTGCATATCTTCTCATTCTCCACCACTAAGATCACATGCATAACACAAATCATAAGGACTTTTCAAGGGTTGTAACGGGGCTTAAGGACAAAGGTGGGAAATATTTGGTAATGTAGCTCAAAAGCCATCAAAACTAGCGGAGCAAAAATAAACCAACTCAAGTTCGAATATGTAAAACATGTCAAAACCAATCAATTCATTTAATAGCTTCCATCTTCATATATATCATGTATAAACGTAACCCTTTCTTGAAATTTTTAGGAGGAATTATGAACATGGATAGTTTAAAAGCAATTTCCTCCATCACTTCGTTTCTTCCTTGTATTTTTTTTCTTTCTTTTTTTTTTTTTTTAATTTTGCACCAAAATTATATCACAATGGAACTCACAAATTGAGAACGAAAACATGTTCCATTTCACCAGTCATAGTCATACCATAAATTTAGACACCCCCACACTTATTTCTTGCATTCCCATACTTATCATAACGTTGAACAATGCTCCACTAGTCCTAAGGCCTGGGTAAAGACATTGTTTTTTGGGTTTAAAGCTTGTAACATGGGTTCACAATAAACAAGGTTAATAAGGCTCAAAAGGGTTTAACAAATGGAAAATTTAAATACAAGGTAGGCTATTTGGCTTATGTAGCTAAATCAAAGAAGGCCTTAATCATGTTCATGCATGCATGCGTCAATGTGACCTCAAAGAGAATCAAAGCAAGTTCTAGAGAAACAAATCCATGGAAGAATATTTCTCATGAAAAAAAAATAAAAATGAGACTGATTATGGATGTGTCAGTCTAAAGGCTCAAAATCTCACTAGCTTTTGTCTACGTAATTCAGTCACACCATGCTCAAGGAAAATAACTAAACCAATTAACTCTAAGTGGAAAGAGTACCTATTCAATCATGTTCTAAATCTTTTAAGCTTAATTGCACCTTGCTCATGCCATGCATAGAAAACATTTAAAACCATAATTTTTTTTATTAAAAAAAAAGCAAATTAAAACACAACCTAGGAGACCCAGCTGAGATTGAAGTTGTTTCATCTTGGAAGAGACTTGAAACGGTGTCAGAGATTTAGAGTTTTCTGGGGTTGGCAGGTTACTATCAGAGGTTTGTTAAAGACTTTTCAAAAATTTCTAGACCTTTAAGCTAGTTGACTTGAAAGAAAGTTACTTACAACTGGGATGCTAAATGTGAATCCAGTTTTCAAAAATTGAAGAAGAGGCTAACTACAGCTCATGTACTAGCTTTACCTGAGGGTACATAAAACTTTGTTATCTACAGTGATGCATCTAAAGAAGGATTAGGCTGCGTTTTAATGCAGAATGGTAAGGTGATTGCCTATGCTTCTAGGAAGTTGAAACCATATGATGTCAATTACCCTACACATGATCTAGAGTTAGCTGCAGTTGTGTTTGCTTTAAAGAAGTGGCGTCATTACTTGTGGGGTGGCATATTTAAAATTTTTACTGACCACAAGAGTCTCAAATATTTATTTTCACAAAAAGATTTGAATATGAGGCAGCGGAGATGGCTGGAGCTATTAAGTGGCTACAATTGTTCTATAAACTAGTGCTAGGCAAGGCAAATGTTGTTGCTGATGCTTTGAGCCGAAAAGCTACTGTTGCAAGTTTAATTATCAAGGATTGGGAGACTTTGGAGGAAATTTGTTCATGGAAGCCGGAAGCTACTGAGGTAGGGATTCGATTTGCTAGCTTACAGATTCAGTCAGGGTTGGTAGCACATATCAGGAAGGCTCAGAAGATTGATCCTTACATCTTGAAAATACAAGAAAAAGCAAAAGGGGGAGAGTCGGAGTTTAAATTACATGCAGATGGTATCTTCAGATTCAGGGACCGAGTGTGTGTTTCTTGTGATCCGACTTTGAAGAATGAGATTATGTCCGAGGCACATAATTCATGATATACAATTCACTCGGGTAGTACTAAAATGTATAGAGACTTGAAACAACACTTCTGGTAGAACAATATGAAGAGGGAGATTGCTGGGTATGTATCTAGGTGTTTGACTTGTCAGAGGGTTAAAGTTGAGCATCAGAGGGCAGCCGGGCTCCTTCAGCCGTTGTCAATTCCACAATGGAAGTGGGTGCATATAGCAATGGACCTTGTGATCGATCTTCCTAGAACTCCGAGAGGGTGTGATTCTGTTTGGGTTGTTCTGGACCGCTTGACTAAAGTTACACATTTTATTTCCGTGAACAAACATGATAGCCTTGATAAACTAGCTGAGCTTTATGTTGCTAATATTGTGAGACTGCATGGTGTGCCACAGAGTATAGTGTTAGATAGAGATCCCAGATTCAGATCTCGTTTTTGGCAGAAGTTGCAGGAGGGCATGGGAACTAAGTTGAGCTTCAGCACTGCATACCATCCACAAATTGATGGCCAGTCTGAGAGAACCATCAGGATCTTGGAAAACATGCTTTGGGCATATGTGCTAGACTTTGGGAAGAATTGGGAGAAGTTGTTGCCTTTAGCGGAGTTCGCCTACAATAATAGTTATCAATCTACTATAGGTATGGCTCCCTACGAGACATTGTACGGTCGTAAATGCAGATCCCCATTGTATTGGGAAGAGGTTGGAGAGATGAGAACAGTTGATCCGACTGTGTTACCTGAGATGATTAAGATGGTAGATAATGTTCACCTTATTCGCCAGCGTATGCTTACAGCTCAGAGTCGTCAGAAGAGTTATGCGGATAAGCACCGTCGGGATCTTGAGTTTGATTTGGGAGATTGGGTGTTTCTTAAGATTTCTCCTCGAAAGGGATTGATTCGGCACGGTAAGAGCGGGAAACTTAGTCCCAGGTATGTGGGTCCGTATGAGATCACCGAAAAGGTGGGTCTTTTGGCTTATCGGTTAGCTTTGCCTCCGAGCTTGTCGAGACTGCACGATGTTTTCCACGTGTTAATGTTAAAGAAGTACCATATAGATCCTTCACATGTACTTGAACCAGAGCCTTTGCAGATTGAGGAAAAGTTGACTTATGAGGAGAAACCGATTCGAATTATGGATCGAAAAGTTGAGGAACTTCAGAGGAAGAGGATTCCTTTAGTTAAGGTTCTGTGGAATCATCATGGGTTTGAGGAAGCGGGTTGGGAGAGAAAGGACCAAGTTCGGAGTTAGTATCCGGAGTTGTTTGTCGACCAGGTAAGAATTGTGTTGGCGCAATTGTTTTAAGGGGGAGAGGGTGTAATACCCGGGCCCGGAATGTCGAATTTTCTTGATTATCTTTCTGAAAATTATATTTTCTTAAATTCCTTGGAATCTAATTGTTACTTCTTTATTGTCGCAAAGTGCATTGCATATCGAGGGCGATAGTTAGAGAGCGGTTTTTAGTCCTCAACAAATAGTAAAATTAGTATTTAGTGTTTTAATTTTGTGTTTTAATTGTTGTTAGCTAGGATTAATATTGCACTAGTTATTTTAGCTTTTAAATGCACAAAAATAGGCCAATTTGACCAATTTTAAGTTAGTTGACCAAGGGGCTTGACCTTTGACCAAGTTGTCATCTTTTAATAAGCAAAATAACATTGCGAAATAAAAATAAACAAGCTGAAAAAACAGAACAAGCAGGCAAAAAACCAAGAGAGGAAAAAAAAAGATTTTCAATCTTCAAACTTCAAATCTTCACGTGAGCTTGTGCGGGGTCATTACCGAGGTATCTAGCGTAGTTTTCCTAGCGACTAGAAGTGCCTAAGGTGAGGGAAGCATGTTATTTGCACATTTTAATGTTATATGTCTCAACTTTATGATTTTTAGATTTTATCCGTAGTTAGTTATTTTAATCATTTTAATGCTTAAAGAATGTTCTTTGCCAATTGTAGAACATGTATTTATAGCTTTTTAACATTTTCTGCGGTTGAATGTTGAGATTGTAATTTAAAATGTCAATTGAATAGTAAAACATGAATTGTAAACCCTCGAAACGTAGAAGTTGCGTTGTTATGCTTTTTGTTGATGTGAAAAGATGTTAGATATGCTAGAATGCCTAAATGCATGATTTGTTTGGGTTGCGTAGTGGAAAAATACGGAGAAATGCCTTGGTGAAAGTTGGGAACGTTTAGGTCGAGTTTAGTGTTTCCTCGTTTTGCGTGATGGCATTGTCTCGGGAGGCCATGGAAGCACTTTTGGTGTGGTTATGGTATTGGTTGGGTGTTTGGTTAGGGTAGTTGTAGTTCAAACGAGCAAAGGGGAAAATCGGGGCTTTGCGTGAATTCTAGGGTTAAGTAGGGTTTCGGGGTCTTTAGACGTGCCTTATGGTGACCTAGGAGGATTGGTAAAGTCGGTTTCCAAAGCTCGTGGCTCATTTGGAAGTAGTAGTGTTTGGTAAGTTGGGATCGTTTTGTGTTTTTGTTGGTTTTCATAGAATTTTGCTTGTAGAATGTTTGTTAATGCTTGTTGGAGTTGATTTTGATTGAAATGCTTATCAACTGTTGCTATTGCGTGCGAGAGTAACCTACTTTGTTATTCTCCCACGTGTGGCTTTATTGCTCGATTGTTGCATTGTATATTGTCTTGCATTCAAAGAGTCAGGGGCGGAGTGATGGGCCTCTCTGGGTAGCCTCGGGTTGCCAGTGTTGGTTGCCCTAGCTCCGTGTCCTATTCCCTTTCTCGCTTGGGTTGCCTCCCAGGGAGATTTGGGTCGTAGGATTGATGGATACTTCCGGGGTATTCCAACTGAAGTTATAAGGTAGTTTGGGCCGGCGCGTCATCATCGAATTCGTGATTGAAAGTTGCTCGTGGAAAGAGTATCATATCCTTTGAATGAGTGTTTATAGTTTTATTGCTTGTCTTGTTTTATTGATGGCTTTGTGTGTATCTCTATATGATATTTGTATGAATTGCTTGACTAATTGCATTGCATACTCCTCTCATCTCCATCCTTGAGACCAATTGCCCTCGCTGAGCAATAGTTTTTGCTCATTCCTTTCTATATCATATTTTTACAGAGGTAGTTGAAGCAGACCCTATTGAGGTAATTGAGGAGGAGCAGCAGGTGGAGGTGTTTCTGTGATAGCACTTCTTTGCTTTGCTGGTGGTTGGTTGCCAGACTTTTGTGCGAGCCATGCTTGATGTGTTTAATGCTTGGTTGACGCTTCATTTTGAGGCTTGTAGCCTTGTACGTAGTTTCTAGTTTGAGGCCTTTATGGTCTTATGTTGTAAAAGTTGAAAGAATGTGAAGTTGTAAAGATGTACTCTTATGACTAGTAAAGAATTGCATACTAATGGTTTAACTATTTAGTGGCACGAATACTTGTGTAGTATGCATGACATTTTTGGTTTGCAAAGTTGTTAATGAGAAGATGTATATTTTCTAAAAGAAAGTTGTCTTGATTCAAATGTTTTTATGGCTTTCACAAGTATTATATTGAATGTAGGGTTTTCGGATCGTCCACGGTACAGAGAAGACTCCGTCCGTGTGTCAGGTCCGGGCTTGGCCTTTTGCGGGGTCGGGTCGAGGCGTGACAGATATGCTCTAATGCTATATATTTAGATGACCTATTTTGGGATATTTTGGCATTAACTTCTACATAATGGTATTTACGTCTATATGTTTGTTTACATATTGACTTGTTTGTGACGTTCATAATCTCTGCCATTCCTATTATATGAATGTATCCTTAGTGTTTTTAAGAGAAGAAATATATTCTAAAAGTGTTTAGAATACGTTGGCATATTTTTCGATATGATAAACATTCAAAATGATTTATAGCCCTTAGATTATTTGACCGAGACTAGAATAATCAATTACGGGCTATTATATGTAAGTTACCTTTGATTAACATAGAGATGTTAATGATAAAGGATGGCAAGCCTTGTGCCATAACAGCATAGGGATGCAACTGACTTACATATGGGTAATTGTTAGTTGAACGAATCACTGAATGTGACCAGAATAACAAAACTACATGACTTTGGATTAATAGTTTGTTATTTGTTGCGAATTGTGCAAATTAATTCTTTGACTTGAGAAATTACGGCTGCCGATTACATCAGGGGCTAAATACTGCGTCTGGACAATACCCGTCTTCCAACAGGTAGGTTAGGGCCTTTTGCAATTTAGTTTATTGGTATGAATTGACAGGTAATTGTCAAGATAGGATCTGTTAACCTCTGACGTGAGGCGATGTCCTATGCGATCTTATTTCGGTTGATTGAGGAAGTCCTCGACCGGGGCACATAACAGATGGAATGATGGAAAGGGTCCCATAGGTGTCATCTTTCATTCTACCGAATAGATCTATACATAGAATCGTTTAGTGGACTTAATCGTATCATGGTCCCCACAACGATCGGGATATATTTAATGGAAGGATCAGACTGCACGCTAATTCACGACTATAAATAGATTTATAAAAGTTGGACTTCATTACCGTATAAATTGTCATGATGCGCGTATGTTGCTAGACGTAACTCTTGAACATGAGGGTATTCTGGAGAATACGAAGACATTCTCGGAATAGATTAAAAGCGTTTAATAGTCTCTCATAGCTAAACGATTATGAATCAAAAAAGTCACATACAAAAGAGCATCAAGAATAAGGCAATTAATGAGCTTGATATTAAGTTAGAAACACATTAAAGAGTTAACGTTATTTATTTTGGACGTTAATAGTTAAATCGGCCAAAAGTACAAATATTGAAAGTATTGGGGCCAAAGTACAAAAACTGAAAGTATTGGGGTCAAAGTGCAAATACTGAGTTGAAAACACGTTAAAGTGTTAACGGTGTTATTTTGGCCATTAACGGTTAAGTGGGCCAAAATCATAATTTTCAAAAGTTTTAGGGCCAAAGTATAAATACTAAAAAGTATTGGGTCTAAGTGAAAATAGATTGACGGGTCAATCTTCAATTAATTATTCTAAAGGGGTTTAGAATTAATTAATGTTTGTCTTCACTAAAAGACAAACAACAACTTGCACTAAAAGACAAAACACTAAAAGACAAAACAGAAAAGGACAAAAGACAAACAACAAGTTACATGAAATTTTGTCCAAAATGCCCTCCTATGGCCGGCCACTTGAAGGAGTTTTTTGACACTTGGCTTCTTCATTTATTTAGATCATGCCACTTGTTATTTGATGAGTATGTTTGTGCATCTACAAATAGAGGTCATATCTTCATTCTCCTAGCTTGCTTTTCGCCGAAAATTACTCACTATTGGAAAGGCAAAAACTCTCTTCTTCTCCCTTGGTTATTCCGGTCACGGTAGAGAATAGTAGGAAGAGTTTTTCACTTGTTCTTCTAACTTTATACAAGCTTAGATCTATCACTGAGAAGTTAGCACATATATTTGGTTGGTGGTGCTTGCCATTGAATGCTAATGTGTTTCAATCTATGACCTTTGCACTTGTGAAGGTGGCTAGTCCACACTATCTACGAGATGAGAACTATATCTTCTTCCTTGATGCTCTCGGCCAAAGCACGAAAAAATATAAGTGTTATTCTTTTTGCTTTATGATTATATACAAGCTTATTTCTACTACTAAGTATCTTGCACATTAACTTAGTTTGTAGTAATAATTGTTGGATGCTTGTGTATTTTGATCTAGTGCCGTTGCATGTGTGTAGAAGGCGTGTCCATGCCGTTGTATCTCTGTCGTGGTTTCACCTTCACTCGGCTATAAACGGGAGGTATGTCGTTTTACCTCTCGTTCACTTTATAGTATATTTGATATATTATATGTCGTATGTTGATTAGCATGGACTTTACTTTGGAAATGAATGTGATTATAAAAGTTAATGTTGAAAATTTTAAAATGCTCAACGCTTCCGCTTTAACTCTTTTATGTTGTGAATCACACGTTTTCGAGAACTAACCCCTTTCATATACTCTCTCATGTTAAACTGCCTAAATTCTTTTGGTGTGAAGCAGTGAGAACTGCAGTTGATTTGATCAACCTTTCTCCTCTTCAGTTCATCTTAAAGGTGATGTGCCAGAAATGGAGTTTGAGGTATCTTTAGATAGGATTCGCCCTTGAGGTTGTTACAGAATCGATTCTTCAAGAAGGTGCTCTTACTGTTTTCACCTTTTTCGCTGCTCTAGATGCTATTGAATTGGATTGATGCCAAGAGAAGTAGGTGCATTGATGCTGCAAATCCGATGTTAGCAAGAACTGGCTGGTACGAATGGCATTGACGTATCGAATGCCCTCTTTGACGGGGTTGTGCAAGAAGCCAATTATTTGACCATCTTTCCCAATAGTGCCATTTAATTGATGCTATCGAAGAAGAAGGAAGACAATGAAAAGGGTCTTTGACTCGCATGTCAGACTTTTTCAAACTATGCTAGCCCTCTCGAGCCTTCCCTATCACATATGGGGATCTCCTTCGCTGCATTGCTTCACTTATTTCATTTAGCTACTCTTTATTCTTTTACCCGAAAAGGTCGGTCAACCGCTACATTTCTTGAACGGTCGCTTCCTACATTACTCTGTCTCCCTCTTTTCAAAGAAGTGAGTCTCAGACCATATGTAGTTCTCGGTCCTTTTTATACAGTTCCTGGCAGGTGCTTTTGTGGCTCTTCACTCCAGCCCTGAAGTATTCTGTAAGCCAAATCTCTTTAATGTGGGCCCTCCGTTATGAGAGTTAAGTAAGTAAAGAAAGCACTAACCTCCTAAGACTATTGCCGCAGGCGGAGCCACCGTGTGAAGAAAATCTATGACCTGGTGGAAAACTTGATTGGCAAAGCCATAAGTTGTTATATCCTTCATTATATCAAATAAGTAGACTAAATCAACAGGTTGGCCAATAATTTTATCAGCCAATTGCCATAGGTCCAATTCAGGGGCAACAGAAAGTTATGCTTATTCATAAGAACTCTGATACTAGCCCCAATTGAGGCTCGCAGTCTCCTAGAAGCAAAATGATATAAGGTCACCAACTCGGGGTTAACTACATTTGGAACCACAGGGTTCACTGGGTTATCCACATTCGAAAGTAAGGGACTGACCAATTGATCATTCTCAAAAAGAGTTTGTTGTTGTGAAATACCTTCACACAAAGTTTGAATCGTATCGATAGAAAAGAGGTTGTTTTCCATTTATATTATTCTGGACTTTTTTGTCAAGATACACCATCAACTTGCTTATCCTGAAGAGACTTTGAAAGCGACAAGTGCACTTCTAGAATGAATTGGAAGAGAGTAGGTGAGGTCTTTCCTCACAAATAAATGGAATAGGAATAAGGCTTTATCATTCAGCGCTGTTTCAGCCTTATTATATAGATAAATGACAAAACGCTGTTTTACATACCCGACGATCAAATTCTTGGAAAACAATCAAATCAAGGGTCTGGAGGTTGACGAAGAACAGATGGCTTGGCTCTTTAAGCTGACCACGACCGAAAAAATTCAAATAAGAAAGAGGAATCACAACTACAAGCTCATTTCACACATAACAAAGAAACATGCACATACAGACTTATTTTATCCGACATCTAACTTAACCTTAGTAGGTTATAGGTGGCCTCTACTTCATATAGAAGACTCAGGTCTTCACTCCATCAAGGAACTACTTAAGCTTAAGGAAGAACAACAACCCTTTCGCTCTTTGGGGCTCACTCAGGAGCTTCCTTATCCTAGATTCATAAGAGGCAAGAGCAGGAAACACAAACCGCAGAAAAGGCTCTTTAACTTAAACCACTAACTCGGAAACTACATTTCTTCCTTTATTATACTTGAAGAGGGCCTAAGAACAACAACGAAGCACAACCTAAGAGAAGAGAGGGCATTCCCTTTTATAGTGCACCTAGGGATATGGTCCTACATAAAGCTCTCAACTCCTATCATAGAACTGCTCCGGACGAGTAACTTATTACTATTTCAGTTTAAGCTGGATAGACCGATAAAAACCACGCCCCTATTTGCCGCAGCAGCCGAAGAGAAAGACATTCTATAATCATCTATAATCAAAGGTAAGGTGCCAAACCCGTATTACACCGGAGCATATTTTACATTAAGAATTAAGATGGCATCGAACCGGACCTGTATTCATAGAGCAAGTCCTAGTCTTAAATTAAATAATGAAGGTCTAACTTATTGCTTATTTAAAAATATATCTTATATGACTCAGTAAACACAGTCTTAGATACTTAGCTTTGAAACTCCTCAATCGACTCTCCACACTATGAGACCCCAAATTTGATCTTATGTGCGATTATGTGTCTACTTGCCTTTATGTGCAAATAATATGTCTATTTGACCTTTATATACAAAAATTATGTGGTTATTGAATTTAATACTTAATATGTTCAATTATATGATTTATATATGTTTACTAATTCAAATGTCGAACTAAATTAAATAAGTTTGACTCGAAAGTCGCGAGTCAATTTTGGGTCAACTTTGAAATTAAACTGCCACCAATTGGGAGAGATTTAGGTGGTGAATTATATATGGTTGGAAAGCTCTACAAGTCTAGTTTCTATAGGTTCAAATCGTTCGTGAATTGGAGTTTTTTATAAGAAGTTATGGCTTTTTTCATAAGGTGGCGCAGAGCTGATTTTCCTACGCGAGAGTTGACCGAAGCTTTGACCATTGACTTTCCACTTAACTACTAAATCAGCCAAATAAAGCACAAAAAATGCAGCCCTTCCTTTTCTTCTGCCCGTGAACATCAAACCAAGAGGAATAGTAAACCCTTACACTATTTTGCTCATATTTGGATTTAGGAGCGAAACCAAGGCGCGAAATCAACATTTTTGAGATCGTAGCCACTTCTAGCATCTTTCTACCAATCGTTTTTGTGAAATCCCAGTTTTCGTCTTTACCTCGATTTACGTGTCTTTACCTCGATTTGCGTGAATTAACCTGTCTATGTGCTATATGGCTTATAATATGATAATTTTGGTATTAATACTCCTATAACATGCTAAATGTGCATTCATAAAATTTTCATCAAAAACAGAGTCAGAAATTTTATCGTCGATTTTTAGTAAATAGTGTTTTTGAACACCGGTCCGCTAAAATTTTTACAGGGGTGTTTTAAATGTCTTAAAACCTAGTCCTCTATTATTAATAGACCCATGTTTGATAAAAATTGATTCTGAAACATAATAGTAATTTAAATATATTTTTCGGGCGAAAAATAGCGTTTTTGAGTCAAATAGTGATTTCTCCTAAACCCGATTCTTGCATTGACTTTTGTTGACCTAGTATATATTAATATAAATGTATTTATATGTGGTATTAAATGATTTTAGATTAATTGTGCATTCAAAAGACATTTGAAAATAAATAATATGACTTTTCACCTTCTTTTGCAAAAATCGAGTTTTAAGCCGACTCGGGTAGAATTGTTTGATTGTAAAACTTCTTGTCACCTAAAAATAATTTACTTGAGCTAGCTTGGGTGCTGAATAATTGTTTTGAACTTTGGTGATCAAGAAAATTTATTTAAAGTCAAGAAAACAGAAAAAAATGCTAAGTTTCAACTTTGACTTTCATTTAAATGGTTGACCAACAAGCTTATATCACCAACACACACTCACAAAGCACAAAAACACCCCAAAAACACACACAAAACCGTGGCTCCTTGGAGGAGAAAGATGAAGGCATTTTCAAAGCATTTTTCTCATAGATTTTGTATTTCAAAGCCGAATTGAGTGATTCAAAGCTTGATTTCACTTGTTTGGCATCCATTCTACACATTTCTTGCATCAAAACACATCAAAGGTGAGAGAAAAATTCTAGATCTCAAAACTCATATTTTGTGTTTATGCGTATAAATAATTATTGAACCGTTAAAATTTTAATCTGATGTTAGATTATTGCTCCTTGCATGCTAGGGATCATTTAGCTATAATACTATGAGTTTTTATCGGTTGTAGCATAATTATTATTTTTCGGGTATTTAAAGTTGATTAATATGTTAAATGTTGATTATTTTGAGTTGTGTTCATCGGAATCGATTGCAGTCGATTTTTAAAAGTTTGTTAATTACGTGGTAGCGCCGTTGTAATGCCGAATTTTCAATTGTGATGTCCGTGCCAAAATCCAAAAATTTCAGCCATGTTACACTAGGGTTTTAGGGTTATTGGGCATGATTTGTATGTGTTTTGGTTGGTTTCCGAGGGGACTAATGTATTTGATTGAATGGATGAGTGATAGGAACTGATTTGGAGTTTTTTGGATTAGTAGAATGTAAGATATGATTATTTGAAGTTTAGGTTGTCTTTCTTTAAAATGTTAGATTGAGCCTTAGTTGATAGGGTGTGGGTTGAGTGATTGAATTGTGAGTTGTTGATGGCCAAATTAGGGTTTGATTGTATGTTTGATGCATGTTTGGTTAGATGGCCTACTTTGTCATCTAACTTAGTTATATGTTGTTAAATTGGTTATTGATGTTATTATGATGATAATATGATTATTGATGATTATTGATTGATGATTGATGCCGGGAGATAAACAGTTCTGCTAGACTATCCTCCTGTGAATGATTGATGTTTATTATTATTGCTGGGTCTCTAGTATGTGTGTGCCACCTCTCGAGCAGCATTGGGCTGTCGGGTTGATAATGGCATGACTATCAGAGATTACCTCAAGCTCGTATGACGGAGGTGTCATGGAGGGCGAGGTTATTGGGGGTACCCCGGGTGTGTGAGTTTATGGGAGTCACAAGAAGGCTGTTATATTCGTGATGGTGTTTGGAGCTACACCAACTAGAGTATCCTTTATTGAATGGTCATATAGTTATGTGATGATATTATTATTGTTGTTATTGTGTGTTTACTGACTCAAAGGATTATTCCAAGGAGTTTAGTAGACCTTGTTCGAGATCTATCGGATCCTTGCTGGGCTTATTTTATATAAGCTCACTCTTTATTATTGCATGCATACAGGTGTACTTTCGCAGGATTACGGGTACGTGCCTCTTGAAAAGAAGAATGTGGAAAACGTGCCTTACGTGGATGAGTCCTACGTTCTAGAGTCTTATCCGTGATGTCGTACATGTTTTCTTATCTTGTAAATTAACTTAGTAGACTTTTATCTGCTTTGTAGTTTATAATGTATATGATGTTGATAAGTTAATGAATTAGTTGATGTTGTCTTAGTAGCCTTTCTTTTGTTTATGCTTAGGTTGCTAGATTGGCTCAATATGTTTTTGTATGGTATATTAAGGGTTCATGTATTATGTTGGAACGGAGGCATATAACGAGGAATGTTTATTGTATAATATGGTTATGATGTATGTTGTTATTTTATTGAGGAGTTGTTTGTTGTATGGTTTGTGAAGTTGATGTATGATGTTCTATTGAGGTTGGTTTATAGCCGCGATGTCCTATTAACTGTCGTTATACTGCCAAAATTCCGTTGCGTCCTGACTGATTATAGGAGGGGTCGAGTTGGGGCGTGACATTTAAGTGGTATCAGAGCTTGATTAGCTGTCAGCCGGGGTATCCTCGGAATGTGGGTAGTGTTCTAAGAATGCTAGTATGTATTAAGTGAAAGAAAAGTGAAACAAATGTTAATATGTTTATGTGATTGATTTACTTATGTGTCTAACTTTCTATGTGACCAATATGTCTTGTGTGTTAAGTGAACTAATGTGGTCAATATGTTTTATGTGATAACGTGCTATACATACTCAATGTGTTGTAATTAATGTGCATTATGTGATTAATGTGTATTATGTGACAATTGTGTTTTATGTGATCAAAGTGCCTTATGTGAAGTTTGTTGCTTATGTGACTTTAATTGTTTATAACTTACTTCTGTGATTTAACATGTTTATGTGATGTTGGCTTCTTATATGCTAAATTGTGTGTTCTGTGATAATGTTATATTATATGATAATCATGCATTACGGTGTACCTGTTTTCATGTGATGTAATTGTATATATTCTATAACTGTGGATGATTCTTTTAGGTGAAGTAAGGATGACTGCAAGAGTTTTCAGAAATAGTGGTAGGCCATGATTTTGTATTATTATTATTCTAGAAGTTTATCAGTTAGATTTTAATTGTTATGTTTATGGATTTTAGTTTCGGCTTAGTGGATTGATCTTGATGTTCTTTTAGCGAGAATGAAGTTGTTCGAGGAAAATAGCAATGTACCTTGATGATTATAATTACTTTTGTTGCCATGTTTAACTTATTATTACTTGGAGATGAATCATAAGTTGAGGTTTCTCTGAGGTTGTGATTAGACACTTTTGGAGTCTCAACTCAGATTATACTTTCTTGAGATTATTTTAAAATGAATTTATTTGAGGAATTAGTGATATATATTTGTGAATGGAATGAAGTGTGGTATAACATGTGAATATTTCTACTATTTGGGATTGCTATATTATTAATGGATATTTTGGAGTTTTGATCTTTAAACCTTGGAGACAATTGGAGTAATTCCTGACTAAAGTTACTTTATTCGAAGATGTAATTGTTGGGAGATAGAATTATTTGAGGAAATAAGAATGCATTTTGGTGACTGAACATTTACTTGCCTATATCAAGCTTTTGAGTTCTAGGTGGTGTGACTTTCTAAATTGTTGATTGGGGATTCTCTTGTGTTATTATGGGTTAGTATGAATCTGTATTGTGTTATCAGATTTTGGAGTCTTCATTAGTTATCTTGTTGGGTAATCGGCGATTTATCTTGTTTGGTGATTTGTCTAGTATGGAATGTAAAATTTTGGAGTGATTTATCTTGTTTGGTGATTGTTATGACTCCTTAGGTTCTTTAGATCTCCTTAGTGTCTTGTTTTGGAGAAAGATAGATTGTAGGATTTGACTTGTTGGTGTTTAAGTGTGTAGGTGGGTCACCCTTCTTGTGCTTCATAATTCTATCGGTCTTATTATTCTTTTCTACTCTATTCTCACTTATTTGAGAGAGGGTTACACTTTTTTTATCCTATCAATTGTTTCTTGAAAGTTTGCTTATTGGATTAATGGATCCTATGCTCATTTGACATTGTTTCCATTCTTAACGTTCATATTTGCTTCTTATAGCAATGTCACTTATTGGAGTTAAGGTTTGAGAGTTCTATATTTCATTGTATATCTCCAGCCATCGATTTCAATATTTCATTTCAACCTATTACAATTCATTTGAAAGTAATTTTTCCTTTGGTATACCATTTTACTTGTTCGAATTCCACTTGTTTGATGTACTCCCTACCTAAGTACATCATTAATATTTTACTTGTGCTAGCTTGGGTGTTGAATAATTGTTTTGAACTTCCTGTCACCTAAAAATAATTTACTTGTGCTAGCTTGGGTGTTGAATAATTGTTTTGAACTTTGGTGATCAAGAAAATGTATTTAAAGTCAAGATAACACAAAAAAATGCTAAGTTTCAACTTTGACTTTCATTTAAATGGTTGACCAACAAGCTTATATCACCAACACACACTCACAAAGCACAAAAACACCCCAAAACACACACAAAACCGTGGCTCCTTGGAGGAGAAAGATGAAGGCATTTTCAAAGCATTTTTCTCATAGATTTTGCATTTCAAAGCCGAATTGAGTGATTCAAAGCTTGATTTCACTTGTTTGGCATCCATTCTACACATTTCTTGCATCAAAACACATCAAAGGTGAGAGAAAAATTCTAGATCTCAAAACTCATATTTTGTGTTTTTGCGTATACATGATTATTGAACCGTTAGAATTCTAATCTGATATTATATTATTGCCCCTTGCATGCTAGGGATCATTTAGCTGTAATACTATGAGTTTTTATCAGTTGTATCATAAGGTGATGATTATTGATTGATGATTGATGCCGGGAGATAAACAGTCCTGCTAGACTGTCCTTCTATGAATGATTGATGTTTATTATTATTGCTGGGTCTCTCGTATGTGTGTGCCACCTCTCGGGTAGCATTGGGCTGTCGGGTTGATAACGGCATGACTATCAGAGATTGCCTCCAGCTCGCATGACGGAGGTGTCATGGAGGGCGAGGTTATTGGGGGGACCCTGGGTGCGTGAGTTTATAGGAGTCACAAGAAGGCTGTTATGATCGTGATGGTGTTTGGAGCTACACCAACTAGAGTATCCTTTATTGAATGGTCATATAGCTATGTGATAATATTATTATTATTGTTGTTATTGTGTGTTTACTAACTCAAAGGATTAATCCAAGGAGTTTAGTAGACCTTGCTCGAGATCTATCGGATCCTCGCTGGGCTTATTTTATATAAGCTCACTCTCTATTATTGCATGCATACAGGTGTACTTTCGCAGGATTACGGGTACGTGCCTCCTGAAGAGGAGAATGTGGAAAACGTGCCTTACGTGGATGAGTCCTATGTTCTAGAGTCTTATCCGTGATGTTGTACATGTTTTATTATCTTGTAAATTAACTTAGTAGACTTTTATCTGCTTTGTAGTTTATAATGTATAAGATGTTGATAAGTTAATGAATTAGTTGATGTTGTCTTAGTAGCCTTTGTTTTCTTTATGATTAGGTTGCTAGATTGGCTCAGTGTGTTTTTGTATTGTATATTAAGGGTTAATGTATTATGTTGGAATGGAGGCATATAACAAGGACTGTTTATTGTATAATATGGTTATGATGTATGTTGTTATTTTATTGAGGAGTTGTTTGTTGTATGGTTTGTGAAGTTGATGTATGATGTTCTATTGAGGTTGGTTTAGAGTCTCGGTGTCCTATTTACTGTCGTTATACTGCCGAAATTCTGTTGCATCCTGACTGATTATAGGAGGGGTCGAGTTGGGGCGTGACAGTTTTGCCTTATTTTTCAGAAAAAAAAGGTGAGGGATTTTCTGAAATTTATTTTTAAATTCCATATAAATGTTTATTTGTGTATTAAATTGTTATTATTCTTGTTAATTCTTGCTAATTAGACTATAGAGAACAATTACCATGCTTTTTAACTAATTTAATTTATAGTTTTTATATAGCTGAATTTTATATTTTATTTACTGATTTTAATTGTTAAAAATGTTATGGATAAGTGTTATTATAAATTATTTATAGCCTACTTACATTTATAAATTATTATAGTATGCTAATTAGCTTAGAATTGCATTTTGGTGCAGGATTGGTTGAGTTTTGAAAAAAATGTTTTATTGCTGGAAAACTTTAATAAAAAAAACGTAAATAGTGTTTTCTTGTGTTTTTAATGCTCAAATTGCTCTCTAAATGTTTGTATATGTATATATAAATGTTTATAACTTAATTTCATAGCTTGGGAGCACAAATTATGGAGTTTTGGCGCATTTTGAAGAGTTTTATGAATTTTACAGCAATGTTGGAAATGAGTTATTTTGCTTGTTGGGCATCCATTCTACATGTTTCTAGCATCAAGTAACATCAAAGGTGAGAGAAAAATTATGGACCTTAAAATGCTATTTTTATTCATTTTCATATAATTGTTGATTTAGCCGTTAGAATGTTAAACTGTTGTTAGATTATTGCTCAGTTAATGCCAATGATCGTTTTCATGAGTTTATATGACATTTGAACGGTTGTAGCATATATTTTTATTTTCTGCGTATTAAAATTGAGTTTTAGCTTGTTGTTGAATAATTGTGGTTGTTGTGGTTGGATTGGATGGCTTAAGGCTTGTAAATTCTTGGTAAATGTGAAGTAGCAATGTTGTAATGCCGAAATTTTGATTGTGTTATCGACGTGAATGTCCAGAAATTTCAACCATGGTACATTGAGGTTTTAGGGTTGTTGGGCTTGTTTTGGATGGATTATGATTGTTTTTCACGAGGGCTAATGTAGATGCATGGGTGGTTGAGTGATAGAAAGTGGTTTGGAGGTATTTGGATTAGTAGATTGAATGATTGACTATTTGAAGTTTGTGTTGTCTAACTTTGAATTGTTTAAATGTTGTCTTTAATTGATTGGTAATGTTTAATAGATGTTTCTTGTGTTAATGTTGAAGTTGATAGAGCTTGGAAGTATGATTTAATGCTAACTTTGCTATTTAATTGCTTATTGATAAGTTGATACTAAATTGTTGAAATGATGAATATTGATTGATGATTGATGAATCGGGAGATAGGCAATTCTTCTAGATTGTCCTCCTGTGAATGATTGATTATTGTTATTGATTGATATGCGTGTGCCACCTCTCGGGCGGTATCAGGCCGTCGGGTTGAAAACGGCATGGCTATCAGAGGCTACCCTCATCTCGCATTGGCGGAGATGCCATGGAGGTCAGGGCTAATGAGGTACCTCAGGTGTGTATGTCATGGGAGTGATGAGAAGTTGGTTGAGATCGTGATGGCATTTGGAGCTACACCAAATAGAGTATCCTTTCAATTGAATAGTCATTTATAGGAAAGATATGAATTGTTACTGATTGAAAGGTTTATTAACTGTGCTGCATGTTTGATGGATTGAAAATAATAATATAGTGTTCTAAGTGTTCAATAATTTTTCCTTATTGGGCTTTAGCTTACTCTCTATCGAAATCTGCTAGCAGGTGTTACTGATCCAGAGTACGTGCTTGTTCCTCAAGAAGCTTAGTACGTGCCTTTTGTGGAAGAAACTTATGTGCCAGAGTTTTTGCCATGAGTTGCTCTAGTTTATGTGTTATAGTGTTTTGTATATCATATCAAAAGTTGTATGTTGTTAAGAATCTAGTTGGTCGTCTTCCTTTTGATACTTAAATAGATTACTAAACTAGTTCAATGTATATAGTGTGTTGTATATGGTTTAACCTATTTATGAAGTTGGAACGGAGGCGTACAACTAGTGAGTGTTTTGCCAAATGAATGTATGATATATGGAAATGTTGGCAATATATGTTGTTGAATCTATTGTGTTGTTGTTGATGTTCATTGGAGTTGTTTGTATGTTGATTGAAAGGGTATGATTAGAGCCTGGTTACTAAGTTACTATGGTTATACTTCCGTAATTCCATTGCGTCCTGACTGATCTTAAGGGGGGTCGAGTCGGGGCGTTACATTAAGTGGTATCAGAGCGCATGTTTAGTTGTCAGCCGGGGTATCCTCGGAATGTGGGTAGTGGTCTAAGCATGCAAATATGTATTAATTGAAAGAAAAGTGAAACATATGTTAATATGTTTATATGATTTATTTACTTATGTGTCTAACTTTCTATGTGACCAATATGCTTTATGTGTTAAGTGAACTAATGTGGTCAATATGCTCTATGTGACAACGTGCCTTATGGACATAATATGTTGTAATTAATATGCATTATGTGATTAATGTGCATTATGTGACAAATGTGTTTTACGTGATTGAAGTGTCTTGTGTGAAGTTAATTGTTTATGTGGTTTTAATTGTTTATAACCAGATTATGTGAAACAATGTGCTTTAGGTGCTCAATGTTCTTTAAGTGACCAATGTGAGTTATGTGATTAACTTGTCTTATGTGAAGTTTGTTACTTATGTGACTTTAATTTTTTATAACTTACTTCTGTGATATAACATGTTTATGTGATATTGGCTTTCTATGTGTTGAATTGTGTGATACGTGATAATGTTGTTATATATAATAATCATGTAATATGTTGGTACTTGTTTTCATGAGATATAATTGTATATATGCTATAACTGTGGGCGATTCTTTTGGGTGAGGTAAGGATGACTGCAAGAGTTTTCGGAAATAGAGGTAGGCCATGATTTTGAATTATTATTATTCTAGTAGTTTATCAGTGAGATTTTAATTGTTATGTTTATGGATTTTAGTCTTATTTTAATGGATCTGTTCTTAATGTTCCTTTAGCGAGAATGAAGTTGTTCGAGGAAATAACAATATATCTTGATGATTATAATTACTTTTGTTTGCATGTTTAACTTGTTATTACTTGGAGATGGATCATAGGTTGAGGTTTCCGTGAGGTTGTGATTAGACACTTTTGGAGTCTTAACTCATATTATACTTTCTTGAGGCTATTTTAGAATGAATTTATTTGAGGAATTAGTGATGCGTATTTGTGAATAGAATGAAGTGTGGTATAAAATGTGAATATTTATACTATTTGGGATTGCTATATTATTAATTGATATTTTGGAGTTTTGATCTTTAAACCTTGGAGACAATTGGAGTAATTCCTGACTAAAGTTACTTTATTCGAAGATGTAATTATTGGGATGTAGAGTTATTTGAGGAAATATGAATGCATATTGGTGACTAGACATTTACTTGCCTACATTGAGCTTTTGAGTTCTAGGTGGTATGACTTTCTAAATTGTTGATTGGGGATTCTCTTGTGTTATAATGGGTTAGTATGAATCTGTATTGTGTTATCAGATTTTGGAGTCTTCATCAGTGAATCTTGTTGGGTAATTGGTGATTTATCTTATTTAGGGATTGGTCTGGTATGGAATATATATTTGGAGTGATTGTATGACTCCTCAAGTTCTCTAGATCTCCTTAGTGTCATGTTTTGAAGAGAGATAGATTATAAGATTTGATTTATTGTTGTTCAAGTATGTAGGTAAGACACCCTTCTTGTGCTTCCTATTTCGAGTAGTCTTATTTTTCTCTTCTACTATATTCTCACTTATTTGAGAAAGAGTTACACTTTTCTAACATATCAATTGTTTTTTGAAAGTTTTGCTTATTGGATTAATGAATCCTATACTCATTTGACATTCTTTTTATTCTTAATATTCATATTTGCGTCTTATACCAATGTCGCTTATTAAAGTTATGGTTAGGGACATCTATATTTCATTCTATATCTCCAGCCATTGGTTTCATATTTCATTTCATTCTATTACTATTCATTTGAAAGTAATTTCTCATTTGGTATACTATTTTACTTATTCGAATTTTACTTGCTTGATGTACTCCTTACCTAAGTACATCATTGTCATACTTGTTGATCCTTGTTAATCTTATTGTTTTATTATTAAATCCTGAGCCATTACTTTGCTTGTAATTGGTCATTTAATATACTCAGCATTGTCCTTTCTTTTGTTTACTTCTTTGGTTATTGCGTGCTGAGATATTCATTATCTTGACACTCATATTTTCTATTGAATTAATCATCTCTTATTTCTTAATTTCATTTCGCCTCAAGTACAACTTACTTGTTGGTTCCTTGAACAATCATCGATAATTGAAATGTCTACTTTTTCAGGAATTTTTGTTCAACATACTCAGCACTGTTTTGACTCGTCATCATCCTTTGTTCGTACTTATTTAACTGATAGGTACTGAGACATTTCTTATCTTAGTTATCATGCTTCCTTATTAAACTGTTAGGCTTTTGATTCTCTAACCTGTTTGAGCTCTTGTTCACTTGATTGTTGGCTCGAATATGACTTTCCATATTCTTATTTCCTTATAAATTTCATAAGAGCCATATTCTGACCAATGTCACTTTTGAGATATTCCATTGATCAGTAATCATTCATGTTATCGTGAATGAGTTTTTAAACCATCGGGGTGTTCATAGAGCTCTTTTGTGTAGTAGGGGATGATTGATAAGTAGCGGTGTCATGCTAAGACCTTGGAGTTGCAATTTCTTTCATACGAAATATGATGTTAGGTGGGAGAGAATTATGAATTGAAGATTGTCTTGAAATTATGATAATCAACTTGCAGTCAGCGTAGTTTATTTCAATTGAGGTCTTTGTTTAGGTGTCATCCTAAGAGATAAATGGGAACTAAGAGAAGTTTTGTTAAGTGTAACAATTGAGGAGTTAGTCGTCTATCAGTTCGAGAATTGCATGGACGCAATTGTTTTAAGGAGGGGTGAATGTGAGACCCCGAATTTGACCTTATGTGCGAATATGTGCCTACTTGCCTTTATGTGCAAATAATGTGTCTATTTGACCTTTATATACAAAAATTATGTGGTTATTGAATTTAATACGTAATATGTTCAATTATATGATTTATATATGTTTACTAATTCAAATGTCGAACTAAATTAAATAAGTTTTACTCGAAAGTCATGAGTCAATTTTGGGCCAACTTGAAATTAAACTGGCACCAATTGGGAGCGAGTTAGGTGGTGAATTATATATGGTTGGAAAGCTCTACGAGTCTAGTTTCTATAGGTTCAAACCGTTCATGAATTGGAGTTTTTTAGAAGGAGTTATGGCTGTTTTCGTAAGGTGGCGCAAAGCTGATTTTCCTACGCGAGAGTTGACCGAAGCTTTGACCTTTGACTTTCCACTTAAATACTAAATCAGCCAAATAAAGCACAAAAAATGCAACTTTTCCTTTTCTTCTACCTGTGAACACCAAACTAAGAGGAATAGTAAACCCTTGCACTATTTTCCTCATATTTGGAGTTATGATGAAACCAAGGCGCAAAATCAACGTTTTTTACCTCGTAGCGACTTCTAGCATCTTTCTACCGATCGTTTTGCCTTATTTTTTAGAAAAAAATGTGAGGGATTTTCTGAAATTTATTTTTAAATTCCATATAAATGTTTATTTGTGTATTAAATTGTTATTATTGTTGTTAATTCTTGCTAATTAGACTATAGAGAACAATTAACATGCTTTTTAACTAATTTAATTTATAGTTTTTATATAGCTAAATTTTATATTTTATTTACTGATTTTAATTGAAAAAAATGTTATGGATAAGTGTTATTAGCAATTATTTATAGCCTACTTACATTTATAAATTATTATAATATGCTAATTAGCTTAGAATTGCATTTTGGTGCAAGATTACTTGAGTTTTGAAAAAAATGTTTTATTGCTGGAAAATTTTAATTAAAAAAAACGTAAATAGTGTTTCCTTGTGTTTTTAATGCTCAAATTGCTCTCTAAATGTTTGTATATGTATATATAAATGTTTATAACTTAATTTCATAGCTTGGGAGCAAAAATTGTGGAGTTTTGGTGTATTTTGAAGAGTTTTCTGAATTTTACAGCCATGTTGCAAATGAGTTATTTTGCTTGTTGGGCATCCATTCTACACGTTACTAGCATCAAATAATATCAAAGGTGAGAGAAAAATTATGGACCTTAAAATGCTATTTTTATTCATTTTCATATAATTGTTGATTTAGTTGTTAGAATGTTAAACTGTTGTTAGATTATTGCTCAGTGAATGCCAATGATCGTTTTCATGAGTTTATATGAAATTTGAATGGTTGTAGCATATATTTTTATTTTCCGTGTATTAAAATTGAGTTTTAGCTTATTGTTGAATAATTGTGGTTATTGTGGTTGGATTGGATGGCTTGAGGCTTGTAAATTCTTTGTAAATGTGAGGTAGTAATGTTGTAATGCTGAAATTTTGATTGTGTTGTCAACGTGAAAGTCCGAAAATTTCAGCCATGATGCATTGAGGTTTTAGGGTTGTTGGGCTTGTTTTGGATGGATTATGGTTAGTTTTTGTGAGGGCTAATGTAGATGCATGGGTGGTTGAGTGATAGAAATTGGTTTGGAGGTATTTGGATTAGTAGATTGTAAGATATCACTATTTGAAGTTTGTGTTGTCTAACTTTGAATTGTTGAAATGTTGTCTTTAATTGATTGGTAATGTTTAATAGATGTTTCTTGTGTTAATGCTGAAGTTGATAGAGATTGGAAGTATGATTTAATGCATGTTAAGTTGGGTGGCCTACTTTGTCACCTAACTTTGCTATTTAATTGCTTATTGATAAGTTGATACTATATTGTTGAAATGATGAATATTGATTGATGATTGATGAACTGGGAGATAGGCAATTCTTCTAGATTGTCCTCCTATGAATGGTTGATTATTATTATTGTTGAGTATTGATATGCGTGTGCCATCTCTCGGGCGGTATCGACCCGTCAGGTTGAAAACAACATGGCTATCAGAGGCTACCCTCATTTCGCATGGGCGGAGATGCCATGGAGGGCAAGGCTAGTGATGTACCTCGGGTGTGTGTGTCATGGGGGTGATAAGAAGTTGGTTGAGATCGTGATGGCGTTTGGAGTTACACCAAATAGAGCATCCTTTCAATTGAATGGTCATTTATGTGAAAGATATGAATTGTTATTGATTGAAAGGTTTATTAACTGTGCTGCATGTTTGATGGATTGAAAATAATAATATAGTGTTCTAAGTGTTCAATAATTTTTCCTTATTGGGCTTTAGCTTACTCTCTATCGAAATCTGCTAGCAGGTGTTACTGATCCAGAGTACGTGCTTGTTCCTCAAGAAGCTGAGTACGTGCCTTTTATGGAAGAAATTTATGTGCTTTTTACCATGAGTTGCTCTAGTTTATGTGTTATAGTGTTTTGTATATCATATCAAAAGTTGTATGTTGTTAAGAATCTAGTTGGTAGTCTTCCTTTTGATACTTAAATAGATTACTGAACTAGTTCAATGTATATAGTGTGTTGTATATGGTTTAACCTATGTATGAAGTTGGAACGGAGGCGTATAACTAGTGAGTGTTTTTCCAAACGAATGTATGATGTATGGAAATGTTGGCAATGTATGTTGTTGAATCTATTGTGTTATTGTTGAGGTTCACTGGAGTTGTTTGTATGTTGATTGAAAGGGTTGGATTAGAGCCTGGTTACTAAGTTACTGTGGTTATACTGCCAAAATTCCGTTGCGTCCTGACTGATATTAAGGGGGGTCGAGTTGGTGCGTTACACACACCAAGAGCGATAACAACCCTATCTGACTATATATATATTGCAACTTCTAACACCTCCACGTGAATAGAACTTGAAGCCTCAGGACACTTCACTACCTTAATCAACGAAGTAGCTCTTGGTCGTCGAGCTCTTCCTCAGCCTTTGTCAATCCTGCTTTCGATATAATATAGCTGTTGGCATGTGAGCAAGGATCTTTCTGTACCTCAGATCTAGTGCGATTTGGCACTTTATAAGATCGAGTTCCAGCAGTCTAATACTCTCCTTTGTCTATCATCAATCGAGTGCGTACCTTGCTGGTTTATTTACTATTCCCTTGCTAAACCCGACCTTCATGCTTTCCCTCAAAAAAGGAAAAAACATGAGATCTAAAAGCCAAGGCTTCCATGTGATCTCTTATTTCTATAAAAATAGCTTGTGTCTTTCTTCCTTCTCCAGCGAGAGAGAGAGAGCCCTTGTGATAACCCGAACCCGGCAAGCATTTAATAGCACTTGACTGCATTTGATTAAATGTTTAATTAGTTAAATCAACCAATTTTTACTATTTTAATATTTCTCTTGGAAGCATTTAGTAGTTGTATATTGAATAATTAAAAGATTATTATCTATTTCTAATAATTATAGTAATTGAATTTATTCTATTGTGATAATTAAGTGTCATCTTAAATGTTAGGGTTTAATTGTATTTGACTACGTGCTTATATTAACTTTCATTTGTAGCTTAATATTAACTTTATAATTCTTTAAAATATTCTAGAAATAGTTAAATTAATTATTTTAAATGAATATTGATTACCTTAATTGTTTTGAATATTTTAATAATCGGTTTTGGTTGTCTTGCATTAAAATGACTCGGTTTTCAAATAAATGAGGAAAGTAGCTCTGAGCCGGAGTAAATTTTTAAACTATGATGCTTTCCAAAAATGATATATTTCTTAGATTCTTTGAGGTTTAATTGTCACTTCTTGGTTGACGCAAAGTGCATAGCATATCGAGAGAGATAGTTAGGAAATGAATTCGAGTCCTCAGCAAATAGTGAAACTAGTATTTTAGTGCCTTAAATTTTATAATTTAATTGTTGTTAGCTAGAATTGATATTTTCTTAGTTGTTTTAGCCTAAAAATGCATGAAATAGGCTAGTTTGACCAAGTTTAAGTTAGTTTGACCAAGGGGCTTGACCATTTTGACCTTGTGCCTCTTTTTAAAGCCTAAAATAGCACCCCAAAAAAAAAAACTTAGCTGAACAGAAAACAAGCAGGGCCGAAAATGAGGGAGAAGAAAAAAAGAAAAATTCAACTTCAAATCTTCGATTCTTCGCGTTAGCTTGCACGGGGTGGGTTCCGAGGCATCCTACAAGGTTTTCCTAGTGTCTACGAGCGTCTAAGGTGAGGGTTTCATGTTTATTTATGCATTTGAAAGTTTTATTTATTAACTTTAATTTTTGGATTTTATCCGTAGTTTGTTGTTTTAATCGTTTTGAGGCTTATAGAATGTTCCCTCGCAATCGTAGAACTTGTATTTATAGCTTTTTAACATTTTCTGTGGTTAAATATTGAAATTGAAATATAAACTGTTAGTTGAATAGTATTTTATGAATAGTAAACCCTTGAAACGATAAAGTTGCGCTGTTATACTGTCTGTTGATGTAGGAAGATGCTAGATATGCTAGAATGCCTAAATGTGTGGTTTAATTGGAATGTGTAATAAAAAAATGGAGAAAAATGGCTTAGTGAAAGTCGAGGTCCTTTAGGTCGAGTTTAGCATTTTCTCATTTTGCGTGATGGCATTGTTTCGGGAGGCCATGGAAGTACTTTTGGTACGATTATGGCGTTGGTTGGGTGTTTGTTTGGTATAGTTGTAGTTCAAACGAGCAAAGGGGGAAATCGGGACTTTGCGCAAATTCTAGGGTAAAGTAGGGTTTCAAGGTCTTTAGACATGCCCTATGGTGACCTAGAAGGATTGGTGAAGTCGGTTTCCAAAGCTCGTGGCTCGTTTGAGAGTAGTAGCATTTTGATAGTTGGGGTCATTTTTGGAATTTTGTGTGATTTCATAGTATATTGCTTATAGAATGTTTATAATGCTTATGGAACGTTTATATTGCTTATAGAAAGCTTATAATGCCTATAGGATCCTTGTTATTGCTTGATAAGGTTAATTGGTGTTGTTCTTGTTACTTGTTTGATTGTAAATGCTTGATAATGCTTGATATCTTGTGTTATCGCTTGTTTATTGCCTTGTATCGAGTCTTGCATTGCATAGTGTCCCGCGCGTGAGTGATGGGCCTCTCTGGGTAGCCTCGGGTTGCCAGTGTTGGTTGCTCTAGCTCCGTAGCTATTCCCTATTCTCGCTTGGGTTGCCTCCCAAGGAGATTTGGGTCGTAGAATGATGGATACTTCCGGGGTATTCCAAACTGGTGTTATAAGGTGGTTGCGCGCTTATTGTCATCGTTGTCAACATCAAGCTCGAGATTGATGTATCACTCGTGAAATGGTATATTGCTCGTAAGAGTGAACCATAGCCTTCAGAGTGTGGTATAGCTTTGAATGGTTGTGTTAATGCTTTCAGTAATTGCTTATTGTATTGATTGTTTGTCTTGATTGCTTATTTATCAGTTATATTGCTTAACTGTCTTATTTGCATTGCACGACTTTCTTTCTCTCCAATTCGATATCTGTCTCGCCCTCACTGAGTATACGTGTTGTGTATACTCACTCCTCACCACCACATTTCAGGAAATGTCATGTTAGCTGGAAAGTTCGTGATTTCATGAAAGTTCGTGCCTGAAGAGTTGTCTTGCGTGCCTATGTGGCTTGAGTGTCGAAGTTGTAAAGATATATGCTTTCATATGTTGTATGTAGTTATTGTTAAAAGAAATGTAATTTAAATCTAGCTAAGTAGTTGAGGTGAATTGACAAGCTAGTTTATGTAATCAGTTAGCATAGCTTAACCTCCAAGCATGTTTGTATTGTTTAAAGGAAGAGTTAGAATAGTCTAGTACTTGAAAATGTATGTATATTTGCTTGTGGTTGCTTGTTGAGAACAAGGCTCGGATGGCCTTGAGGTGGTTGAATGTTTGGACATGGTATTGGTCCACTTATATGCTGTCGCAGGTTTGCTTTTTGCCTAGAAACAGGGGAGACTCCGTCCGTTTTTTCCTAAAATTTTGCCCGGGTTTGGATTTGGGTTGTGAATAGATTGATTGTTAGAACTTCCGGTCTCGAGAGGGATCGGGGTGTTACCGGTGGTATCAGAGCTTGTTTAGCTCATAAGCCGGGACAGGGTCCTCGGTCTGGTGGGTAGTGTCCTTGAATGTGTGCTTGTTAAGTGTGTCTTGAAATTGATTTCTTGTATGTGAGATTGTGTGTCTTGACCTGAATGTGTGCTCCTATGTGATATAGTTATGTGTTATGTGTTAAATGTTCTCAAGAAAGGTAAAATGTCTAGTTGTCTATCGAATTGACTTATTGAATTGGCATCGTGAATTGAATTGACCTATCGAATTGGCATCGTGAATCGAATTGATCTCGTGAATTGTTATTTGCTTGAAGTATTACTTGTAATGTGTGTATAGAATGTCTTGAATTAGCTATGCCGTGATTTGAATTGATTATGTTGTGCTTGACTTGATTGTCGTGATTGAGTGACTTTGTTAAATAAACTGTTTTGTAAACTTGCTTGCATAATAGTTTAAGGCATCTGTATAACTGTGATATCTTGGCATTCATACATGTCCCGTGGAAATGGTAAGTATGTCCTCTTTCTCCCCTGAAGAAAGTGGTTCACCGCTGGCTTTTCAAGGTATATGGATTAATAGGAAATGAATGGCATTTGACTAGCCTTTATTTGGGAATTGGTGTTTGCTTTTGGAGCTCGGTTACTAGCAAATCTCTACGGTCCTCCTCTATTCTTTACAGTCGTGAAAGTGTAGCTTTCTCTTGGGGTTTTATTTGATTATTCTTTGGAGCATTCTTTGGTTTTCTTAATGGGTATTCTTTGGAGACTTATGTTGGCATTTCTTGGTGGATTTGGCTACTGGGATTTTAATCGGCCTTACTGCATAGTATTATCTATGGTATATGTGTCTCGGTCTTTATTGGAGTATTACTGGTATTCCTTATTGGAAATTCTTCAATGGCATTCTCTAGGTTTCTTAGTGGTCATTTATTTAGTATTACTTATTGGGCAATTCTTAGTACTTTCTTACTGGAGCATTGTTTGGGTATTTTCTTTGGCATCCCTCAGTTGGTTTGGTAACTGGAATTCCTATCAGACTCATTATCTCATATTACTTACAGTATTCTTTGGAATTCTTATTGCATTCTACTAGTATTTTTCCTTATTGGCATTTATTGGAAGATCCTACACTTGGAATTCTGCTTGGACATATTAGCTTGTACTGTTTACGGCTTCTCCTTCGGCCTTTCCACTCATGGGAAATCTATATTTGTTGTTTGACTAAGATGTTGCGGTAGGAACTCAGTGGTTGGAAGATTTCATTTAGAGGTTGGCCTTTGGTATTCATCTCTATACTCTTTTACAGAACTTTCAGCTGGGTCTATTTACGGTAATCAACACTGCATGAGGTGCATCTACTCTGGCTATCTCTTAACTTTCTTATTGGGTACTTGTTAGACTTCTATTGAAGATTCTTAAATAGGGTATTCCTTCGGTACTCTTCCTGCCATTAGTATGTGGTATTGATAATATCTACAGTATCTTAGCTTCAGTGTTTAGTTGGTATTTCCTCGGCATTCTTGATTGGGATTTCTATTCGGGATTTCCTACGAGCATTCTTATACACTATCTTGCTCAGCAACCGATGAAGATTAGTCAGAGTTGGATTTCAGATGATGCTGAGTTCTATTGGAAGAAGAATTGTGAGGACGCAATTGTTTTAAGGGGGGAAGGATGTGATAACCCGAACCCGGCATGCATTTAATAGCACTTGACTGCATTTGATTAAATGTTTAATTAGTTAAATCAACCAATTTGCACTATTTTAATATTTCTCTTGGAAGTATTTAGTAGTTGTATATTGAATAATTAAAAGATTATTATCTATTTCTAATAATTATAGTAATTGAATTTATTCTCTTGTGATTAATTAAGTGTCATCTTAAATGTTAGGGTTTAATTGTATTTGACTACGTGCTTATATTAACTTTCATTTGTAGTTTAATATTAACTTTATAATTCTTTAAAATATTCTAGAAATAGTTAAATTAATTATTTTAAATGAATATTGATTACCTTGATTGTTCTGAATATTTTAATAATCGGTTTTGGTTGTCTTGCATTAAAATCACTCGTTTTCAAATAAATGAGGAAATTAGCTCCGAGCCGGAGTAAATTTTTAAATTATGTTGTTTTCCAAAAATTATATATTTCTTAGATTCTTTGAGGTTTAATTTTCACTTCTTGTTTGACGCAAAGTGCATAGCATATCGAGAGAGATAGTTAGGAAATGAATTCAAGTCCTCAGCAAATAGTGAAACTAGTATTTTAGTGCCTTAAATTTTATAATTTAATTGTTGTTAGCTATAATTGATATTTTCTTAGTTGTTTTAGCCTAAAAATGCATGAAATAGGCTAGTTTGACCAAGTTTAAGTTAGTTTGACCAAGGGGCTTGACCATTTTGACCTTGTGCCTCTTTTTAAAGCCTAAAATAGCAAAAAAAAAAAAAAAAACAGAGCTGAACAGAAAACAAGCAGGACCGAAAATGAGAGAGAAGAAAAAAAGAAAAATTCAACTTCAAATCTTCGATTCTTCGCGTGAACTTGCACGGGGTGGTTTCCGAGGCATCCTACGAGGTTTTCCTAGCGTCTAGGAGCGTCGAAGGTGAGGGTTTCATGTTTATTTGCGCATTTGAAAGTTTTATTTATTGACTTTAATTTTTGGATTTTATCCGTAGTTTGTTGTTTTAATTGTTTTGAGGCTTATAGAATGTTCCCTCATAATCGTAGAACATGTATTTATAGCTTTTTAACATTTTCTGCGGTTGAATATTGAAATTGAAATATAAATTGTTAGTTGAATAGTATTTTATGAATAGTAAACCCTTGAAATGATAAAGTTGCGTTATTATGTTGTCTGTTGATGTAGGAAGGTGCTAGATATGCTAGAATGCCTAAATGTATGGTTTAATTGGAATGTGTAATGGAAAAACGGAGAAAAATGGCTTAGTGAAAGTTTGGGTCGTTTAGGTCAAGTTTGGCATTTTCTCGTTTTGCGTGTTGGCATTGTTTTAGGAGGCCATGGAAGCACTTTTGGTGCGATTATTGCGTTGGTTGGTATAGTTGTAGTTCAAACGAGCAAAGGTGGAAATCGGGACTTTGCGCAAATTCTAGGGTAAAGTAGGGTTTCAAGGTCTTTAGACGTGCCTTATGGTGACCTAGGAGGATTGGTGAAGTCGGTTTCCAAAGCTCGTGGCTCGTTTGAGAGTAGGAGCGGTTTGAAAGTTGGGGTCATTTTTGGAATTTTGTGTGATTTCATAGTGTATTGCTTATAGAATGTTTATAATGCATATGGAATGTTTATATTGCTTATAGAATGCTTATAATGCCTATAGGATCCTTGTTATTGCTTGGTAAGGTTAATTGGTGTTGTTCTTGTTACTTGTTTGATTGTAAATGCTTTATATCTTGTTTATCACCTTGTATGGAGTCTCGCATTGTATAGTGTCCAGCGCGTGAGTGATGGGCCTCTCTGGGTAGCCTTGGGTTGCCAGTGTTGGTTGCTCTAGCTCTAACTCCGTAGCTATTCCCTTTTGTCACTCCCCAACTCGACCCCTCCTACAATCAGTCAGGACGCAACGGAATTTCGGTAGTATAACGACAATAAATAGGATACCGAGGCTCTAAACCAACCTCAATAGAACATCATACATCAACTCCATAATCCATACAACAAACAACTCCTCAATAAAATACAACATACATCATAACCATATTATACAATAATCATTCCTCGTCATACGCCTCCGTTCCAACATAATACGTAAACCTTAATATACATCGCAAAACATGTTGATACCAACCTAGCAATCTAAACATAGACAAAAGAAAGGCTACCAAGACAGCATCAACTAATTCATTATCTTTTCAACATCTTTTACATTATAAACTACAAGGCATATAAAAGTCTACTAAGTTAATATACAAGATAGTAAGACAGTACTACATCAAGGATAAGACTCTGGCACATAGGACTCATCCACGTAAGGCACATTTTCCTCTTCAGGAGGCACGTACCCGTAATCCTGCGAAAGTACACCTGTATGCATGCAATAATAGAGAGTGAGCTTATATAAAATAAGCCCAGTGAGGATCCGATAGATCTCGAGCAAGGTCTACTAAACTCCTTGGAATAATCCTTTGAGTCAGTAAACACACAATAACATCAATTATACTATCATCACATAACTATATAACCATTCATTAAAGGATACTCTAGTTGGTGTAGCTTTAAACGCCATCACGATCTCAACCATTCTTCTTGTAATTCCCCATTACACACGCACCCGAGGTACCTCACTAGCCTCACCCTCTATGACACCTCCGTCATGCGAGCTGGAGGTAGTCTCTGGTAGTCATGCCGCTATCAACCCGACAGCCTGATGCTGCCCAAGAGGTGGCACACACATACCAAGACTCAGCAATAATAATAAACATCATAATATAGGAGGACAATCTAGAAGAATTGCCTATCTCCCGGTTCATCAATAATCATCAATAATAATCTTTTCATCAATATAACATCAAATAATCAAGTAAACATCAAATAACTAAGTTAGATGACAAAGTAGGTCATCCAACCGAATATGCATTAAATACACTATTAAACCCTAGTTTATCCATCAACAACTCACCATTCAATCACTCAAACACCACCCAATCATATAAAGGCATAGTTTAAGAATTTAAAGAAAGACACCCTAAATTTCAAAAATTCATAACTTTCATTCTATTAACCCAAACATTGCCAAATCAATTTCTATCACTCACCCATTCAACCTACTACATTAGCTCTCTCAGAAATCCACCATAACACCTCCAAATCATGCCCGATAACCCTAAAACCCTAGGATGTCTTGGCTGAATTTTCTGGATTTTCCCACGAGCAATGTAATCTAAAATTCGGCATTACAACAGCGCTAACACGTACATATCAAGTATTTAAAAATCGACGGCAATCGATTTCGATCATCACAACTCAATTAATTCAACATTAAACAATTTAATCAAAATTTAATACCCGAAAAATAAAAATTATGCTACATCCGATAGAAACTCGCAGTATTACCACAAAACGATCCCTAGCATGCAAGGAGCAATAATCTAACATCAGATTACAATTCTAACGGTTCAATCTTCATTTATACGCAAAAATGCAAAAGACAAGTTTTGAGATCTAGAATTTTTCTCTCACCTTTGATGCGATATAAGCCTAGGAATGCGTGCCCAACAAGCAGAATCCAAGTCGGCACGAAGTTCTACGAACAAAAACTAGGTTTTTCTTTGAAATTTTGCTTTGAAAACCTTGAAAACTCCTTTGCTTATTCTCCCATGAAAATCTCGGCCATGTGTGTGAAACTGAGTGTGTTTTTGTGCTTTGGCAATGTGTGTTGACGATATATGCATGAAAGTCAAGATTTTAAATGAAAGTCAAAGTTGAAACTTTAGTGTTTTTAGTGTTTTCTTGACTCTAAATGCATTTTATTGATCACCAAGGTTCAAAACAATTATTCAACACTCAAGATAGTTCAAGTAGGTTATTTTTAGGTGACAAGAAGTTTTACAATCAAACAATTCTACCCGAGTCGGCTTATAACTCGATTTTTGCAAAAGTTGGTGTAAAAACCCTAATAAATTCCTAAGCCGATTTTAAAACCGTTTTCATCAAACATAGGTCTATTAAAGTCCGTGGTCTAGGTCTAGAAGGGTTAAAAAGACCAGTTTCAAAATTTTAGCGGATGTGTTTCGAAAATACTATTTACTAAAAATCAACAATAAAATTTCTGACTCCGTTTTTGATGAAAATTTCATGAATGCACATTTAGCATGTTCTAGGAGTATTGATACCAAAATTATCACATTCTAAGTCATATAGCACATAAACATATCAAATGCACTCAAAACGAGATAAAACACGTAAATCGAGTTTAAAGCAGAAAAGTGGGGTTTCACACCTCTTCTTGCTTGGGTTGCCTCCCAGGGAGATTTGGGTCGTAGATTGATGGATACTTCCGGGGTATTCCAAACTGGTGTTATAAGGTGGATGCGCGCTTATTGTCATCGTTGTCAACATCAAGCTCGAGATTGATGTATCGCTCGTGAAATGGTATATTGCTTGTAAGAGTGAACCATAGCCTTCAGAGTGTGGTATAGCTTTGAATGGTTGTGTTAATGCTTTTAGTAATTGCTTATTGTAATGATTGTTTGTCTTGATTGCTTATTTATCAGTTATATTGCTTAACTGTCTTATTTGTATTGCACGACTTTCTTTCTCTCCAATTCGATATCTGTCTCGCCTTCACTGAGTATACGTGTTGTGTATACTCACTCCTCACTACCACATTTCAGGAAATGTCATGTTAGCTGGAAAGTTCGTGATTTCGTGAAAGTTCCTGCCTGAAGAGTTATCTTGCGTGCTTATGTGGCTTGAGTGTCGAAGTTGTAAAGATCTATGCTTTCATATGTTGTATGTATTTATTGTTAAAAGAAATGTAATTTAAATCTAGCTAAGTAGTTGAGGTGAATTGATAAGCTAGTTTATGTAATCAGTTAGCATAGCTTAACTTCAAAGCATGTTTGCATTGTTTAAAGGAAGAGTTAAAATAGTCTAGTACTTGAAAATGTATGTATATTTGCTTGTGGTTGCTTGTTGAGAGCAAGGCTCGGATGGCCTTGAGGTGGTTGAATGTTTGGACATGGTATTGGTCCACTTATATGCTGTCACGCCCCGACCCAACCCCGCAAAAGGCCAAGTCCGGACCCGACACACGGACGGAGTCTCCTCTGTACCGCGGACAATCCGAAAACCCTAAAAACAATATAACACTTGCGAAAGCTATAAAATAATCAAAACAAGCCAACTTTCTTTACAACATACATTTCTTATTAACCAACTTTCCAAACCAAAAATGGTATGCATACTACACAAGTACTTATGCCACTAATCAAATCCATTAGCATGCATTTTCTTACTAGTCACAAGAGTATAAGTTACAACATTACATTCTTCCAACTTATACAACATAAGATCATAGAGGCCTCAAACTAGAAAATATATACAAGGCTACAAGCCTCTAAATTAAGCGACCTCCACGCAATATACATAACAAGCAAGGTTCGCACAAAAATTGGTAACCAACCACCAGCAAAGCAGAGAAGTGCCATCACGAAAACACCTCCACCTGCTCCTCCTCCTCTATTACCTCGAGAGGGTCTGCTTCAGCTACTCCTGTAAAAACATAGTATAGAGAGGAATGAGCAAAAACTATTGCTCAGCGAGGGCAATTGGTCTCAAGGACGGAGATGAGAAGAGTATGCAATGTAATTAGCCAAGCAATACATACAAATCATATAAAGATACAACCAAAGCCAACAATAAAGCAAGGCAAGTATTTAAAGCTGCAAACACTCATTCAAAGGATACGATACTCTTTTCACGAGCAACTTTCAAACACGAATTCGATGACGACGCGCCGGCCCAAAACCATCTTATAACACCAGTTTGGAATACCCCGGAAGTATCCATCAACCTACGACCCAAATCTCCCTGGGAGGCAACCCAAGCGAGAAAGGGAATAGCAGCGGAGCTAGAGCAACCAACACTGGCAACCCAAGGCTACCCAGAGAGGCCCATCACTCACGCGCGAGACACTATGCAATGCAAGACTCGATACAAGGCGATAAACAAGCGATAAAGCCACACGTGGGAGAATAACAAAGTAGGTTACTCTCGCACGCAATAGCAGCAATTTGATAAGTAATTCAATCCAAAACAACTCAAACAAGTATTCCAAGTAATTCTAAGCATTCTATTAGCATAAAGCCAAGAAACCACACAAAAACACAAATCGGCCCCAACTATCAAAATGCTACCATTTCCAAACGAGCCACGAGTTCTGGAAACCGACTTCGCCAACCCTCCTAGGTCACCATAAGGCACGTCTAAAGACCCCGAAACCTTACTTTACCCTAGAACTCGCGCAAAGCCCCGATTTTCCCTTTTCTCGTTTGAACTACAACTATAACAACCAAACACCCAACCAACGCCATAATCGCACCAAAAGTGCTTCCATGGCCTCCCGAAGCAATGTCAACACGCAAAACGAGAAAACGCTAAAGTCGACCAAAACGACCCCAACTTTCCCAAAGGCATAATTCTCGTTTTTTCCATTACGCAACCCAAACAAACCACACATTTTAGCATTCTAGCATACCTAGCACGTTTCTACATCAACGGAAAGCATAACAGCGCAATTTCAATGTTTCTAGGTTTTACTATTCATAAAATACTATTCATTTCACAATTTAATTTGCAATCACAACATTTAACCGCAGAAAATGTTACAAAGCTATAAATACATGCTCTACAAATGCCAAGGAACATTCTAGAAGCATCAAATCGCTTTAAATAACGATCTACGGATAAATCTAAAAATTGACAAAGTTGACATACACAACGTATAAATGCGCAAATAACATGCTTCCCTCACCTTAGGTACTCCAAGTCACTAGGAAAACAACGTTGGTTGCCTCGGAAACCACCCCGCACGAGCTCACGCGAAGATTGATCGTTTGGAAGGTTGAATATTTTTTTTTTCTTTCTCTCTTGTTTCGGCCAGCTTAAGATCTGTTTTGCTGCTATTTTTTATTTTTATTTTGCTTAGTTAATTGCTTATTTAAGAGTCAAATGGTTAAAGGGTCAAAGGGCTAAGTCAACAACTTAAAAACTTGGTCAAAGAGCCCTATTTTGTGCGTTTTAAAGCTGTTTTAGCCAAGGTAAGATCAAATAAAGCTAGCAACATTTAAAATATAAAATTTAAGTCATCTAAATACTAGTTTCACTATTTGCTGAGGACTGGAAATCGTTCTCTAGCTATCGCTCCTTAAATGCAATGCACGTTGCGTCGGCGAGAAAGTAACAATTAATTCACAAAGTATTTAAGGAAATATAATTTTCAAAATAATAAACAAAGAATTTTCACATTCCGGGCTTGGGTATTACACCCTCTCCCCCTTAAAACAATTGCGCCCATGCAATTCTTACCTGGTCAACAAACAACTCCGGATACTGATCCCGAACTTGGTCCTCTCTCTCCCAAGTCGCTTCCTCAAACCCATGATGATTCCACAGAACCTTTACTAACGGAATACTCTTTCTACAAAGCTCTTGAACTTTCCGATCCACAATTCTAATCGGTTTCTCTTCATAAGACAACTTTTCTTCAATCTGCAAAGGCTCTGGTTCAAGTACGTATGAAGGGTCTGGATGGTACTTCTTCAACATAGACACGTGAAACACATCGTGCAGTCTCGACAAGCTCGGAGGCAAAGCTAATCGATAGGCCAAAGGACCTACCTTTTCGGTGATCTCATACGGACCCACATACCTGGGACTAAGCTTCCCGCTCTTACCGTGCCGAATCAATCCCTTCCGTGGAGAAATCTTAAGAAACACCCAATCTCCCAAATCAAACTTAAGATCCCGACGGTGCTTATCGGCATAACTCTTATGACGACTCTGAGCTGTAAGCATACGCTGGCGAATAAGGTGAACATTATCTACCATCTTAATCATCTCAGGTAACACAGTCGGATCAACTGTTCTCATCTCTCCAACCTCTTCCCAATATAATGGGGATCTGCATTTCCGACCATACAACGCCTCGTAGGGAGCCATACCTATAGTAAATTGATAACTATTGTTGTAGGCGAACTCCGCTAAAGGCAAAAACTTCTCCCAATTCTTCCCAAAGTCAAGCACACATGCCCGAAGCATGTCTTCCAAGATCCTGATAGTTCTCTCAGACTGGCCATCAGTTTGCGGATGATAAGCAGTACTAAAGCTCAACTTAGTTCCCATGGCCTCTTGTAACTTCTGCCAAAAATGAGATCTGAATCTGGGATCCCTATCTGACACTATACTCTGTGGCACACCATGCAATCTCATGATATTAGCAACATAAAGCTCAGCTAACTTATCAAGGCTATCATGTTTGTTCACAGGAATAAAATGTGTAACTTTAGTCAAGCGGTCCACAACAACCCAAACAGAATCACATCCTCTCGGAGATCTAGGAAGATCGGTCACAAGGTCCATTGTTATATGTACCCACTTCCATTGCGGAATCGACAACGGCTGTAGAAGTCCGGCTGGCCTCTGATGTTCAACTTTAACCCTCTGACAAGTCAAACATCTGGATACATACCCAGCAATCTCCCTCTTCATATTGTTCCACTAGAAGTGTTGCTTCAAATCTCTATACATTTTTGTACTGCCCGGGTGAATCGTATACCTCGAATTATGTGCCTTGGACAGGATCTCATTCTTCAAAGTCGGATCATCAAGAACACATACTCTATCCCTGAATCTGAAGATGCCATCTGCATGTAATTTAAACTCCGACTCTCCCCCTTTTGACTTTTCTTGGATCTTCAAGATGTGAGGATCAGTCTTCTGAGCCTCTCTGATCTGTGCTAGCAACCCTGACTGAATCTGTAAACTAGCAAATCGAATCCCTACCTCAGTAGCTTCTGGTTTCCATGAACAAATTTCTTCCAAAGTCTCCTAGTCCTTGATAATCAAGCTTGCAACAGTAGCCTTTCAGCTCAAAGCATCAGCAACAACATTTGCCTTACCTGGCACATAATTAATAGAACAGTTATAACCACCCAAAAGCTCTAGCCATCTCCGCTGCCTCATATTTAGATCCTTCTGCGAAAACAAATACTTGAGACTCTTGTGGTCAGTAAATATTTCAAATCTGCAACCCCACAAGTAATGACGCCACTTCTTCAAAGCAAACACATCTGCATTTACGTCAAGATCATGTGTAGGGTAATTGACTTCATAAGGTTTAAATTTCTTAGAAGCATAGGCAATCACCTTACCATTCTGCATTAAAACACAGCCCAATCCTTCTTTAGACGCATCACTGTAGACAACGAAGTTCTCTGTTCCCTCAGGTAAAGCTAGTATAGGAGCTGTAGTTAGTCTCTTCTTCAATTCTTGGAAACTGGATTCACATTTGGCATTCCAATTGTAAGCAACTTTCTTCTGAGTCAACTGGCTCAAAGGTCCAGATATTTTAGAAAAGTCTTTAACAAATCTCCGGTAGTAACCTGCCAATCCAAGAAAACTCCGAATCTCTGACACCGTCTCAGGTCTCTTCCAAGATGAAACAACTTCAATCTTAGCTGGGTCCACTGAAATTCCTTGGTCGGAAATGATATGGCCTAGAAAAGATATCTGGTTCAACCAGAACTCACACTTGCTGAATTTAGCAAAAAGCTTGTTTTCCTGGAAAGTGTGGAGCACAATCCTCAAGTGTTGCTCATATTCAGTCTCGTTCTTCGAATACACTAAAATGTCGTCAATGAAGATCACGACAAACTGATCAAGGTAAGGCCGAAAAACCCTTTGCATCAAGTCCATGAATGCGGCTGGTGCATTCGTCAAACCAAACGGAAAAACAACAAACTCATAGTGGCCATATCTAGTCCTGAATGCCGTCTTTGGTATATCATCACTCCAAATCCTAAGTTGATAGTAACCCTGCCTCAAGTCAAATTTGGAGTAAACACTCGCACCCTGCAACTGGTCAAACAATTCTTCAATTAACGGCAAGGGGTATTTATTCTTAATCGTGAGTTGATTAAGTCCCCTGTAATCAATACATAACCGTAGCGTGCCGTCTTTCTTTCTCACAAACAACACAGGCGCACCCCAGGGCGAAGAACTAGGTTGTATAAACCCTTTCTCAAGCAAGTTCTGAAGCTGAATTTTTAACTCCTGAAGTTCGGCCGATGCCATCCTATAAGGACTCCTAGAAATTGGTGCAGTGCCTGGTACAAGATCAATCACGAACTCAATCTCCCTATCCGGTGGTAAACCCGGTAATTCCTCGGGAAATACACTAGGGAAGTCTCTAACAATCGGAACCTCATTCAAACTCAACTTATCAGCAGGCTGATTGATCAAATAAGCTAAGTAAGCTTCACAACCCCTATTCAACAACTTAGAAGTCTTGATCGCTGATAAAAGTGGAATGCGGGCAGCCCTGCAGTTCCCAACAATCTCTAGTACCGGTAGGTTAGGAACCTTAAGATAAACGACCTTTGTTCTACAATCCAACTGAGCATAATACTTTCCCAACCAGTCCATTCCCAAAATGATTTCAAAGTCACGGAATGGCAATATAATTAAATCAGCAGGAAATTTACGGTTCTCAATACATATATCACAAGATTTGCAAATAGACTCAGTAACAAATTTTTCACCCAAAGGAGTACTAACTTCAACTTCATGAGGCAATTTATCAATGCAAACATTCACAGATCGTGCACATGTAGGAGTTATAAACGAATGTGTAGTCCGGGATCAATCAAAACTTTAACTGGCTGAGTATTGAGAAGAAAGGTACCTTCCACTATAGCTGTGGTATCGGGTAGCTCCTCTGCATCCAGTGCAAAGACCCTAGCCTGAACTCTCTGTGCTGGTCGTGCACCTGCAGCCCTATTCTGAACACCTTGGCCTCCACCACGGCCCTGAACATTATTATACTTAGGGCAATCTCTCACCCTATGGTCATCACCCCCACAACCCGTACATTTACCACTCTTTCTCCAGCAGTTAGCCTCAATATGCCCTAGTCGATTACAATAATTACACTGCTGATTTTGCCTAACCGCAGTGTTTCCCGTAGGTGCTGGGGCTCTGGCAGGGGTAGGAACTGTACCTCCCTGCTGGGGTCTAGTCACAACTGGCCTAGCCTGAATCTGCTGCTGTGGCTGATACGGACCCTGCTGAGGAGCCTGTGTAGAAGACTGATACTGCCTCGGCTGACTCTGGCTGCTCTGGCCCAAATACTGCCTCTTACTCGGCTGACTACTCTCAGCTAACATTTCAGCCTTCCGTTTCTCAAATTTCGAGGCTGCCTAAAATGCCTCGGGAAAAGTAGTGTAGGTCTGCCCAGTCAAATGTAACTGAATGTCCATTCTCAGCCCACGGACAAACCTATGTATCATCCTCCTAGCCGGCCGTACCAACTCGGGCATATACCTCGACAGGCTAACAAACCTAGCCTCGTACTGAGCAACAGTCATATTTCCCTGCTTCAGGGCCACAAACTCATCTTCCCTCCTCTCCATAGCCATCTCGGGAATATATTTGTCCCGGAACTCACTTACAAAATCATCCCATAAGTGTGGAACATCCTCACAATCCCACCTCAATCTGACAGTATTCCACCACTACTCTGCATCACCCTCAAATAAAAATGACGCATAGTCTATTCTTGCCTCATCAGTATACCTCAAAGCGGTGAAAATCTTCTCAACTCGATTAATCCATCTCTCGGCCGCCTCATCATCCGGCTCCCCGAAGAACTTTCCCGGCTCGTGCCTCAGAAATTTCTCTAACTGATTGTTCTCAACTCTGTACCCCTGTCCACCAGGATTAGCTTGATTACCCTGGAGATTATTCCGGTCCTGCCTCTGCTCATGTAGTACCAGTGCGATTCGGTCTACTGCAGTAGTCATGGTAGCCATAAACTGCTCAGGCAACGGCTGCTGACCCTATTCTGCTGCCTCTTCATCTGATCCTATACCTTGAGTACCACGACGTGGCGGCATAGTAGCAACTCACAATAGCTGGCAACATTTTAAAAGCAGTTTATAGACAGAAATATAGCACATAAGATTAGATAACACTCAAGTCAATAATAATCCAATATTCTATCACACAATTCACATAAGACAAGTTCAACTTGCCAAACTATTCCACTTAAATACACAAACATTCCAAGTTCACAAAGTCATGCTATAACATTTTCTTTTCACTTAGCAATCATACATAAACACTTTAGCATTTTAGACCTTTACCCCACAGACCGAGAATCATATCCCGGCTCATGCAAGACTATCATGCTCTGATACCACCTCAAGATGTCACGCCCCGACCCGACCCCACGAAAGGCCAAGCCCGGACCCGACACACGGACGGAGTCTCCTCTGTACCGCGGATGATCCGAAATCCCTAAAATCAATATAATACTTGCGAAAGCTATATAATAATCAAAACAAGCCAACTTTCTTTGCAACATACATTTCTTATTAACCAACTTTCCAAAACCAAAAATGATATGCATACTACACAAGTACTTATGCCACTAATCAAATCCATTAGCATGCATTTTCTTACTAGTTACAAGAGTATAAGTTACAACATTACATTCTTCCAACTTATACAACATCAGACCATAGAGGCCTCAAACTAGAAAATATATACAAGGCTACAAGCCTCTAAATTAAGCGACCTCCACGCAATATGCATAACAAGCAAGGTTCGCACAAAAATTGGTAACCAACCACCAGCAAAGCAGAGAAGTGCTATCACGGAAACACCTCCACCTGCTCCTCCTCCTCAATTACCTCGAGAGGGTCCGCTTCAACTACTCCTATAAAAACATAATATAGAAAGGAATGAGCAAAAACTATTGCTCAGCGAGGGCAATCGGTCTCAAGGAAGGAGATGAGAGGAGTATGCAATGCAATTAGCCAAGCAATACATACAAATCATATAAAGATACATCCAAAGCCAACATTAAAGCAAGGCAAGTATGTAAAGCTACAAACACTCATTCAAAGGATACGATACTCTTTTCACGAGCAACTTTCAAACACGAATTCGATGACGACGCGCTGGCCCAAAACCACCTTATAACACTAGTTTGGAATACCCCGGAAGTATCCATCAACCTACGACCCAAATCTCCCTAGGAGGCAACCCAAGCGAGAAAGGGAATAGCAGCGGAGCTAGAGCAACCAACACTGGCAACCCAAGGCTACCCAGAGAGGCCCATCACTCACGCGCGAGACACTATGCAAAGCAAGACTCGATACAAGGCGATAAACAAGCGATAAAGCCACACGTGGGAGAATAACAAAGTTGGTTACTCTCGCACGCAATAGCAGCAATTGATAAGCAATTCAATCCAAAACAACTCAAACAAGTATTTCAAGTAATTCTAAGCATTCTATAGGCATAAAGACAAGAAAATACACAAAAACACAAATCGGCCCCAACTATCAAAACACTACCATTTCCAAACGAGCCACGAGTTCTGGAAACTGACTTCGCCAACCCTCCTAGATCACCATAAGGCACGTCTAAAGACCCCGAAACCTTACTTTACCCTAGAACTCGCGCAAAGCCCCGATTTCTCCTTTTCTCGTTTGAACTACAACTATATCAACCAAACACCCAACCAACGCCATAATCGCACCAAAAGTGCTTCCATGGCTTCCCGAAGCAATGCCAACACGCAAAATGAGAAAACGCAAAAGACGACCTAAACAACCCCGACTTTCCCAAAGGCATAATTCTTATTTTTTCCACTACGCAACCCAAACAAACCACACATTTTAGCATTCTAGCATACCTAGCACGTTTCTACATCAACGGAAAGCATAACAGCGCAATTTCAACGTTTCAAGGTTTTACTATTCATAAAATACTATTCATTTCACAATTTAATTTGCAATCACAACATTTAACCGCAGAAAATGTTACAAAGCTATAAATACATGTTCTACAAATGCCAAGGAACATTCTAGAAGTATCAAATCGCTTTAAATAACGATCTACGGATAAATCTAAAAATTTACAAAGTTGACATACACAACGTATAAATGCGCAAATAACATGCTTCCCTCACCTTAGGTACTCCTAGTCGCTAGGAAAACAACGCTAGTTGCCTCGGAAATCACCCCGCACGAGCTCACGTGAAGATTGATCGTTTGGAAGGTTGAATATATTTTTTTTCTTTCTCTCTTGTTTCGGCCAGCTTAGGATCTGTTTTGCTGCTGTTTTTTTTTTATTTTGCTTAGTTAATTTCTTATTTAAGAGTCAAATGGTCAAAGGGTCAAAGGGCTAAGTCAACAACTTAAAAACTTGGTCAAAGAGCCCTATTTTGTGCGTTTTAAAGCCGTTTTAGCCAAGGTAAGATCAAATAAAGCTAGCAACATTTAAAATATAAAATTTAAGTCATCTAAATACTAGTTTCACTATTTGCTGAGGACTGAAAATCGTTCTCTAGCTATCGCTCCTTAAATGCAATGCACGTTGCATCGGCGAGAAAGTAACAATTAATTCACAAAGTATTTAAGGAAATATAATTTTCAAAATAATAAACAAAGAATTTTCACATTCCGGGCTCGGGTATTACATATGCTGTCGCAGGTTTGCTTTTTTCCTAGAAACAGGAGAGACTCTGTCCATTTTTCACTAAAACTTTGCCCGGGTTTGGAATTGGGTCATGAATAGATTGCTTGTTAGAACTCCCGGTCTCGACAGGGATCGGGGTGTTACAGCCCTTACTTTCTACTTCCTAGTTTATTGATGTAGTTGCTGAATATACGAGTGGAATACTTGTAACGAGTAGAAGAGGTCATCATCTCATCTTTATGAGTTAGAGATTACCTCTTCTTTCATTTTGGACTGACTTCATATGTAATTTATGAAGGTAGTTCGGGGGAAGCAAGCCAGTGAGCTTTCTTCCTTGAATCAACTGTTGAGGAAGGAAGTGACATCATATATAAAGAAAAGAAAGAGAATGCCCTAAGAGAAAGAAAATCATCATAGGCTGTGTTTTAAGTGAAGGAGGGAGACAGGACTTGCTAGGAACTGAATCAATAGGCTCATAAGGCGATTTAAAGCTTGATCCGTAGCAAACCTTACCTTACTTGCCTCTATCAATGACTTTGGAATCGACAAAGGATATTCATTTTCTAACTAAAGGCGGATCTTCCTCAAAAGGAAGAGAACTGAGACGCTGGGGAAGGAAAGAAATGATTGAACATTGGGAAGGGAAGCTAGAGGCTGGAAAGAGAAAATAGAGCGATTGGTAAGCCAAGGTTTGTAGATGCTCAATCGATAGGGAGAGGAAGAGTTTAGTTTCCCTTTCGTCGAAAACATTTCCAAAGGAGTATGTGACCAGAAGCTTCTTCAAAGCCCTCAGGAATAGGCGGTAGGTGAGGGTCCGAAGGAGAAACTACATGCAAAATCTAGCACCATCACAACAGGTATGAGACTAGAGACGAGGACACTTTTATAATTGGCTAGATCTTCATTCATAGGATGCCCCTTTCGAAACTCCCATAGTAGGCAAGGTCCAAGTTAATTTGCTAGTCATACATCGATCATGGAAGCGATCTCCTTCATAGCATGGCATCTTCCTTTCTTCCTTGATTAGGCAGTAATTTCCATCAATAGTAAGATGAATCAACTCTCCTCAATGATAGAACTAGGAATGTGGAATACCAGGACATTTATTTAGAGCTTGTTTCCGTCTAGTAGATCCCCCTCTCAGAGGTTGGGATTAAGAGCCATATTTCGTAAATTGTTAATAAATAAAAGGCTCTGAGACTGCTACTTAAGGGCCTTCTCGTGGGCCTTCTCTTAAGCTTAAAAGCAAATTCACCGCTTAGCCCCCAAATTGCTCTTGTTAATTGGCCTAAAAAGGCCTGGAAATGGACATAGGAAGAACACAATCATTTGGCAGTGGGGCTAAAGAGAAAGGGATAATCTCTAAAGAGAGACATTGTATCTTATTTCTTTTGGGCAAATCCCTTGTCTAAGGCCTCGAGACTAAGTACGGAAATGAAAAGGGCGGGCGTGAGAGAAAGAGTGATGATAAGGACATCTAGTCTAAGTGCTTATGCTTCTACCAAAAAGGTCTATACCATTGAATCAAATCTTTAGGAAAATAAACCATTCCCCAGTTGAGACTAGAAGGATGAAAGTCATGATAGAAGAGCCATGGAAAGTTCAACTACTTCTATTGGCTCGAAGCCTAGTTCTTCTAATCTATCCACTTACCGGCTTGCTTGTGACCCTACTAGAGGTGAAAACCTAAGCGAAAGGGATTGTCTTGGTTTCATTACCACCCTTACAACTATTGAATCAGTAGCACATGAATGTCCAGAATCAGCAAGATCCCCAACATCTATCGCAAGTGCCACATTGAAGGACCGATCCGTTACATGGCTAATATTTGTCCACTAAACCAGATCTGAGGCTAGAAAGCCTAAACCCTCACTCAGTCTTAGAACGTCGTCAACAATTGTTTGGTGAAGGCAATGCTACCAAAGAGGTGTTCTCAATCGAAAAAGTTTATCAAACCCCGTAAAATTGGCATAGATCTGCTCTTGCGGTTCTGTCTTGTCCTTCCACTCTTGACCTACGGGCCTTCCTGCTTAATATAGCTCTTGGAGCTGCATTAGTGTAAGGAAGCCAATCGGCTACAGTCGAATCTATCGGGAGAAGTAATCAGTCTTGTTCTTGATTGTCGCTACTACTATATATAAGGTTGGGCTAATCCCAGTTTTTGGGTCTTCTGCCGCCAATAAGGAAAGGTAACTTAAAGTCCTCTGATGAAGCTCTTTTACAAAGAATTTTCTCTTCCTGAGTGAGCTGAGGCCCTAATGGATCTTAGTTCTCTGTAATAAGAGTTGGTGATGGCTTTGTTTGCCAAGTTGATTAAAAAGGTCCATACCCTTGAGTGTAATCTTTAGGGATATAAACCAAATGTCCGGCCAAAATAGTTTTACCCTCTCAATCTTCACTCAAGGATAGCCCACTTGGAATTCAGTGAATGGACTCAAGGAATTAAAGGTAGATAGGATAGATACTGCCTCTTACCTGCCGATCCAATTACCGATTGGTAAGCAAACTGAGTAAGAAGACACTATCTGATGATTTGCATTTGCCACTAGCCGACTTAGTCACGAAGTTGAGATCCACATTTAGCTCTATCTTACGAAGCATAGGGTCTATCATTCAATAACTAGAGCGGTCCTCTCGGAAGGATTTTGACACCATCACCCATGCTCTTGGCTTTCGCCTCTCACTGATTTAGCTTACGATTGGGTCAGTCTCAAGCATTAGCTTTGTGCTTTAAGCTCATCTCTGACTGTCCTACTCTCCCAAGTCTATTTCGAATCTAGATGACCTACTATTTTGACTAGTTTACTGCTGGATCGCTTAGTTCTGGGATAATTGATGCCTTCCTGACATCAGCATTCTATAAGTACTGCTTTTGTTCTCTGTCTTCTTTCTAACAGGAAAGACTTGGCTGCCTAGCACCTTCTTTCCTTATCTAATGATATAGATAGAAAAGTCTTTCTTGCCTAGCCTTAGGCTAGGAGAGTGATAATTTACTAAGAACTCATTCAAGCCCCTCACAAAGTGACAAAGTGGACTTCTAAGCAAGATCGAGTATAACTGAGGTCTTAGTGCGAGGGTGCTAAGGCCTGCTTTCCCTCTGCCTATTGCCCCTACTTTTAGTAATTATATGCTATTAAGCCCTAAAAGCTTCTCTTTATCCCATGAGAAAAGAAATCCCGAACAAGGAAAGACAAAAAGAGATAGCTGCCCTTGCCTCAATCTAATGTTAATGTCGGCCTTGAATGGGCCTTGAATGTCGTCAGAGTGAATGGGATTTGAGGGTTGTCCCTACAGGTGAGCTACTCCAACCTACTGATTCGCTACTATCTTCAACTGACTTGGGGTTCGCAACTATTGTACCCATGCCCTCTTTCTCATTCCGATACCCAAGACTTGTGATTAAAGAAGTGGGTTGGCATTGGCTGACTATCTTGAATGATCAAAGAGCTTTATTCGCTATCTCTCTATCGTTAAGACAAGCTTACCACATGCCCTATTTTAGCTTCTCACGTTGCTTTCTAATATAATAGAAATAGGTAGGTTGTTTACCTACTGTTGATGATAGTGCTCACTTTTAATCTTTGCTTTCTAAACCATGCCCTTCCACAATGAAATATCTCACGGAGAGAGGTTCTGTTATATGAAATAAAAAGGTTAACGAAATCCGAGTGAACTAATAAAGGGAAGCAAAGGCAATAGGAAGACAACCATCAGTTACAGGATTAGGGCTTTGGGCCAAGTCTTAAAGAGATTAGAGGGCCTTTCTAGAAACTGTAGTTTAGGACTCCTAAGTACGAGTTAATGATTTAACAACCACTTTTAGGGCTCCTTCTCGGGCAAGTGGAGTATTGATAGTGAGGGGCGACTAGAAGGCTTGGAGTGAATCCTAATGCGAGTGCAAGGGTGATTTTAGTCTTTTGCTAGTCCTTCTCCGGGCATAAAGTACAAGACAGTTGGTTCTCCTTGCGGGTCAGAGCCTAAGTAAAGTAGGCTAGTCGTAAAGGGAAGAAATTGACTAAATGGCTTATAGAAAAGGCCACAATGGAGCGGGAGAGACATCGGGGAAGGAAGACCTTTGCTTGACCTCTGCCTATAACTAGCACTACCCGCATCTATGGCTACTAGACCTACTCGTATTGGTTCGCTACAGAAAAAGAAAGAGATGGGCTTTCGACTTATCTGGATCTAGATATGGAAGAAGGACCTCCATCATCTTTGTACCCAAATCCTATTCCTATCCACAGCTAGTAACTGAGGGTTGCCCTCACCTGCCAAATACTAACTTCGGGGGATACCAACTAATAACTAATAGCGGGATTTCAACTAATGGTAAGAGTAAACACCTCTATAATCTACGGATCATAGGACTTAGCCCTTATAATGGGAGTGAAACCTTGCGCTCACTAAGGCTTATTAATAGGGCTACGCTCACTACAATCATCTTATCTTAATAAGGGCAGAAAGAACTAGGCTCTAGTGCCTTTCCATGCAGTTTAGTTTCTTCTTTCCCTAACTTGCTTTCCCTAGCCTTCCCTTCTTTTGCAATCGGTGAATCCTCAGTTCAGTTACTTCCTTTTCCTTGAAGGAGTAGTTAGGGGTAAATCCCATTCGTGGGTCTGTTCTTATGGGATTTCATCGGGTCTATCGTTCCTTGAGGATTGGAATACGGAGCGAAGTAGGGAGTTCTTCCCTCAGGGCGAGTTGCTTGGACTGACAGCCTTTTCTCTTTCCTTTCGTGCCTAAGCGCTTACTTATTCAGACAAATATCTTAAGAGAATAACATCTTTAGTTGAGTAAAAAAAACCGCCTAGTTCACGAATGAAATTATCGAGAAAGAGCTCTTTGATTTCGAAATTGAAGTCGGATCGGAACAACAAGGAGAATGAGGTCATAGGTTAGCCCTAGGAGAGAGCAATCTCTTGTGGAGAAGGACAGAATTGCCCAACGAGAGAGAATATTCCTATTGAGTTAGCTTTCCTGGGGAAGAGGATATTCTATAAAGGCTATACCACGACCACCAAAGCAAGAAGATAATACATCATTCTAGAAAAGGTCGAAGGACGAAGAAGAGTTCCAAGCAAGAGATATTATTCTCTAAAAGAAGCTATCGGGTGAGAATAAATAACTATCATTTAAGCTGATAGCTACACGGATTCACCACTACTTATGACTTCTTACTCCTGCTCCAAGACAAACTTAGAAGCAAGGAAAAAGGAACTATATATATAAGATATAAGATCTTTTTTTCTGCTACAACTTTAACTCCTAACTCAGGAACTACCTAGCTACCTTAAAGGAATAAAAACCTATACCATTGGCAAGGGGCAATCACTCATGACCAGCTGCCTTGACGCGGATACTCCAACAGTTCCAACAGTTCCAACAGTTAGTGTTTGGTTTTTGAGACCGAAGTATTGATACAAAGAAGCTCATTCAGGAGTGTTGTTCTGTATTACTTTCTTTCCTTATTTTTACTTTCCTTTGCTTTTGCGAGAATGTAATGAACTTTGATCTTCCCTAATCAGTGATGTTGGCAGACCTAAAGGAGCTAGGTTTCGTCCTTGTGAGATGCGACCTTACTCACTACTCCTTTCCAAAGTACGAAATTCTTGACTTGCAAGATCGAGAACATCGAAGCAAAATTAAATATATATAGAAATATTAATTTCTCTTTTTTCTTTCTGTCTTTTTTCTCCTGTTGTTTCTTACTATACTTGAATCCTAATAGACTGTTAGCAATAAGAAGAATAGGCTGCCTCTGATCCAGCTTGCTCTACCACCTATGCAATCACAACTCAGTCATTGACTAGCGAACTAAAATGGATAGCTGCTGGGAGAATTGCGGCTGATGAATCATAATCAACCGCTGATTCCCTTGCCGTTAGATCTGTGCCTTAAGACTCTGCTACTGAGACTCTGTCGGAAGAATCTACTGCAGCCATCTCTACCCATCTTTATGAATTCTAATGTCAACCAGCCATGACAAGGCTGAATTTATTATAACCCGTTGTTGTTTAGAAAGTCTAGTAGTTGGGAAAGAAGAAATAAGGAAAGAAATCCACTGGCTAAGAATCCATAAACAGATAGAGGGATCAGGTACGATATGCAGCAAAGAAGAATTTAGTCTTTTTGGCTAGATTCACTCATTTGTCTTAGGTATCTCATCTAATGTAGGGTTAGTCACCTCAGTTGGTTCTTCTTCTTTATCTAATAGCATTCTGTCTTCACTAGTCTGTATCTCTTTGTTTCTTTCGGCAATCTCTCTTTCGTGTGCAAGGGTTCCGGTAACTCTTTATAGATGTTATTTCCTCTTGGACTCAAGAAAGGGATTCACAAATGACTGAGCGACTATATCATGGGAATATTCCACTGCTGAATGGCGAGAACTTGGCTAAACCCATTGAGAACAGCTTACTATAGTATCAAAATTCCATCCTATACTTTTATTCCCTAGGAAGTCTCGAGTCAAAAGAGTGAAAGTGGGAATCGACATAGGGCGCTATAAAGGCCATTCTTTAAAAGTTAAAGGTAAAGTCCTCCGTCGAAATCTTTTCACCTCCGAGAAGTGCGTTGAAGAAGATTTGGATGTACACGAGCTTGTTTACAATTTCTCACATTTGAGCATGCAAATCTCCTAGTCTCATCTTTGGGGCGAAGTCAGCTACTTAACCTTACCAATATAGATTAGGGTAGGTGTGACTAATCAGTAATCTAATCTCAATAACAAAATTCCACATCCTGACATTCCAAGATGTGACTCGCTGCCTGGAAAGCTCTTTTTTTATGCTAGCAGGTGTGGGTAATAGACTGACTACCAAGGAGCGGAGCAGCTCTATAACCACCCTAACCCGGCCCTTCTCAAGACTAGGTCAGAATCTATGTTCGTTATCGTTGCGGTCTCGTGTTCATAACTTTCTATAATAAGGAACAATAAATAAAGAATTATTCAATAAAAAGCCTTTATACAATAATTCAAGTACAATAGGGTGTTACAATATATAAGATCCGATAACTACCCGGCTATCATTCAAACTGGGGTTTCAGTACCTCTACCCATCTACCCGAGAGTGATACAAGCAAACTCTAACCTCCACAACTTGGATCTAAACATGATAAGTAGGGAGCTTCGAGCTTGTGTATGTCATGCCCCGACCCAACCCCCAAGCTAAAGGTTAAGTCCGGACCCAACACACGGACGGAGTCTCCCCTGTACCGTGGACATTCTAAACCTGTAAACACTTAAACAAAGTCCCAACAATACAATACAAGCTTTTCTTAAATAAACAACCAAGTTCTAAGGCCATCCGAGCCTTATGGTACACAATAGTTCCAAAACACACAAGCATGCGAGAACTTATTATCAACATAGTTTTATAATCATGACATTCTAGGAAATCAATTAAACATAATTGGAAGACCAAACATTTCTACTTTAAGTCATTCACTCCCAAGCAAGCAAAGCGAATAGAAGTAGATTATAAGTTATTACAGTTCATAGGCTTTCAAAGCTACAACACAACCAACTAGTCTTCAACTTATATAACAAGCATATACATAGCCCTTGGGCTACAAAATAGTACATAAAGTAATCAGATGAATCTTCCACATAGCAGCAAATTCATTAACCACCTCAAGCTATCAGGCACAGCAACTAAGGTAAAGGCTCAATCTGAACTTCTTCTTCCTCAACTAAATCAACAAGCTGGGGATCACCCTCAGCGTCTCCTGAAACAGATATCGAGGTATGAGCAACCACTGTTGCCTAGTGAGGGATATAGTCCCGGGGCGTGCAATGCAACAGATAAAACAATTATACAACAATATCACTTAGAAAATTAAAGGAACAATGATAACTTAAATAACCACACATTTAAAAGGATACATTTCAACAATCCCCTATACACCAATCTTCACTGGTCTTCAATCACGATCCACGAACCACGAGCACGATCACGATAAGCCGGCATAACCCCAATCACTCCAGTGGGTGTACTCCGGATGTACCCCGAATCCTACGACCCAACATCCCCTGGCAATCTCCGGACCAGGCGAATGAGGGACTAGGGCACGGAGTTTGAATATCCACCGGCAAGCCCTCTGCCGCCCAGCCGATATTCAACACATCCGCCCCTGACACTATGGTTGCGCAACCACTATGCAATGCACTTAACGATGGCAAGTTAATAGCAATAATATAAGCATTAACACATATGAGGATCAACAAAGTAGGTTGACCTCGATGCAATTAGGATAGAAGCAATTATAGAAGCTAATAAGCAGTTTACAAATGAACATATACAAAATAAGCATAGAATCATACCAAAAGCTCCAAATCAATTTAAAATCACATATAAACACTCAAGAAGTCCTGACATGGGTTTAGAAGTGTGAGACAACTTAAATTGCACCTAAACCCCTTTGTTTTTCGAACTATTTCTCTTCCAAACCAAAGTTAATGATTTCATTTTCAAAGGAAACTCTCCCAACCTTCTAACTAACCCCTAAGGTACCCTCTTAACCCTTTAACTTATTCAAATGCCCGCGATTACCCCGAAAGCCCCAATTTCTCTCTTTTGGCTTTAAACTACACCTACATTGTCCGGGCTTCAAACAAGGGATATCAAGGCATCTATAGCACCTAGGTAGCCTAAGGATACTAGAATTGAAGCGCCAATCCACCCGGATTCGCATTAACCCCGAAAGCCCCAAATTAAAGTCGGCTATTTTCCATTTTAAGCGATTTAAGGACAATGCAAATGCACGGGGCTATTAGGTTACCTTCACTAGCACCTAAGGCGTCTATTAGAAGCATTGAATCAAGCTAATTCGAGCAATTACGCAAAACCCTAGAAAAAACGTCACTATTCACCCTAAAAATTAAACTAACGATTCTAACCGTTTAAAAAGCGAAACAACGGCTCAAATGTGTTCTCTAGCATTCATATAGATGGTATATTAGCATAGATAACAATTATAATGGCATTTAATCATATTTTCAATAAATCAAGAAATGAGCAACTATTTAAAAATGCAAAAACAAGCCGTGAAATCCCTCACCAATACGCGTAGGAGCACCTAAGAACCTTGCAAACACCCTACACTAGTTGCTCAAGGCTTGGAGTGGCTTGATTTGATGATTTGAAGAAGCAAAAATCCTCAAGAAGCAAGAGAAGGGCTGTCGGGTTTGGGGCACTGTTCACTGCTGAATTTTTTGTGTTTTTGTGCTAAATGTGCTTATGTTATGTTTTTAATAGGTAAGTCTTGAGGTGGGTTAAGTTTGGGTGCTTAAGGTGGTTTATTTTAATGCGCGTTACTAGCTCAAAACGAGGCTAATGTGTAAAACATAGGCTAGCTAATTAAATTTCTAAGTTATGTTACGTAACACTATTCACTCAACTACAAAATCATTTTCTAAACGAGCCCTCCTAACGCCTTTAGCTCAAATGCACATTTTTTCCACTACTTTTACAATTAATATGATTTAATAAAAATGCTAATTAACTAATAGAAGGCAGTTTAAAAACGGAGTGAATAGTAGTCATAAAAGTCAGTTAGTAAGGCACCGAAATAAATGCGCAAACAAGGGATGCAACAGTAATTAAATGCATGGCTAAATCTCGGGCGTCACATCCTCTCCCCCTTAAACTAATTGCGTCCATGCAATTCTTACATGATTCGGCGAATAACTACGGATACCGTTCCTGCATCTGATCCTCTCTTTCCCATGTCGCATCCTCTACTCCGTGATGATCCCACAGAACTTTAACCATCGGAATGCTTTTAGTCCTCACCTCCTGAACTTTCTGATCAACAATTCGAAGAGGTTTCTCTGTGTAGGTCAAAGTTTCACTGATCTCTAGCGGTTCCGGCTCAAATATGTGAAAGGGATCTGGCTGATACTTCCGAAGCATGGAAACATGGAATACGTCGTGAATTCTGCCCAGACTGGGAGGTAAAGCCAAACGGTAAGCCAAATCACCAACAGTTTCAGTTATCTCAAATGGTCCCACATATCGAGGACTGAGTTTACCTCCTTTACCATGCCGAATCAAACCCTTGCGAGGAGAAATTTTCAGAAATACCCGGTCCCCTACAGTAAATTTCAGATCACGACGTCGTCTATCTGCATAACTCTTTTGCCGGCTCTGTGCTGTAAGCATTCTTTTTCTGATAAGCTGCACCTGATCAATCATTTTGTTCATTTCAGGTAAGAGAGTAGGGTCGATAGTCTTCATCTCGCCAACATCATCCCAGTAGAGAGGAGACCGGCATTTACGCCCATAAAGTGCCTCATAAGGTGCCATACCAATAGTAGCTTGATAACTATTGTTGTAGGCGAACTCTGCTAGTGGCAAATACTTCTCCCAACTCTTACCGAAGTCCAGAATGCAAGCCCGTAACATATCCTCAAGGATCAAGATAGTTCTCTCGGATTGACCATCTGTCTGGGGATGATAAGCTGTACTGAAATTCAAAGTCGTGCCCAAAGCTTTCTGAATCTTCTGCCAGAACTGCGATGTGAATCTGGGATCTCTATCTGACACGATACTCTTTGGAATCCCATGAAGTCGGACAACATTCTCAATATACAACTCTACCAGTTTATCAAGAGAATCAGACTTCTTTTTAGTAATAAAATGAGAAGTCTTGGTCAGTCTATCCACAATAACCCAGACTGAGTCATTACCCCTCGAAGACCACAGTAAATTAGAGACGAAATCCATGGTAATATGATCCCATTTCCAAACAGGAATAGCCAAAGGCTGCAACAACCCTGCAGGTCTCTGATGTTCTGCTTTAACTTTCTGACAAGGAAGACATCGAGCAACATAATCAGCAATTTCTCTCTTCATATTATTCCACCAGAAATTCTGCTTCAAATCTCTATACATTTTAGTACTGCCTGGATGGATAGTATATCGAGAACTGTGTGCCTCAGCAAGAATATCCTTTTTCAAATTTGGATCATTCGGAATACAGATTCTACCTTTGAATTTGAGAATACCATCGTCGTGCAGTTTGAAATCCGACTCTCCCCCTTTAGAATTCTCTAAGACTTTCAATAATTGAAGATCAGCCTGTTGAGCTTCCCAAATCCTAGATAATAACAGAGATTGAATCTGCAAACTTGCAAATTGAATACCAGAATTTGAAGTACTAGGCTTCCATAAGCACAATTCTTCCATGAATTCCCAATTCTTGAAAATGAAGCTAGCAACAGTAGCCTTTCGGCTCAAAGCATCAGCAACAATATTGGCCTTACCTGGAAGATAGTTAATGGTGCAGTTGTAGTCCTCAAGTAATTCCAGCCAACGCCTCTGCCTCATGTTCAACTCTTTCTGTGAAAACAGATATTTCAAGCTCTTATGATCTGTAAAGATTTCAAACTTGTTGCCCCAGAGATAATGACGCCACTTCTTTAATGCAAGGATGATAGCTGCAAGCTCAATATCGTGAGTCGGATAGTTAAGTTCATAAGGCTTCAGTTTCCTGGAAGCATAAGCAATAACCCTGCCATTCTACATCAATACACAACCCAGACCTTCTTTCGAAGCATCACTATAGATCACTAGATTATCGTAACCCTCAGGTAAAGCAAGAATAGGAGCCGTAGTCAATCTCTACTTCGATTCCTGGAAGCTGGCCTCGCATTTATCATTCCAGTCAAATACGGTTTTCTTCTAAGTAAGTTGAGTTATAGGCCCTGCAATCTTAGAGAAGTCCTTTACAAATCTTCGATAATACCCAGCTAAACCAAGATAGCGACAAATGTCTGTCTCAGTTTCAGGTCGTTTCCAAGATAACACAACTTCAATCTTCGCTGGATCAACAGAAATACCATCCTGCGAGATAATATGGCCAAGAAAAGCAACTTGCTTAAGCCAAAATTCACATTTGCTAAACTTTGCAAATAACTGATGCTCCTGAAGAGTCTGCAACACAATTCTGAGATGTTGTTCATGCTCCGCCTCAGATTTAGAATAGACAAGGATATCATCAATAAATATGACCACAAATTGGTCCAGATAAGGACGGAATACCCTCTGCATTAAGTCCATGAATGCGGCGGGAGCATTAGTAAGACCAAACGGCAAGACAACAAACTCATAATGGCCATATCGAGTTCTGAAAGCAGTTTTAGGAACATCATCTTTCTTAATCCTCAGCTGATAATAACCCTGCCTCAGATCAAACTTAGAGAATACCCTGGCGCCTTGCAACTGATCAAATAGCTCTTCGATTAAAGGCAAAGGATATTTATTTTTGATGGTTACCTGATTAAGACCCCGATAATCAATGCACAGGCGAAGAGACCCGTCTTTCTTTTTAACGAATAGAACTGGCGCACCCCACGGTGAAGAACTCGGCTGAATGAATCCCTTCTCAACTAAGCCCTGCAATTGAACTTTCAACTCCTGCAACTCAGGTGGAGCCATTCTGTACGGAGTCCTAGAGATAGGTGAAGTCCCCGGCAATAAATCAATCATGAACTCTATCTCTCTATCAGGCGGTAACCCAGGTAATTCCTCAGGAAAGACCCCCGGAAACTCTCTCACGATAGGTACATCATTCAATTTCAATTGATCCCCAGGTTGATTAATCAAATATGCAAGATAAGCCTCACAACCCTTGCTCAATAATTTAGATGCCCTAATAGAAGAAATAATAGGAGTTCCCGTAGATTTTCTACTACCAACTATTTTAAGTACAGGCTGGTCAGGCATTTCTAGATACACAATCTTCTTTCTACAATCAAGTTGGGCATAATATTTACTTAACCAGTCCATCCCCAATATAATTTCAAAGTCATTGAAGGGTAGGATAATCAAATCAGCAGGAAAAACACGACCCTCAATAAATATACTACATGCTCTGCAAATAGATCTAGTAACAAACTTCGGACCCATAGGAGTATAAACCACAATCTCATGCAACAGTTTATCATGTTTCAGTTTAGCATTTTGTGCACAAGTAGGAGTAATAAAAGAATGCGAAGCCCCAGAATCAATTAAAACCTTAACTGATTGATCATTAAGAAGAAAAATATCTTCTACCACAGCGATCGTATCCAGAAGTTCCTCAGCATCCAAAGCAAATACACGGGCCTGTCCTCGTGGTGGTGGTGCTGCAGCTGATGCCCTGGTCTGAGAGTTCTGAGCTGACGTCTGACCCCTAGTGTTCTTAAATTTTTGACAGTCCTTAACCCTGTGCTGATCACTGCCGCAACCTGTACACTTGTTATGTTTTTTCCAACAAACATCCTCAGTGTGGCCCTGACGCTGACAGAAGCTGCACTGCTGGTGACGTCTTGCAACAGTGCCTCCCGAAGGAGCTCTGTAAGTAGAGGTAGCTGAACTACCCTGCTGCGAACGGGAAACTGCTGGACAGAACTGACTCTGAGTCTGACTCTGGACTGGTCGTGCCTGAGTCTGAGTAGGCCCTGTGTAACTCTGAGTCTGCCTCGGCTGCGAACTCTGCCCAACTGATACAGCCTGCCCCTGGTACCCTTGACTCTGAGACTGAAACCGTTTACTCGATTGACTGGTCTCGGCTAACACATCGGCTTTCCGTTTCTCATATCTCGAGGCAGCTCGGACTACTACAGCATAGTTAGGAAAATCATTTGAAGACAAGTTCAGCATAATATCTCTCCTCAAACCCAGGATGAACCTCTGAATCTTCATGTCCTCCGGCTGAATTAAAGCTGGTGCATAACGGGAAAGCCGGGTAAAAGTAGCCTCGTATTGATCTACGGTCATACTTCCCTGCTTCAAGTTTATGAACTCAGTTTGTCGCCTCTCGCGGGCAACTACCGATATATACTTGTCTCGAAATTCTCGGACAAAATCGGCCCACGAATGATGACCTCCCTCAGCTCCCCATTTCTCACTGATGGTATTCCACCAATCTTCAGCATCACCCTCGAGAAGGAAAGTAGCATAAGTAATCTTCCTGTCATCATGGCACTCTAGTATCGCTGCCACTATCTCGAACTTCCTTAGCCACATCTCAGCTTTCATATCGTCCGGCTCCCCAAAGAAAGTATAGGCCCCATGATGTATAAACCGATCATACAGATTCCCTCTGGTAGGGCCACTACCTCCGGCTCTCGCAGCCTGATTACCTCCAACGACCCCTGGCTGACCCTGTTGTGTAACAAACTTGGCGATAGTGTTCATAGCTGTGGCCATCGTGGCCAAGATCTTTGTAGTGCTCGGTTCTTGAACCTGCGGTGCATTTTCGGCCACCTCAGCTTCTTGCCCATGAACCCCCTCGGGTTCTCCACCAACATTCGGATTATCAGCACGACGGCCAGGCCCCATCTCGAATAGCTAGAATGCAAAGGGGTATGTCATGGATATATATATGTATATATGCAATTTATAAGTAAACACATAAAGAAGAGTCCAATTAGATTCACATAAAGTCAAGTACATAGAGGTTCAAATAAATATTCCGCATTCTTGAAGTAAACATAAATCACTAGATCATACTTGACATTCTAGACTCTTGATATTCTATTTCCATGCTAGCATGTTCATTCCTTATTCAAATTTCACTTAGGTCAATCAAAATCAAGGACTCATGTATTCACAAAGTCACATAACAAGTCTCTACCCACAGACCGAGAAATTTAACCCGGCTTCATGCAATCTATAGCTCTGATACCACTTAAATGTCACGCCCCGACCCAACCCCCAAGCTAAAGGTTAAGTCCGGACCCGACACACGGACAGAGTCTCCCCTGTACCGTGGACATTCTAAACCTGTAAACACTCAAACAAAGTCCCAACAATACAATACAAGCTTTTCTTAAACAAACAACCAAGTTCTAAGGCCATCCGAGCCTTATGGTACACAATAGTTCCAAAACACACAAGCATGCGATAACTTATTATCAACATAGTTTTATAATCATGACATTCTAGGAAATCAATTAAACATAATTGGAAGACCAAACATTTCTACTTTAAGTCATTCACTCCCAAGCAAGCAAAGCGAATAGAAGTAGATTATAAGTTATTACAGTTCATAGGCTTTCAAAGCTACAACACAACCAACTAGTCTTCAACTTATATAACAAACATATACATAGCCCAAGGGCTCCAAATTAGTCCATAAAGTAATCAGTTGAATCTTCCACATAGCAGCAAATTCTTTAACCACCTCAAGCTATCAGGCACAGCAACTAAGGTAAAGGCTCAATCTGAACTTCTTCTTCCTCAACTAAATCAACAAGCTGGGGATCACCCTCAGCGTCTCCTGAAACAGATATCGAGGTATGAGCAACCACTGTTGCCCAGTGAGGGATATAGTCCCGGGGCGTGCAATGCAACAGATAAAACAATTATACAACAATATCACTTAGACAATTAAAGGAACAATGATAACTTAAATAACCACACATTTAAAAGGATACATTTCAACAATCCCCTATACACCAATCTTCACTGGTCTTCAATCACGATCCACGAACCACGAGCACGATCACGATAAGCCGGCATAACCCCAATCACTCCAGTGGGTGTACTCCGGATGTACCCCGAATCCTACGACCCAACATCCCCTGGCAATCTCCGGACCAGGCGAATGAGGGACTAGGGCACGGAGTTTGAATATCCACCGGCAAGCCCTCTGCCGCCCAGCCGATATTCAACACATCCGCCCTTGACACTATGGTTGCGCAACCACTATGCAATGCACTTAACGATGGCAAGTTAATAGCAATAATATAAGAATTAACACATATGAGGATCAACAAAGTAGGTTGACCTCGATGCAATTAGGATAGAAGCAATTATAGAAGCTAATAAGCAGTTTACAACTGCACACATACAAAATAAGCACAGCATCATACCAAACGCTGCAAATCAATTTAGAATCCCATATAAACCCTCAAGAAGTCCTGCCATGGGTTTAGAAGTGTGACACAACTTAAATTGCACCTAAACCCCTTTGTTTTTCGAACTATTTCTCTTCCAAACCAAAGTTAATGATTTCATTTTCAAAGGAAACTCTCCCAACCTTCTAACAAACCCCTAAGGTACCCTCTTAACCCTTTAACTTATTCAAATGCCCGTGATTACCCCGAAAGCCCCAATTTCCCTCTTTTGGCTTTAAACTACACCTACATTGTCCGGGCTTCAAACAAGGGATATCAAGGCATCTATAGCACCTAGATAGCCTAAGGATACTAGAATTGAAGCCCGAATCCACCCGGATTCACATTAACCCCGAAAGCCCCAAATTAAAGTTGGCTATTTTCCATTTTAAGCGATTTAAGGACAATGCAAATGCACGGGGCTATTAGGTTACCTTCACTAGCACCTAAGCCGTCTATTAGAAGCATTGAATCAAGCTAATTCGAGCAATTACGCAAAACCCTAGAAAAAACGTCACTATTCACCCTAAAAATCAAACTAACGATTCTAACCGTTTAAAAAGCGAAACAACGGCTCAAATGTGTTCTCTAGCATTCATATAGATGGTATATTAGCATAGATAACAATTACAATGGCATTTAATCATATTTTCAACAAATCAAGAAATGAGCAACTATTTAAAAATGCAAAAACAAGCCGTGAAATCCCTCACCAATATGCGTAGGAGCACCTAGGAACCTTGCAAACACCCTACACTAGTTGCTCAAGGCTTGGAGTGGCTTGATTTGATGATTTGAAGAAGCAAAAATCCTCAAGAAGCAAGAGAAGGGCTGTCGGGTTTGGGGCACTGTTCACTGCTGAATTTTTTGTGTTTTTGTGCTAAATGTGCTTATGTTATGTTTTTAATAGGTAAGTCTTGAGGTGGGTTAAGTTTGGGTGCTTAAGGTGGTTTATTTTAATGCGCGTTGCTAGCTCAAAACGAGGCTAATGTGTAAAACATAGGCTAGCTAATTAAATTTCTAAGTTATGTTACGTAACACTATTCACTCAACTACAAAATCATTTTCTAAACGAGCCCTCCTAACAACTTTAGCTCAAATGCACATTTTTCCCACTACTTTTACAATTAATATGATTTAATAAAAATGCTAATTAACTAATAGAAGGCAGTTTAAAAACGGAGTGAATAGTAGTCATAAAAGTCAGTTAGTAAGGCACCGAAATAAATGCGCAAACAAGGGATGCAACAGTAATTAAATGCATGGCTAAATCTCGGGCGTCACAGTGTACATTCAACTTCACCACATAAAATCAATTTCCATTTTAAGCTAAGTAGCACCTGCACTGGGGGAAAAGAAGGGGAGCTCTTGGGGAAGCTCAGTGAGGATGAAATAGAAGAGTTTGAAAACAATATTTTTGGTCAGGTCACTTTTGAAAATCATGATACAATTCAAATACGGTAGTATTAACAAACTATCCACATAAGATAACTAATAGAAAATTATTATCATATTCGAGTCAATAATAGAAATGACATTTAGATAAACAATCAATTTTTCTCTCCAATGGTGGAATGCCAAGCCAGAGTACTTAAACACATAGTAAAAAAGATACGTTTCAATACGTACAGGACTCTAGTGGTGACTCCTATGGGTTCAAGATGTGACTCTCACCACTTTTTGGTATAGCACTTCATCCCGCATAGCACTTAGTTCCTGCCGTTGAAGTGGCCGACCTCGAATCATGAGCACAACTTCTTATCTCTCCCAAGAGGGTACTCCAAATTGTACCCGAAATCTACGACCCAACTCTCCGAGGGTGGAATGCCAAGTGAGAGAGGGACTAGGACCACGATAGTCATGGGAGCACCTGTATGCCCTATGTCATCTGGCGTTCATGAAACGCTATCGTACCTGAGGTTGCAACCCCCAAGAGCACACAGATATGCACAAGTAGTCATAGAACACACAACAGATCATATGGGGATCAACTAAAGTGGTTGTCCCGAGCAAGTAATAAACATTTTCTTGGAAATTCAGAGTATTATTTTGGCAGAGTAACGGCTATAAGAAAGCAATTTCCAAGTATAAATTGAGAATTATGATGACATACAAATAACATGTATAACATTCTTGGAAATAGTTGGGCAGCATCTCTGCTTAAGCTAAAACAATCAGATAAATCGGGCAATATATATTAGCAATTAACTGGACAAATTTAAACATAACATGGATATACTAACAATGTGTAGATATCATAAATAAGTAAAGCAATAAAACCCTTGACTCAAAATGCCAAAAATTGAAGAAGACTCAGACCGGTTTTGAAACTTTCAGAACATTAACTAAACTGAATCGATATAATTTAGTGGAATCGGGTCAGAAAAAACTTGTCTACCAGTTTGATTTCAGGGGGTCAAGTGACCCCTTTATATAGGCTTTCAAGGCTGATACAGGGGGGGGAGGAGGGACACATGTCTCGCATGCGTGGCACGTCCACGCATGTGTGACACGTGTCCCGAGACACTTGTCACTCCCCGAGAGTGACAGCTGTGACGCCCGAGATTTAGCCATGCATTTAATTACTGTTGCATCCTTGTTTGCGCATTTCCTTCTGTGCATTATTGACTGCCTTCTTGAGTTACTATTCACTCCATTTTTAAACTGCCTTCTATTAGTTAATTAGCATTTTTATTAAATCATATTAATTGTAAAAGTAGTGGGAAAAATGTGCATTTGAGCTAAAGGCGTTAGGAGAGCTCGTTTAGAAAATGATTTTTGTAGTTGAGTGAATAGTATTACGTAACTAACTTAGAGATTTAATTAACTAGCACACATGTTTCACCTTAGGCTCGTTTTTAAGCTTACTACGCGCATTTTAAAAGCCACCTAAATGCCCAAACTAGACCCCACCTTTTATAAAGCCAAAACAACTCACACTTTAGCTCATATAGCACACAACAAAAAAAATAGAAGCTGATTTGCACTGTAGCAGGGCCGAAACACTGCAGCAGCTTTGGGAGAGATTTTTCTTCTTCAACTCTTCAAACCAAGCCTCTCCAAGCCTTGAGCAACTAGTGTAGGGTGTGTGCAAGGTTCCTAGGTGCTCCTACGCGCTTTGGTGAGGGATTTCACGGCTTGTTTTTGCATTTCTAAATAGTTGTCAATTTCTTGATTTGTTGAAAATGTGATCAAATGCCATTGTATTTGTTATCTATGCTATTATACCATGTATATGAATGCTAGAGAACATATTTGAGCCATCGTTTCGCAATTTAAACGGTTAGAATCGTTAGTTTGATCTTTAGGGTGAATAATGATGTTTTTCTAGGGTTTTGCGTAATTGCACGAATTAGCTTGATTTAATACTTCTAATAGATGCCTTAGGTGCTAGTGAAGGTAACCTAATAGCCCCGTGCACTTGCATTGTTCTTAAATCGCTTAAAAATGGAAAATAGCCGACTTTAATTTGGGGCTTTCGAGGTTAATGTGAATCCGGGTGGATTCGGGCTTCAATTCTAGTATCCTTAAGTTACCTAGGTGCTATAGAAGCCTTGATATCCCTTGTTTGAAGCCCGGACAATGTAGGTGTAGTTTAAAGCCATAAGAGGGAAATTAGGGCTTTCAGGGTAATCGCGTGCATTTGAATGAGTTAGAGGGTTGAGAGGATACCTTGAGGGTTAGTTAGAGGGTTGGGAGAGTTTCCTTTGAAAATGGAATCATTAGCCTTGGTTTGGAAGAGAAATAGTTGGAAAAACAAAGGGGTTTAGGTGCAATTTCGGTTGTCTCACACTTCTAAACCCATGGCATGACTCCTTAAGTGTTTACATGTGGTTTCAAGTTGATTTGGAGCTTTTGGTATAATTCTATGCTTATCTTGTATATGTTCCTTTGTAAACTGCTTATTAGCTTCTATAATTGCTTCTAATCTAATTGCATTGAGGTCAACCTACTTTGTTGATCCTCCTATGTGTTAATGCTTATATTATTGCTATTAAATTGCCATTGTTAAGTGCATTGCATCGTGGTTGCGCAACCATAGTGTCAGGGGCGGATGTGTTGAATATCGACTAGGCGACAGAGGGCTTGCCGGTGGATATTCAAACTCCGTGCCCTAGTCCCTCATTCGCCTGGTCTGGAGATTGCCAGGGGATGTTGGGTCGTAGGATTATCGGGGTACATCCGGAGTACACCCACTGGAGTGTTTGGGGTTATGCCGGCTTATCGTGATCGTGCTCGTGGTTCGTGGATCGTGATTGAAGACCTGTGAAGATTGGTGTATAGGGGATTATGTGACATGTATCCTTTTAAATGTGTGGTTATTTAAATTATGATTGTTTCTTAAATTGTCTAAGTGATATTGTTGTATAACTGTATTATCTATTGCATTGCACGCCCCGGGACTATATCCCTTACTGGGCAACAGTGGTTTCTCATACCTCGATATCTGTTTCAGGAGACGCTGAGGGTGATCCCCAGCTTGTTGAATTAGTTGAGGAAGAAGAAGTTCAGATTGAGCCTTTACCTTAGTTGCTGTGCCTGATAACTTGAGGTGGTTAATGAATTTGCTGCTATGTGGAAGATTCATCTGATTATCTTATGTACTATTTTGTAGCCTACGGGCTATGTATATGCTTGTTGTATAAGTTGAAGACTAGTTGGTTGTGTTGTAGCTTTGAAAGCCTATGTACTGTAATAACTTATGATCTACTTCTATTCGCTTTGCTTGCTTGGGAGTGAATGGCTTAAAGTAGAAATGTTTGACCTTTCAATTATGTTTAATTGATTTCCTAGGATGTCATGATTATAAAACTATGTTGATAACAAGTTCTCGCATGCTTGTGTGTTTTGGAACTATTGTGTACCATAAGGCTCGGATGGCCTTAGAACTTTGTTGTTTAATTAAGAAAAGCTTGTATTGTATTGTTGGGACTTTGTTTAAGCAATTACAGGTTTTCAGAATGTCCACGGTACAGGGGAGACTCTATCCGTGTGTCGGGTCTGGACTTAGCCTTTAGCTTAGGGGTTGGGTCGGGGCGTGACATTTAAGTGGTATCAGAGTTATAGATTGCATGAAGCCGGGTTAAATTTCTCGGTCTGTGGGTAGAGATTTGTTATGTGACTTTGTGAATGCGTGAGTCCTTGATTTTGATTGACCTAAGTGAAATTTGAATTAGGAATGAACATGCTAGCATGGAAATGGAATATCAAGAGTCTAGAATGTCAAGTATGATCTAGTGATTTATGTGTACTTCAAGAATGTGGAATATCTATTCGAACTTCTATGTACTTGACTTTATGTGAATTTAATTGGACTTTCTTTATGTGTTTACCTATAAACTGCATATATACATATATATAGCTGTTATAACACTTTGCATTCTAGCTATTCGAGATGGGGCCCTGCCGTCGTGCTGATAATCCGAATGTTGGTGGAGAACCCGAGGGGGTTCATGGGCAAGAAGCTGAGGTGGCCGAAAATGCACCGCAGGTTCAAGAACCGAGCACTGCACAGATCTTGGCCACGATGGCCACTGCTATGAACACTATCACCCAGTTTGTTACACAACAGGGTCAGCCAGGGGTTGTTGGAGGTAATCAGACTGCGAGAGCCGGAGTTAATGGCCCTACCGGAGGTAATCTGTATGACCGGTTCATTCATCATGGGGCCTATACTTTCTTTGGGGAGCCGGACGATATGAAAGCTGAGATGTGGCTAAGGAAGTTTGAGAGAGTGGCAGCAATACTCGAGTGCCATGATGACAGGAAGATTACTTATGCTACTTTCCTTCTCGAGGGTGATGCTGAAGATTGGTGGAATACCATCAGTGAGAAATGGGGAGCTGAGGGAGTTCATCATTCGTGGGCCGACTTTGTCCGAGAATTTCGAGACAAGTATATATCGGTAGTTGCCCGCGAGAGGCGACAAACAGAGTTCATAAACTTGAAGCAGGGAAGTATGACAGTAGATCAATACGAGGCTACTTTTACCCGGCTTTCCCGTTATGCACCAGCTTTGATTCAGCCGGAGGACATGAAGATCCAGAGGTTCATCCTAGGTTTGAGGAGGAATATTATGCTGAACTTGTCTTCAAATGATTTTCCCAACTATGCTGCGGTTGTCCGAGCCGCCTCGAGGTGTGAGAAACGGAAGGCCGATGTGTTAGCCGAGACCAGTCAATCGAGTAAACGGTTTCAGTCTCAGAGTCAAGGGTACCAGGGGCAAGCTGTATCAGTTGGGCAGAGTTCACAGCCGAGGCAGACTCAGAGTTATACAGGTCCTACTCAGACTCAGGCACGACCAGTTCAGAGTCAGACTCAGAGTCAGTTCCGTCCAGCAGTTTCCCGTTCGCAGCAGGGTAGTTCAGCTACCTCTACTTACAGAGCTCATTCGGGAGGCACTGTTGCAAGACGTCACCAGCAGTGCAGCTTCTGTCAGCGCCAGGGCCACACTGAGGATGTTTGTTGGAAGAAACATAACAAGTGTACAGGTTGCGACAGTGATCAGCACAGGGTTAAGGACTGTCAGAAATTTAAGAACCCTAGGGGTCAGACGTCAGCTCAGAACTCTCAGACCAGGGCACCAGCTGCACCACCACCACCACGAGGTCAGGCCCGTGTATTTGCTTTTGATGCTGAGGAGCTTCTGGATACTACTACTGTGGTTGAAGGTATTTTTCTTCTTAATGATCAATCAGTTAAGGTTTTAATTGATTCCGGGGCTTCGCATTCTTTTATTACTCCTACTTGTGCACAAAATGCTAAATTGAAACATGATAAACTGTTGCATGAGATTGTGGTTTACACTCCTATGGGTCCGAAGTTTGTTACTAGATCTATTTGCAGAGCATGTAATATATTTATTGAGGGTCGTGTTTTCCCTACTGATTTGATTATCCTACCCTTCAATGACTTTGAAATTATATTGAGGATGGACTGGTTAAGTAAATACTATGCCCAGCTTGATTGTAGAAAGAAAATTGTGTATCTAGAAATGCCTGACCAGCCTGTACTTAAAATAGTTGGTAGTAGAAAATCTACGGGAACTCCTATTATTTCTTCTATTAGGGCATCTAAATTATTGAGCGAGGGTTGTGAGGCTTATCTTGCATATTTGATTAATCAACATGGGGATCAATTGAAATTGAATGATGTACCTATAGTGAGAGAGTTTCCGGGGGTCTTTCCTGAGGAATTACCTAGGTTACCGCCTGATAGAGAGATAGAGTTCATGATTGATTTATTGCCGGGGACTTCACCTATCTCTAGGACTCCATATAGAATGGCTCCACCTGAATTGCAGGAATTGAAAGTTCAATTGCAGGGCTTGCTTGAGAAGGGATTCATTCATCCGAGTTCTTCACCATGGGGCGCGCCAGTTCTATTCGTTAAAAAGAAAGATGGATCACTTCGCCTATGCATTGATTATCGGGGTCTTAATCAGGTGACCATCAAAAATAAATATCATTTGCCTTTAATCGAAGAGTTATTTGATCAGTTGCAAGGCGCCAGGGTATTCTCTAAATTTGATCTAAGGCAGGGCTATTATCAACTGAGGGTTAAGAAAGATGATGTTCCTATAACTGCTTTCAGAACTCGATATGGCCATTATGAGTTTGTTGTCTTGCCATTTGGTCTTACTAATGCTCCCGCCACATTCATGGATTTAGTGCAGAGGGTATTCCGTCCTTATCTGGACCAATTTGTGGTCATATTCATTGATGATATTCTTGTCTATTCTAAATCTGAGGCGGAACATGAACATCATCTCAGAATTGTGTTGCAGACTCTACAGGAGCATCAGTTGTTTGCAAAGTTTAGCAAATCTGAATTCTGGCTTAAGCAAGTTGCTTTTCTGGGCCATATTATCTTGCAGGATGGTATTTCTGTTGATCCAGCGAAGATTGAAGTTGTGTTATCTTGGAAACGACCTGAAACTGTAACAGAGATTCGTAGCTTCCTTGGTTTAGCTGGGTATTACCCGAGATTTGTCAATGATTTCTCTAAGATTGCAGGGCCTTTAACTCAACTTACTCAGAAGAAAACAGTATTTGACTGGAATGATAAATGCGAGGCCAGCTTCCAGGAATTGAAGAAGAGATTGACTACTGCTCCTATTCTTGCTTTACCTGAGGGTTATGATAATCTGGTGATCTATAGTGATGCTTCGAAGGAAGGTCTGGGTTGTGTATTGATGCAGAATGGCCGGGTTATTGCTTATGCTTCCAGGAAACTGAAGTCTTATGAACTCAACTATCCGACTCATGATCTTGAGCTTGCAGCTATCATTCTTGCATTTAAGAAATGGCGTCATTATCTCTGGGGCAACAAATTTGAAATCTTCACCGATCATAAGAGCTTGAAATATATGTTTTCACAAAAAGAGTTGAACATGAGACAGAGGCGTTGGCTGGAATTACTTGAGGACTATAACTGCACTATTAACTATCTTCCAGGTAAGGCCAATATTGTTGCTGATGCTTTGAGCCGAAAGGCTACTGTTGCTAGCTTGATTATCAAGAATTGGGAATTCATGGAAGAATTATGTTTATGGAAGCCTAGTACTTCAAATTCTGGTATTCAATTCGCAAGTTTGCAGATTCAATCTCTATTATTATCCAGGATTCGGGAAGCTCAACAGGCTGATCTTCAATTGTTGAAAGTCTTAGAGAATTCTAAAGGGGGAGAGTCGGATTTCAAACTGCACGACGATGGTATTCTCAAATTCAAAGGTAGAATCTATATTATGAGTGATCCAACTTTGAAGAAGGATATTCTTGCTGAGGCACACAGTTCTAGATATACTATCCATCCAGGCAGTACTAAAATGTATAAAGATTTGAAGCAGAATTTTTGGTGGAATAATATGAAGAGAGAAATTGCTGACTATGTTGCTCGATGTCTTACTTGTCAGAAAGTTAAAGCAGAACATCAGAGACCTGCAGGGTTGTTGCAGCCTTTGGCTATTCCTGTTTGGAAATGGGATCATATTACCATGGATTTCGTCTCTGATTTGCCGAGGTCTTCGAAGGGTAATGACTCAGTTTGGGTTATTGTGGATAGACTGACCAAGACTTCTCACTTTATTGCCAAAAAGAAGTCTGATTCTCTTGATAAACTGGTAGAGTTGTATATTGAGAATGTTGTCCGACTTCATGGGATTCCAAAGAGTATCGTGTCAGATAGAGATCCCAGATTCACATCTCAGTTCTGGCAGAAGATTCAGAAAGCTTTGGGCACGAATTTGAATTTCAGTATAGCTTATCATCCCCAGACAGATGGTCAATCCGAGAGAACTATCTTAATCCTCGAGGATATGTTGCGAGCTTGTATTCTGGACTTCGGTAAGAGTTGGGAGAAGTACTTGCCACTCGCAGAGTTTGCCTATAACAATAGCTATCAAGCTACTATTGGTATGGCACCTTATGAGGCACTGTATGGGCGTAAATGCCGGTCTCCTCTCTACTGGGATGATGTTGGTGAAATGAAGATTATCGACCCTACTCTCTTACCTGAAATGAACAAAATGATTGATCATGTGCAGCTTATCAGAAAAAGGATGCTTACAGCTCAAAGTCGGCAAAAGAGTTATGCAGATAGGCGCCGTCGTGATCTGAAATTTTCCGTAGGGGACCGGGTATTTCTAAAAATTTCTCCTCGCAAGGGTTTGATTCGGCATGGTAAAGGAGGTAAACTCATTCCTCGATATGTGGGACCATTTGAGATAACTGAAACTGTTGGTGATTTGGCTTACCATTTGGCTTTACCTCCCAGTCTGGGCAGAATTCATGACGTATTCCATGTTTCCATGCTTCGGAAGTATCAGCCAGATTCCTCTCACATACTTGAGCCGGAACCGCTAAAGATCAGTGAAACTTTGACCTACACAGAGAAACCTCTTCGAATTGTTGATCAGAAAGTTCAGGAGCTGAGGACTAAAAGCATTCCGATGGTTAAAGTTATGTGGGATCATCACGGAGTAGAGGATGCGACATGGGAAAGAGAGGATCAGATGCGGGAACGGTATCCAGAGTTATTCGCCGAATCATGTAAGAATTGCGTGGACACAATTAGTTTAAGGGGGAGAGGATGTGACGCCCGAGATTTAGCCATGCATTTAATTACTGTTGCATCCTTGTTTGCGCATTTCCTTCTGTGCATTATTGACTGCCTTCTTGAGTTACTATTCACTCCATTTTTAAACTGCCTTCTATTAGTTAATTAGCATTTTTATTAAATCATATTAATTGTAAAAGTAGTGGGAAAAATGTGCATTTGAGCTAAAGGCGTTAGGAGAGCTCGTTTAGAAAATGATTTTTGTAGTTGAGTGAATAGTATTACGTAACTAACTTAGAGATTTAATTAACTAGCACACATGTTTTACCTTAGGCTCGTTTTTAAGCTTACTACGCGCATTTTAAAAGCCACCTAAATGCCCAAACTAGACCCCACCTTTTATAAAGCCAAAACAACTCACACTTTAGCTCATATAGCACACAACAACAAAAAATAGAAGCTGATTTGCACTGTAATAGGGCCGAAACACTGCAGCAGCTTTGGGAGAGATTTTTCTTCTTCAACTCTTCAAACCAAGCCTCTCCAAGCCTTGAACAACTAGTGTAGGGTGTGTGCAAGGTTCCTAGGTGCTCCTACGCGCTTTGGTGAGGGATTTCACGGCTTGTTTTTGCATTTCTAAATAGTTGTCAATTTCTTGATTTGTTGAAAATGTGATCAAATGCCATTGTATTTGTTATCTATGCTATTATACCATGTATATGAATGCTAGAGAACATATTTGAGCCATCGTTTCGCAATTTAAACGGTTAGAATCGTTAGTTTGATTTTTAGGGTGAATAGTGACGTTTTTCTAGGGTTTTGCGTAATTGCTCGAATTAGCTTGATTTAATGCTTCTAATAGATGCCTTAGGTACTAGTAAAGGTAACCTAATAGCCTCGTACACTTGCATTGTCCTTAAATCGCTTAAAAATGGAAAATAGTCGACTTTAATTTAGGGCTTTCGAGGTTAATGCGAATCCGGGCTTCAATTCTAGTATCCTTAAGTTACCTAGGTGCTATAGAAGCCTTGATATCCCTTGTTTGAAGCCCGGACAATGTAGGTGTAGTTTAAATCCATAAGAGGAAAATTGGGGCTTTCAGGGTAATCGCGTGCATTTGAATGAGTTAGAGGCTTGAGAGGGTACCTTGAGGGTTAGTTAGAGGGTTGGGAGAGTTTCCTTTGAAAATGGAATCATTAACCTTGGTTTGGAAGAGAAATAGTTGGAAAAACAAAGGGGTTTAGGTGCAATTTCGGTTGTCTCACACGTCTAAACCCATGGCATGACTCCTTAAGTGTTTACATGTGGTTTCAAGTTGATTTGGAGCTTTTGGTATAATTCTATGCTTATCTTGTATATGTTCCTTTGTAAACTGCTTATTAGCTTCTATAATTGTTTCTAATCTAATTGCATTGAGGTCAACCTACTTTGGTGATCCTCCTATGGGTTAATGCTTATATTATTGCTATTAAATTTCCATTTTTAAGTGCATTGCATCGTGGCTGCGCAACCATAGTGTCAGGGGCGGATGTGTTGAATATCGGTTGGGCGGTAGAGGGCTTGCCGGTGGATATTCAAACTCCGTGCCCTAGTCCCTCATTCGCCTGGTCCGGAGATTGCCAGGGGATGTTGGGTCGTAGGATTATCGGGGTACATCCGGAGTACACCCACTGGAGTGTTTGGGGTTATGCCGGCTTATCGTGATCGTGCTCGTGGTTCGTGGATCGTGATTGAAGACCTGTGAAGATTGGTGTATAGGGGATTGTGTGAAATGTATCCTTTTAAATGTGTGGTTATTTAAGTTATCATTGTTTCTTAAATTGTCTAAGTGATATTGTTGTATAACTGTATTATCTGTTGTATTGCACGCCCCGGGACTATATCCCTCATTGGGCAACAGTGGTTGCTCATACCTCGATATCTGTTTCAGGAGACGCTGAGGGTGATCCCCAGCTTGTTGAATTAGTTGAGGAAGAAGAAGTTCAGATTGAGCCTTTACCTTAGTTGTTGTGCCTGATAACTTGAGGTGGTTAATGAATTTGCTGCTATGTGGAAGATTCATCTGGTTATCTTATGTACTATTTTGTAGCCTACGGGCTATGTATATGCTTGTTGAATAAGTTGAAGACTAGTTGGTTGTGTTGTAGCTTTGAAAGCCTATGTACTGTAATAACTTATGATCTACTTCTATTCACTTTGCTTGCTTGGGAGTGAATGGCTTAAAGTAGAAATGTTTTACCTTTCAATTATGTTTAATTGATTTCCTAGGATGTCATGATTATAAAACTATGTTGATAACAAGTTCTCGCATGCTTGTGTGTTTTGGAACTATTGTGTACCATAAGGCTCGGATGGCCTTAGAACTTTGTTGTTTAATTAAGAAAAGCTTGTATTGTATTGTTGGGACTTTGTTTGAGTAATTATAGGTTTTCAGAATGTCCACGGTACAGGGGAGACTATGTCCGTGTGTCGGGTCTGGACTTAGCCTTTAGCTTAGGGGTTGGGTCGGGGCGTGACAACAGCAACGTTCCATTTTTTGCCCGTTTCGTGCGCAGGTGTCCCGATTTTTGTATTTTCGGGCCGGGATACAATTTTGCCAAACTTCACCGTTAAGTAGTACAAATTAAAAGAAAGCCTATGGCGTATGACTGTTTTTCGCAACGGGATCCTGATTTTCCTATAATTAGCCCCAAAGTGAAACCCCTTTTCCAGACCAAAAACCTCTAAAATTAAAAAATAGCCAAAATGGCCCAAAACGTTAAAGGAAATCACCTATACTTTCATAAGCAGTTGAAAAGTTTTACTTGGTCACGATATGGGGCTTTACATCCCTGTAATGACCCTAAACTTAATGTTAATTAATGCTAACAATAGGTTACTATTAATCGTAATACCAATTGATTTTTAAATTGTAAGACCATCAACAATAGATTAAATACAGGCAAATAATCAGAAAGACACATTTTCCAAAAAAAATGAAAGAAATAAATATAAATAAATACTTGTAAATGCATGGTCGGTCTCGAGTATTACAAGCTCGACCAGAGGGAGAAGAGTGACATACCCAAAAAGAGGATACTAGTAAGACCATTAATGACTAGTTCGAACACCAAGAGCGTCTTCTCTACGCTTGGGATTAGTACAAAAAGTGGCTACAAGTACTCATTCTAAATAAAAGATCGGTAAGCCCAACAACAATGGCAAGAACCTTTGAATAGTGGTGCATTCTCTATCTATGTCAATTTCTTCTTTGGTAGCTGTCTTTTTTTTTCGCTAGGTTCCTGATTGACTATCCACCATGTTCTCTTCTCTTCCAATGCCTCTACCTTCTTTGCTTAGGCCTCAAAGCAGCCTTTTAATCGCCTTTCCCTTTCGCCATGGGAGGACGGGTTCTATTAATAAAAAGATTCCTGGGTCTGGGATTGATTTCAACTCAGAGATAGCCGGGTCTATAATAAGAGCCGCTTTGTGAACAGCATCAGATGACATAGCAAGGGTAGCTGTAATAGAGCTATTATGCCTTAAGCCCGAAACTCTTCCTTCTAGTCTACCTACGTCATTCTTTGCTTTTGAAAGAGAAATTCGCCGCGTGAAAACTGTAGCCAGATGCGGATTCAATCAATAACTGTGGTTACGCCTTCAAACATCTACGCATCAGATTCGTTAATGCTAACAGGATTCGTAAAAAGAAAAAGATCACTCAACTCCAGATAAAGGAAACTTCTTAGGTTAAGGCACTTCCTATTCCTATTGCCCATACTAAACCTAAAGCACCAACAGCGGATAAGAGAACGATGGCAAGAGAGCAATTCTTGCCCCTTCGGACTTCATTATCTGGCAGCCTACATTCTTCTTTCTATTTAAAAAGACTTAGAAAGAGAAGCCCTTTAAGTGACATTTCGGGGATCTTATACTTAAAGTACGAGACCACCAAAGGCAACTTCTTCAACGTTGGTAATTCTTGGTCATAGCTAAACAATAGAAAGTGCATCTTTCCTAGCTGCGATAATGCCGATTCCAAGACTTGGTTCAAACTTTCAAGCAGTCAATCAAGCAACACTGACCGCTATTCCATAGATAGCATAGAGCTCTTACACAGCGTCTAATAGGCTAGCTTCACTATAACGGCTTGATTTCCCTATGGGATAAGTTGAATCGGAATCTCTGTCACTCAAAGCTTTGTTTTTCCTTCTGAATATGCTTTTCGGGGCTTTGAATAGCTTTACCAGGAAGGAGAAAGAAGATGTCACCAAGAAGGGCTTGAGTTAAAAGAATGGCTCCTACTAAATCAACCGAGAGTTCAGGAGATGAGGATGAGGATACATATTAACTTCTTGAAGAGGGAATAGCAAGCGCAAGGGAAATGCTTGCGTTAGGAGTGAGTACCAGGTTCAAGTCTTCTTAGGATTATGTTGGAACTTCTTCTATTAATCTAAAGGGATTTCACCGAGAGCAAGAGTCATTCATGCTCTATAGCCGGAATAGAAAGATTCAAGGGGCAAAGGGAAAGCGAACCGGTCAACCTCATCACAAAAAAAGATTTGAACTCACAAGAGGGTAGGAAGAGTCGATTTGAACAAGAAAAGCTTGTTCCATTCTGAACAAGCGCTAAAGAAGTGACTCTGTGTGGGATCGATCGCCCTACTTCATTATTCTTTACCGCGTTGCGCCGAGATCAAAACGACTTAAAAAAAAGGATACCACCAAACCTGACTGAACCCACCACTACCTGAAAGCTTATGCTGCTTGAGAAGAGCTAGAATCATACTTTTTCTGCTTCGCTTGCCATACAGGAATTCTTTGATTCAAGATCCCATTGCCTTACTCCCTACCCTGAAGCTGGAGTTCAAGTAATCATCTACCTTTTTGCAAGACAAAGAATTCTTTGAGTCTATATATATAGCCCAGACTAAGTACTTTCGGAGAGTTGACTGAATCCCTTCCATCTGCTCTGAAGTAGGATGGACTTTCAAGTCAAGCAGAACTCTTTTTTTAAATAAGGTGAAAAGTACTTTCGTTGCTAAAGCCCTTTCTATTCTATTAGATAGCCTAAGGATGCCTGGTCCGGACTTTTCCAATTTTTTTTCTTCATTATCGATTTCTAATCCCAAGGGAAAGGTGTTTACAAGCTTGTTTGATAGAACAAGGTATAAAGTAACTCGACCGATAAGGAGAGGAATGGAAGGAAGAAAACCTTTTCAACCTGCCTTGTTTGCTTGTTTGAAGTAGTACCCCCAGTCTAAGGCAAATGGCACGGCATACCCTTAGCAATTTGAATAAGCGGCAGACACCACTACATCTTAATCTGTCTCTGCTTCACAAAGAAGGATAGATGAAATTTGGTTCCAGAAGTAATTACTCTGGGCTATATATATAATTGTAAACCTAGGCTTTCAGCAGACATATCTACATCCGTAGCTGAAGAAGAACCGGTGGAGAATCGGCGATTGGAGAAGAACGCCTTGTCCCTTGTAGGTGGTGGCCAGGCGAAAGGACCGACCTGGGAGTGCAGTTTCATAACCAAGGGCGGGGAAGATAGGAAATGGACCCCATACGTCTATAACTGCCTACCACTACATACGTCTTCTTTACTGCTTGGTCTAGTGAACTAGACCGGAGAATGTCTGGGAGAAAGCACTTCCTAACAAAGCAGTCTAATTGTTGTATTCGGCGGTAGGACTGTGATAACAACCTTCTGTTTGACCTGCCTAGAGACGAGATCACATCACCACATCAACTCAAATAAAATTGACAAAAACCAGCATTTTACTAGTAGTAGTAGGAAAAGGTGCTTTCTTAGGCAACCCCGCTTTCAATGGAGACCAACATTTTTTGCTTTTTAGATCCAGAACCCTCCTTGGCTGTAAGAAGTTCTATGTGTGTGTGCACGAGCCAATTCAAGCTTGTCTTTCCAAGAAAAGAAAACTGCTGGACAGTTAAAATCTTCTAAAGTGGAGTCATTCCTTGTCCCTAATCCTAGTAGTGCCTCTGGACGCCAGCCTTCCTTCTAGTAGAAAGGTGTTCACTTATATTCTATACTTTATACTTTCAGATTCCCCATTACATGAAAGATGGCTAGTGCAATAAGACTTCGTTAAAAAATAGAACGAGCTCTTTGTGTGCCCTATGGCTCCATAGGTTTTTTCTCTTTCTCCGGATATACTCTTAACTACCTCTGCTATCCTATCAACAGGTCAGTCAATATTAGTAGTAGACGAGGAAGAGTAGTCCCTTGGCCATTAGTTAGTAGTTGAATAATCCCAGTAGTAGTCCTCTTGCCTAACAGAGTCGGCCTTTAATGGACAATCAATGATAGGCAGACCGAAGATTGTACATCACAATTCTAAGCGTGCTTGCTTTGAATACCGGCGTAGCAGATTCGCCGACTCATATGAGTAGCTCTTGGTTTACTTCCTGGAGAAGGGCCTTCTGTAACTAATAAATGAGAATTGTTAACCCATATGACTCAGGTCAGTCTCATAAAGAGGATAAAACATACAATTTCAGACTTAGAGATTAAGCTCATCAATGATCTTTTCCTTGGTGTCTAGAGAAAGCAACTTTGACCATGACATTCGTACCCAAGGCAATTAAATTGCAGGCATTACTATGATCTTGAAGCCCTTGTTAGGAGCTACTCGGTATGACTCACTACTAAAGAAGGTTTAGGTATGCTTCGACTTAGACCTGTAATTTGCTAATTCATCTCTTGATCTTGCATTCCGCAAAGGAGGCAGAAAGAAGAAAATGTGAATCGTTTGGAATTCATAATTGTCAATGTGACTCTATGGTGTACATTTCCCTGGCTTGGGCTTCTCATTGAAGATTTGTAGGTCTTCCTAAGTTTATAGGAAACTAGGCTTTTGCGATAACTGTATGGGGAATGTTGAAGCTGATAAAGTCAGGCATGACAATGTTGACGGTTGATACCGGGCGCTGTGTGATACAAATCCGAGCTGACTAATTGAGTTAATTAGACTTTGTCGGCTCATTAGTAAGGCGATGCCCCGGCGACCTCATGATGCTAAACTTGTTCAAACTTTTGGTGTCATGGATCTTCCGGTAAAGAAATCGAAGATCACTCCTGTTACATGGCCAAGACCGTTTTCAATAGCAAGGGATTTAATAAGATCTAGGAGAAGAGCAGATTCCTACCAAAGAGCTAACATCCGATTTCTGAACAGACCAGCTTGGGACAGACTTGCTTGAGCGGATATGTGAACATTAGATATGATTACAGAAGCAGCTTCTTCTTCTTAAGAGGAGAAAAAGAAAATTGAAGGGCTAGACAACTTGATAGCACAGGCTACGGGATGTAGTACTTTCAATACGGATGTAGGGAAAGACGAGAAGTACAATCCCCTCTCCTGGGGCCGGTTTCTTTATTACACATTCCCTGAGGACCAAATCGAAGACTGCAAAGACTGGAAGCCAGGCATAGATGTGCGTATCCGCCTTGGAAGTTTTAATGCCCAGATGCTCACATGACATAGATGTGATGTCATGTTTAGTAATTAAATGGTCAGTTTAACTAGACTCCAAGTGGTCCATCTCTCTTCCGTATAGCTGAAGAGAAATTAAAACCTTTGGTCATCTGTACACTATTCCAGACCCGCGCCATTGGCTACTTTCGATAAGCAACGTGGAAAAGAAAGTTTTAGTAACTAAGGTAAATAATGCCACTCACGATTGTACCTATTCGGGAAATTAGGCCCAGTTGCCAAAACCCGATGTAACAGGGGAAAAGGGTTCCTCCCGTTCGAGAATGTGATCAGGCATCCGTTTGTATTGCAGCCGTATCTTGGATAAAACGGTTCCCTGTCTTGGTATGTCATTTCTACGAAAAAGGCAAGACGCAATCATACATCCATTTCTTATCTCATTCTTCTTTGGGAGATGAGAGCTACGATCATGCCTCCTAGATGTCCATTCCATAGAAGAGCGGGAAGAGGGGACCTTAATACATTCTAAGAGTCAGAAAAAGATGTGAATAGAAACCAACTCTTTGCAGAACTGACCCTACCTTCGGGCATGATGAAGTTAGCCCGTTAGGTCTGTCTAGCGGGAAGTCAAAGCTCCGTTTTTGAAGCAACAAGGGAATGGGGGTTGATTTCCAATTGTCATTTCTCCATTATTGATGGAAAGACTGAGAAAAAGAATATAAAAAATAAGAAATAAGGTGATCTCTTCCTCCATCTACTACTTGTCGTTCATTCCAAAGCTTTAGAATATGGTTACGAACTGATCGGTCTTTTTCAATAGGCCGAACACTTAACTGACAGGGAAAGCATTGCCGGTTTCAAAGTGCCTTGAAATGCGGTATCCTCATAGCTCTTAAGCTTGAGGAACGGGCTCAGCCCTAGTTTCATAGTTTGAATTAAAAGGAATTCATTTCCTTAGGGCGCCAACAACGGTACCCCAGCTCAACTTCAGACTTTTTCCTTTTCTACCTATTCTTAAGCCAATTATTATGACCTTAATTAGGCAGAGGATTTTTCGAAGACGGATTCAAATGCCGCCTATGATTCATAGGATTCAAAGATTGAGACTGATAAAATAACTTATTTAGATGCAGAGGGCTCAGGATTCGAGAGATCGGAATCCGTAGTTTCGGTTGAAACAGGAAAAGTGGCTTACGATTCGGGAGAAGGACCCTTCCAAGACTTCCTTTCCTGCTCGAGCTAATCTCTTTTGTAGATGAATCTCTTGTATCGTCACTTCTGCCGACTCGTATGTTCATTTTTATCCCCCTGTTCATTTGGGTGCCTCTGTTCAAGATGCCTTACACATGACGATATCAACAAACAAGTCTTGCTTCAAGTTTTGGAAGAAGGGCTGTTAGGGCAAGGGCTTCAGTTAAATTATCTTTTTTTACCCTAGCCAATTAATTTGTTCGACTAAGTCGGAAAGAGTTATCCAACTGGATGAACGAAATAAGGAGCAAAAGCCGGATCTTCGAACTTAAGAGTAGAGAAAACCTACTTCCTTCAGTATGGGATATAGTTGCTCTTGGTGCTTTAGGTGCAGCTAGTAAGGGCCTTTGCAATAAGATTAGGAATAGGCCTACAGGAAGGGAGCATGGAGAAGGCAGCGAAGGCTAGAAGAAAGAAGAAAGAGAAAAAACATATCTTCTTGTCTTGGTAGAATAGGGAGAGCGGAAGTCAGCTAGTCGGAATATGCTTTTGCCCTGGCATGAAAGCCTGACTTACTTGTTGTTGAATTGATGGTGGGAATTGGAAAGCCAACCAGAAGGAAGAAAAGAGCCCAAGGGCGATAGTTAAGAGTGAGAGTTTGATTCGGGTTCCACTTTTACTGGATTACCTATTCTAAGGTCAGTGAGCCGAGGATAGGCTGGATGGAAGCTATAAATTCAAAAAAAAGACTAGAAATAGATCTCTAACAGGCTTTCTTTCGTTCCTGCTTTTATCTAAACATTAGCTCGCGACCCGATGTGGCGAAAAAAGGGCTTCTCTCGGCCACGCTACGCTTTGGACAAAAAGAAGAAGTAGGAAGGAAGATTGAAATTCACTTTATCAAGGAAAAATGGATTTTCCCGATACGACATAGGTAACATACTGACAGATAGGAATTGAGACCTCCTTCTCCGAGGGTATTACCACCAACATCACCATCAACTGAGGGAAGAAAATCATTCCAGATTCGGATTTGTATCGTAGAATTCTGATTTGATAGGTGTGGACCAGCATTTCATTCCATCTTATATATAATATAATATTCTAATATAAAGTAGCGGACCATCTCTCATCACCAATTGCATTACCTAAAAATCTTTCTCCGGTCTCTATCTTAGGTGCCTCCTTTAGCCTTGAAGGTATCGAAGTACTATTTTCTACCTTTCTTAGGTGAACCCTTGAACCCTTCTTGGTGAATTAAGTTCACTCTTCAATTAAACTGTCTGCTTTGAGTCGAGGTAGAACTGATAGAACATGTGAAAAAGGCTTGTGCTCCTATAGGGCACATCCTAATAGGAAAGTTCCTTCCATGATTGACTGAGAGCGGGAAAATATTGTATGATAAAGCACTCTCTTTCCTTTCTTTCCCTAGCTCGTTTGCTTCTTTCTCTCCTCATTCGCACAACACAAAATTATGTTCCTTGGCCACTGGATAAGGGGAGGAATTATACGCATGGACAAGGAGAAGGTCCGTGCTATCACTAAGTGGTAGGCCCCGACCAAGGTAAATGAGCTTCAATCATTCTTTGGGCTTGCCAATTATTACCGCACTTTCATCAATATCTCTTTTTTTCTCAGCGCGACGAGGGCTTTAGCTGGTATGCTCATTGCACCCACGCAGTGTAGCTTTTTCTACCTGGATGCCAAATAATTAATAAGATTGTTATTATGCAGGAGGTAATTCATTCTATGTGAAGGAAAAGGCGAAAAAGAGGAAGGCACTAATGCCAAACGAATAAGAATTAATATTGAGAGATGCTTTTCATAGCGTAGTCAAACTAAAGTAGCCAAGCAAGGGAATCACCTTCTGACCTTCTAAGATGGGAGGGGGAGGACTTCTACCTTCTTTACTTGCTAAAACATTTTCTTTATTTTACTTTGCTTATTAGCTTACTCCTATTCTCTTACCCTTAACATCTTCACTCGGGGAGGAGAGGAGATGAGGAAACCCTACCATTAGTGCTATTTCACCTTAGTGCCCTTATTGCTTGAATCTAAATTGAAAGTTTGCACTCTATGGAGAATCTCTTTTGTTATGCACCTAATACAAGATCAATCAAGTCTCTCTTTGATTCCACTACTGCTAGTTAAGAAGGGTTATACCCGAACTTATTCTGGGGGAGAGGAAGGAGCGTTAAACCACTCAATTGCTTGTGAAATTGAGGTGATCTATAGCCTATGAAAGTATATAAGAGGCTAGTCCCATGGACGAGGGAAAGGTGAAAACCCGATTAAACTAGGATGAATCATCTAAGTTCACTATGGCTGGTTGGAGACATGGAATGGAGAAAGTGAGAAGGAATGAAATCAGCCAGCAAGTCGGTCTAACCAGTAACAGTAGATATTGTTAAAAGGATGGATGAACCTTCTATTCTTTATTCCCCAATCACTTGACTTGAGCTAAGAGCAGAGCAATCCCAATTGATCAGTGCAGAAGAATAGCTCAATGGAAAGGGGAGTCTGGCTTCAGAGAGAGATACTGAAAACATTCAATAAGATGCATCCCCTGAGACCAGATAGATATGGAGTTGTTGCAATTGCTGTTATCAGAAAGCAAGCAGCAAAGCCATCAAAGTGCACTAAGAGAAGGTAAGCAAAGGAGAAGCAATATCGAACATCTCTCTCTTCATCTTACATTCGATGATAGGGAGTTTGAATAGCTAGAAGCCATCCCCTTCGCCCTTCGCACGGCCTATCTAGCCCAGTTCTGGCAGCTAGTTTCAGGAAACAACCAACATCTAATTGAATTGATGATTTCTCCCCGTCTTGAATAGAAAAAGTAGAAGCTGCTTGATCGAGAGTTTCTGGAGCTTGATCGAGAGGTTCTGGAGCTAATAACATTTTCCTATCTTAGGTTGGGATCCCATTCTCTTTATCTACGAGGTCTACCAGGCTGAACCTTTACACCGACCGATATGAGAAAGCAAAGTGCAATCAAGGTCCTTTGTACTGACTTCAATAAATGAGAAATAATAGCTTCAAGCCGCCGTACCAATAGCGAGAGCAGCTGAAGAAAGCCATGACTATGGCTGGAAATCCAAGTATTTCTTTTTTAGTTTAGGCTGGTTCGTTCAAGGCCATTAGTTCAACTGCTTCTTGCCCTACTATGCTTTCATTCATGTCAACGGAATCAGAGAAGCTTTTAGAGAAGGCAGGGCTGAATCTTCCCTTTCAGGCCAGGTTCGAGTAAAGAATGGTCTTCGGGGGAAAGGAAGCCAGAGTAGCACTAGCGGGAAGGGACATGACAGTTGAGAGGGAGAGGAAACAGCACAGCTGCATTGAGGTCACCAACATCAAATCAAAGGGACTCGCCCCATTCTTGAGTTCGAACCGGATCTCATGGAGTAGCAAGATGAGCTGTTAGGCACGAAAACAAGCCCATCTATTGAATACGAGAAGAAAACCATAGCTAAATGCTTTTAACATTCAATACGCCCATCAAACAACAAAAAAAAGCCAGTTGAGGTCTCAAAGTTAGACGCAGAAGCCACTATAGATTCTACAATCACCCTTTTTTCTAGCTGTTCATACTCAGACGCAGATTTGGCACTAGCCATCTTGTAGTGATTAGGGGGACAAGCCCCATTGACGATTTCAACCATGATTTGTCTATGCCGTGAATTAATGAAATTTATTCGGGTATAACAGTAGATGGCCATACCAACCCTAACTTGATCTCCTTTGGAAGAACTCGGAGTTCAAGACGTAACCCTTCTTAAGAATATTTTGATCCTCGGGGAAGGAGAGCGCAATGCAATGTATTGACTGAAGCCAGCGTAGGAAAAAACAACTACCACTAGAGCGGTTGAAACCTTGTAGATGCGATTTTCAAATGCCAGTCAGTCCGTTCAGGCTCATGCCCCGGTCAAGGAAGACAAAAGAAAAAGGGGCCACAAGAAACTTTCCCTTATCGATCGGCTCAGGATCGATAGCCCAATTGACTAGATAGGGAACGAGTGAACCCACTGTTCCAAGAGCAGAAGTAGGCGTGTAAGCCACTTCATCTTCATTTACAGATTACAGAACATAGAAACTCTCTAATCTAATAGGGTCATGGGAAAGGAGAACTCCTCGTCTAAGACAGCCAGTGTTACTATATTGGATCGGGCAATCAGTTTAGCTGCTAAAACATCGGGAAATCCAACAGCAACTATCGATTATCCAACAACTGGGCCAAAGGCATAACATGAGTAAAACTTAAGCACTTGAATATCAATAGATTAGCGTCATGCTAACGAAACTCTCAAATCATCAACGAGAGGAGAGGGAAGACCTACTCTCATCTTTCCCAACCCAGAAGAAACAAGATGAGATGAAAGTTGGCGAAAGGGTGACAGGAATAGTCAGGCTGTGGAAAAGAATTTCACTTTATGAAACCCCAGAGAACAAGCTCGTCCAGACAGCCCAATGAAAAGAATGAATTAGGGATCACAGTATACTAAATTTCATATCTCAAACTCAACTTAGTCTCTGTACGCAATTGAGTTATTCTTGGGAAAAACATATGTATCTATTTGTAGTTGCATCAAAGTCAATTGATAATTTCTAACCTTCGTCCCCGTCAACCTCTATTTCGTCAACCGAAAAAGGAAAGTCAAATACAGATGAAGGAGAAGCGGATTGGCCGACAAGAGGAGGGATCTTTCTAAGCAACTCAACCAAGATGAGCCGATTACCAAACCGTTGAGGGAATGGAAAGGAGTAGCTTGGTCAAAAATGCACCAGTTCGAAAGTCAAAGATAGCGAAAAACGAGAAGTCGGGATATTTACCTAGGCAGACTCCATCACCAACTTCCAAACCCCAAGCCCTATTGTATGCCCAAATCAAGGAATAGCCGACCCAACCTAAAGAAAACTACTGAATCAGGGGAATAGGCATACGTAGAATCAGATGGGAATGAAAAAGATAGGGTTTGTCCCTATAATACCCGAGCCCGGAATGTGGAATTTTCTTGTTTATCTTTCTGAAAATTATCTTTTCTTAAATTCTTTGAGATTTAATTGTTACTTCTTTATTGTCGCAAAGTGCATTGCATATCGAGAGTAATAGTTAGAGGGTGTTTTCTAGTCCTCGACAAATAGTGAAAACTAGTATTTTAATGTCTTAAATTTTATATTTTATTTGTTGTTAGCTAGAATTAATTTGGTGATGGTTGTTATAGCTTTAAAAGGCATAAAAATAGGCAAATTGACCAACTTAAGTTAGTTTGACCAAGGGGCTTGACCTTTGACATAAGCTTGTCAACTTTTAATAGTTATAACATAGCAAAAAAAAAAAAAAAAAAAAAACCAAGCACAAAACAGTCCTTGAGCTGGCCGAAACTCCAAGAGAGAAAAAAAAAGATTTTCAACTTCCAAACTTCAAATCTTCGCGTGAGATTGTGCGGGGTTGTTTCTGAGGCATCCAGCGTGGTTTTTCTAGCGACTAGGAGTGTCTAAGGTGAGGGAAGCACGTTATTTTCACATTTGAATATCATGTATATCAACTTTATGATTTTTGGGTTTTATCCGTAGTTTGTTGTTTTAATCATTTTGATGCTTAAAGAATGTTCCTTGACAATTGTAGAACATGTATTTATAGCTTTTTAACATTTTTCTGCGGTTGAATATTGAGATTGCAATTTAAATTGTTAGTTGAACAGTAAATTGTGAATAGTAAAACCTTGATTTCATGAAGTTGCTCCGTTATATGTTCTGTTGATGTGAAAAGTTGCTAGATATGCTAGAATTCCTAAATGCATGATTGGTTTGGATTGTGTAATGAAAAAAAGGGGAAAATGCCATGGTAAATGTGAAACTCCACTTTTTTGCTTTACCTCGATTTGCGTGCCTTTGTCTCGATTTGCGTGAATTAACCTGTCTATGTGCTATATGGCTTATAATATGGTAATTTTGGTATTAATACTCCTAATACGTGCTAAATGTGCATTCATGAAATTTTCATAAAAAATGGTATTAGAAATTTTATCGTCAATTTTTAGTGAATAGTATTTTCGAAACACGTCCGCAAAAATTTTGAAACGGGTCTTTTTAACCCTTCTAGGCCTAGACCACGGACTTTAATAGACCTATGTTTGATTAAAACGGTTTTAAAATCGGCTTAAGAATTTATTCGGGTTTTTACACCGACTTTTGCGAAAATCGAGTTTCAAGCCGACTCGGGTGAGAGTGTTTGATTGTAAAACCTATTGTCACCTAAAAATAATTTACTTGAGCTATCTTGGGTGTTGAATAATTGTTTTGAACTTTGGTGATCAATAAAATGCATTTAAAGTCAAGAAAACACTAAAAATAATTAGTTTCCACTTTGACTTTCTTTTATTTATTTGACCTTTGCTTAATATATGATCAACACACATTAAAAACAAAGCAAAACACCACCAAAAACATACACAAAACCTTCGCTCCTTGGAGGAGAAAGATAAAGGAATTTTCAAAGCATTTTTCTCACATATTTTGTGTTTCAAAGCCGAATTGAGTGATTCAAAGCTTGAAATTGATTGTTTGGCATCCATTCTACACATTTATTGCATCAAAACACATCAAAGGTGAGAGAAAAATTCTAGATCTCAAAACTTGTCTTTTGCATTTTTGCGTATAAATGAAGATTGAACCGTTAGAATTGTAATCTGATGTTAGATTATTGCTCCTTGCATGCTAGGGATCGTTTAGTGGTAATACTACGAGTTTCTGTCGGATGTAGCATAATTTTTATTTTTCGGGTATTAAATTTTGATTAAATTGTTCAATGTTGAATTAATTGAGTTGTGATGATCGAAATCGATTGCCGTCGATTTCTAAATACTTGATAATTACGTGTTAGCACTGTTGTAATGCCGAATTTTTGATTACATTGCTTGTGGAAAAGTCTAGAAAATCCAGCCAAGATATCCTAGGGTTTTAGGGTTATCGGGCATGATTTGGAGGTGTTATGGTGGATTTATGAGAGGGCTAATGTAGTTGGTTGAATGGGTGAGTGTTTGAAACTAATTTGGGGTTGTTTGGATTAGTAGAATGTAAGATATGATTATTTGAAGTTTAGGTTATCTTTCTTTAAATTATTGAATTGAGCCTTAGTTGATCGGGTGTGGTTTGAGTGATTGAATTGTGAGTTGTTGATGGGTAAACTAGGGTTTGATTGTGTGTTTAATGCATGTCCGGTTGGATGGCCTACTTTGTCATCTAACTTAGTTAATTGTTGTTAAATTGATTATTGATATGATTATTGATGATGATAATATGATGATTGATGATTATTGATTGATTATTGAGTATGGGAATCGGGCACTTTCGTTGCTGATCTCTCAGAATATTGATTGATTATTGAGTACGGGAATCGGGCACTTTCGTTGCTGATCTCTCGGAATATTGATGATTGATGTTTATATTTATTGCTGAGTCTCTGGTATGTGTGTGCCACCTCTCGGGCAACATCGGGCTGTCGGGTTGATAACGGCATGACTATCAGAGACTGCCTCCAGCTCGCATGACGGAGGTGTCATGGAGGGAGAGGTTATTGAGGGTACCCTGGGTGCGTGAGTAATGGGGAGTTATAAGAAGAATGGTTGAGATCGTGATGGCGTTTGGAGCTACACCAACTAGAGAGAGTATCCTTTATTGAATGGTCATATAGTTATGTGATGATAGTATTATTGATGTTATTGTGTGTTTACTGACTTAAAGGATTATTCCAAGGAGTTTAGTAGACCTTGCTCGAGATCTATCGGATCCTCACTGGGCTTATTTATATAAGCTCACTCTCTATTATTGCATGCATGCAGGTGTTACCGATTTTGACTACGGGTATGTGCCTCCTGAAGAGGGAAATGTGCCGTATGTGGATGAGTCTTATGTGCAGGAGTCATTGCCATGAGATTATCTTAGTTGTTGTAAAATAATGTTTTGTATAATCTATTTTGAAATGTATGTATAGCCTATGTATTAAGTTGGAACGGAGGCGTATAACTATGATTGGAATGTTGAAGAATGATTATTGTATAATATGGATGTGTTGTATGTTGTTAACTTAATTGAGGAGATGATTGTTGGGATTGTTTATGGAGTTTGATGTATGATGTTCTAAAGAGGTTGGTTTAGAGCCTTAGTGTCCAAATTAATGTCGTTATACTGTCGAAATTCCGTTGCGTCCTGACTGATTGTAGGAGGGGTCGAGTTGGGGCGTGACATTTAAGTAGTATCAGAGCTTGATTAGCTGTCAGTCGGGGTATCCTCGGAATGTGGGTAGTGGTCTAAGCATGCAAGTATGTATTAAGTGAAAGAAAAGTGAAACATATGTTAATATGTTTATGTGATTAATTTACTTATGTGTCTAACTTTCTTTGTGACCAGTATGCCTTGTGTGTTAAGTGAACTAATGTGGTCAATATGTTTTATGTGATAACGTGCTATACGTACTCAATGTGTTGTAATTAATGTGCATTATGTGATTAATGTGCATTATGTGATTAATGTGTATTATGTGACAATTGTGTCTTATGTGATCAAAGTGCCTTATGTGAAGTTTGTTGCTTATGTGACTTTAATTGTTTATAATTTACTTCTGTGATATAACCTATTTATGTGATGTTAGCTTCTTATATGCTGAATTGTTTGTTATGTGATAATGTTATATTATATGATAATCATGCATTACGTTGTACTTGTTTTCATGTGATGTAATTGTATATATTCTATAACTGTGGGTGATTTTTTTTAGGTGAAGTAAGGATGACTGTAAGAGTTTTCGAAAATAGAAGTAGGCCATGATTTTGAATTATTATTATTCTAGTAGTTTATCAGTGAGATTTTAATTGTTATGTTTATGGATTTTAGTTTCGGCTTAGTGGATAGATCTTGATGTTCCTTTAGCGAGAATGAAGTTGTTCGAGGAAAATAGCAATGTATCTTGATGATTATAATTACTTTTGTTGCCATGTTTAACTTATTATTACTTGGAGATGAATCATAAGTTGAGGTTTCTGTGAGGTTGTGATTAGACACTTTTGGAGTCTCAACTCAGACTATACTTCCTTGAGGTTATTTTAGAATGAATTTATTTGAAGAATTAGTGATGTATATTTGTGAAAGGAATGAAGTGTAGTATAACATGTGAGTATTTCTACTATTTGGGATTGCTATATTATTAATGGATATTTTGGAGTTTTGATCTTTAAACCTTGGAGACAATTGGAGTGATTCCTGACTAAAGTTACTTTATTCGAAGATGTAATTGTTGGGAGATAGAATAATTTGAGGAAATAAGAATGCATTTCGATGGCTGAACATTTACTTGCTTACGTCAAGCTTTTGAGTTCTAGGTAGTATGACTTTCTAAATTATTGATTGGGGATTCTCTTGTGTTATAATGGGTTAATATGAATATGTATTGTGTTATAAGATTTTGGAGTCTTCATTAGTGAATCTTGTTGGGTAATCGGTGGTTTATCTTGTTTGGTGATTGGTCTGGTACGGAATGTAAAATTTTGGAGTGATTTATCTTGTTTGATGATTGTTATGACTCCTTAGGTTCTCTAGATCTCCTTAGTGTCTTGTTTTGGAGGAAGATAGATTGTAGGATTTGACTTGTTGGTATTTAAATGTATAGGTGGGACACCCCCTTTGTGCTTCCTATTCTATTGGTCTTATTATTCATTTCTACTCTATTCTCACTTAATTGAAAGAGAGTTACACTTTTCTAGCCTATCAATTGTTTCTTGAAAGTTTGCTTATTGGATTAATGGATCCTATACTCATTTGACATTGTTTCTATTCTTAACATTCATATTTCCTTCTTATACCAATGTCACTTATTCGAGTTAAGGTTTCAGACTTCTATATTTCATTCTATATCTCCAGCCATTGATTTCAATATTTCATTTCATCTTATTCGTATTCATTTGAAAGTAATTTTTCCTTTGGTATACCATTTTACTTGTTCGAATTTCAGTTGCTTGATGTACTCCTTACCTAAGTATATCATTGTCATTCTTGTTGATCCTTGTTAATCTTATTGTTTTATTAATAAATCCTTGCCATTACTTTGTTTGTAATTGCTCATTTAATATACTCAGCATTGTTATTTCTTATTTATACTTCTTTGGTTATTGTGTGCTGAGATACTCTTGCCACTTATGTTTTCTATCGAATTAATCATCTCTTATTTCTTAATTTCATTTCACCTCAAGTACAACTTACTTATTGGTTCCTTGGACAATCATCGAGAATTGAAATGTCTACTTGTTTAGGAATTTTTGTTCAACATACTCAGCACTGTTTTGACTCGTCATTATCCTTTGTTCGTACTTAATTAACTGATAGGTGCTGAGACATTTCTTATCTTAATTATCATGCTTCCTTATTAAACTATTAACCTCTTGATTCTCTAACTTGTTTGACCTCTTGCTCCCTTGATTGTTGGCTCAAATATGACTTTCCATATTCTTAATTCCTTGTAAATTTCATAAGAGCCATATTCTGACCAATGTCACTTTTGAGATATTTCCTTGATCAGTAATCATTCATGTTATCGTGATTGAGTTTTTAAACCCTCGGGGTGTTCATAGAGCTCTTTTGTGTAGTAGGGGATGATTGATAATTAGTGGTGTCATGCTAAGCTTTGGAGTTGCGATTTCTTTCATATGCAATATGATGTTAGGTGGGAGAGAATAATGAATTGAAGATTGTCTTGGAACTGTGATCATCAACTTGCAGTCAACAGCGATTGTTCTTTTGAGGTCTTTGGTTAGTTGTCATCCTAAGAGATAAAAGAGAACTAAGAGAAGTATTGTTAAGTATAACAATTGAGGATTTAACTGTCTGTCAGTTCGAGAATTGCGCGGACGCAATTGTTTTAAGGAGGGGAGAATGTGAAACCCCACTTTTCTACTTTAACTCGATTTGCATGAATTAACCTGTCTATGTGCTATATGGCTTATAATATGGTAATCTTGGTATTAATACTCCTAATACGTGCTAAATGTGCATTCATGAAATTTTCATCAAAAATGGGATCAGAAATTTTATCATCGATTATTAGTGAATAGTATTTTCGAAACACGTCCGCTAAAATTTTGAAACTGGTCTTTTTAACCCTTCTAGACCTAGACCACGGACTTTAATAGACCTGTGTTTGATTAAAACGATTTTAAAATCGGCTTAAGAATTTATTAGGGTTTTTACACCGACTTTTGCGAAAATCGAGTTTTAAGCCGACTCGGGTGAAATTGTTTGATTGTAAAACTTCTTGTCACCTAAAAATAATTTACTTGAGCTATCTTGGGTGTTGAATAATTGTTTGGAACTTTGGTGATCAATAAAATGCATTTAAAGTCAAGAAAACACTAAAAATAATTAGTTTCCACTTTGACTTTCTTTTATTTATTTGACCTTTGCTTAATATATGATCAACACACATTAAAAACAAAGCAAAACACCACCAAAAACACACACAAAACCGTGGCTCCTTGGAGGAGAAAGATAAAGGCATTTTCAAAGCATTTTTCTCACAGATTTTGCGTTTCAAAGCCAAATTGAGTGATTCAAAGCTTGAAATTGATTGTTTGGCATCCATTCTACACATTTCTTGCATCAAAACACATCAAATGTGAGATAAAAATTCTAGATCTCAAAACTTGTCTTTTGCATTTTTGCGTATAAATGAAGATTGAACAGTTAGAATTGTAATCTGATGTTAGATTATTGCTCTTTGCATGCTAGGGATCGTTTAGTGCTAATACTACTTGTTTCTGTCGGATGTAGCATAATTTTTATTTTTCGGGTATTAAATTTTGATTAAATTGTTTAATGTTGAATTAATTGAGTTGTGATGATCGAAATCGATTGCCGTCGATTTCTAAATACTTGATAATTACGTGTTAGCGCTGTTGTAATGCCGAATTTTTGATTACATTGCTTGTGGAAAAGTCTAGAAAATCCAGCCAAGATATCCTAGGGTTTTAGGGGTATCGGGTATGGTTTGGACGTGTTATGGTGGATTTCCGAGAGGGTTAATGTAGTTGGTTGAATGGGTGAGTGTTTGAAACTGATTTGGGGTTGTTTGGATTAGTAGAATGTAAGATATGATTATTTGAAGTTTAGGTTATCTTTCTTTAAATTATTGAATTGAGCCTTAGTTGATCGGGTGTGGTTTGAGTGATTGAATTGTGAGTTGTTGATGGGTAAACTAGGGTTTGATTGTGTGTTTAATGCATGTCCGGTTGGATGGCCTACTTTGTCATCTAACTTAGTTAATTGTTGTTAAATTGATTATTGATATGATTATTGATGATGATAATATGATGATTGATGATTATTGATTGATTATTGAGTATGGGAATCGGGCACTTTCGTTGCTGATCTCTCAGAATATTGATTGATTATTGAGTACGGGAATCGGGCACTTTCGTTGCTGATCTCTCGGAATATTGATGATTGATGTTTATATTTATTGCTGAGTCTCTGGTATGTGTGTGCCACCTCTCGGGCAGCATCGGGCTGTCGGGTTGATAACGGCATGACTATCAGAGACTGCCTCCAGCTCGCATGACGGAGGTGTCATGGAGGGAGAGGTTATTGAGGGTACCCTGGGTGCGTGAGTAATGGGGAGTTATAAGAAGAATGGTTGAGATCGTGATGGCGTTTGGAGCTACACCAACTAGAGAGAGTATCCTTTATTGAATGGTCATATAGTTATGTGATGATAGTATTATTGATGTTATTGTGTGTTTACTGACTCAAAGGATTATTCCAAGGAGTTTAGTAGACCTTGCTCGAGATCTATCGGATCCTCACTGGGCTTATTTATATAAGCTCACTCTCTATTATTGCATGCATGCAGGTGTTACCGATTTTGACTACGGGTATGTGCCTCCTGAAAAGGGAAATGTGCCGTATGTGAATGAGTCTTATGTGCAGGAGTCATTGCCATGAGATTATCTTAGTTGTTGTAAAATAATGTTTTGTATAATCTATTTTGAAATGTATGTGTAGCATATGTATTAAGTTGGAACGGAGGCGTATAACTATGATTGGAATGTTGAAGAATGATTATTGTATAATATGGATGTGTTGTATGTTGTTAACTTAATTGAGGAGTTGATTGTTGTATGGCTTATGGAGTTGGTTGTATGATGTTCTAATGAGGTTGGTTTAGAGTCTCGGTGTCCTAATTACTGTCGTTATACTGTCAAAATTCCGTTGCGTCCTGACTGATTGTAAGAGGGGTCGAGTTGGGGTGTGACATTTAAGTGGTATCAGAGCTTGATTAGCTGTTAGCCGGGGTATCCTCGGAATGTGGGTAGTGGTCTAAGCATGCAAGTATGTATTAAGTGAAAGAAAAGTGAAACATATGTTAATATGTTTATGTGATGAATTTACTTATGTGTTTAACTTTCTATGTGACCAGTATGCCTTGTGTGTTAAGTGAACTAATGTGGTCAATATGTTTTATGTGATAACGTGCTATAGTACTCAATGTGTTGTAATTTATGTGCATTATGTGATTAATGTGCATTATGTGATTAATGTGTATTATGTGACAATTGTGTTTTATGTGATCAAAGTGCTTTATGTGAAGTTTGTTGCTTATGTGACTTTAATTGTTTATAATTTACTTCTGTGATATAACCTGTTTATGTGATGTTAGCTTCTTATATGCTGAATTGTTTGTTATGTGATAATGTTATATTATATGATAATCATGCATTACGTTGTACTTGTTTTCATGTGATGTAATTGTATATATTCTATAACTGTGGGTGTTTTTGTTTAGGTGAAGTAAGGATGACTGGAAGAGTTTTCGAAAATAGAAGTAGGCCATGATTTTGAATTATTATTATTCTAGTAGTTTATCAGTGAGATTTTAATTGTTATGTTTATGGATTTTAGTTTCGGCTTAGTGGATAGATCTTGATGTTCCTTTAGCGAGAATGAAGTTGTTCGAGGAAAATAGCAATGTATCTTGATGATTATAATTACTTTTGTTGCCATGTTTAACTTATTATTACTTGGAGATGAATCATAAGTTGAGGTTTCTGTGAGGTTGTGATTAGACACTTTTGGAGTCTCAACTCAGACTATACTTCCTTGGGGTTATTTTAGAATGAATTTATTTGAAGAATTAGTGATGTATATTTGTGAATGGAATGAAGTGTGGTATAACATGTGAATATTTCTACTATTTGAGATTGCTATATTATTAATGGATATTTTGGAGTTTTGATCTTTAAACCTTGGAGACAATTGGAGTGATTCCTGACTAAAGTTACTTTATTCGAAGATGTAATTGTTGGGAGATAGAATAATTTGAGGAAATAAGAATGCATTTCGATGGCTGAACATTTACTTGCCTATATCAAGCTTTTGAGTTCTAGGTGGTATGACTTTCTAAATTGTTGATTGGAGATTCTCTTGTGTTATAATGGGTTAATATGAATATGTATTGTGTTATAAGATTTTAGAGTCTTCATTAGTTAATCTTGTTGGGTAATCAGTGGTTTATCTTGTTTGGTGATTGGTTTGGTACGGAATGTAAAATTTTGGAGTGATTTATCTTGTTTGATGATTGTTATGACTCCTTAGGTTCTCTAGATCTCCTTAATGCCTTATTTTGGAGGAAAATAGATTGTAGGATTTGACTTGTTGGTATTTAAATGTATAGGTGGGACACCCCCTTTGTGCTTCCTATTCTATTGGTCTTATTATTCATTTCTACTCTATTCTCACTTAATTGAAAGAGAGTTACACTTTTCTAGCCTATCAATTGTTTCTTGAAAGTTTGCTTATTGGATTAATGGATCCTATACTCATTTGACAATGTTTCTATTCTTAACATTCATATTTGCTTCTTATAGCAATGTCACTTATTGGAGTTAAGGTTTGAGACTTCTATATTTCATTCTATATCTCCAGCCATTGATTTCAATATTTCATTTCATCCTATTACTATTCATTTGAAAGTAATTTTTCCTTTGGTATACGATTTTAGTTGGTCGAATTTCTGTTGTTTGGTGGACTCCTTACCTAAGTACATCGTTGTCATTCTTGTTGATCCTTGTTAATCCTATTGTTTTATTATTAAATCCTTGCCATTACTTTGTTTGTAATTGCTCATTTAATATACTCAGCATTGTTATTTCTTATTTATACTTCTTTGGTTATTGTGTGCTGAGATACTCCTGCCTCTTATGTTTTCTATCGAATTAATCATCTCTTATTTCTTAATTTCATTTCACCTCAAGTACAACTTACTTGTTGGTTCCTTGAACAATCATCGAGAATTGAAATATCTACTTGTTTAGGAATTTTTGTTCAACATACTCAGCACTGTTTTGACTCGTCATTATCCTTTGTTCGTACTTAATTAACTGATAGGTGCTGAGACATTTCTTATCTTAATTATCATGCTTCCTTATTAAACTATTAACCTCTTGATTCTCTAACTTGTTTGACCTCTTGCTCCCTTGATTGTTGGCTCAAATATGACTTTCCATATTCTTAATTCCTTGTAAATTTCATAAGAGCCATAATCTAACCAATGTCACTTTTGAGATATTTCCTTGATCAGTAATCATTCATGTTATCGTGATTGAGTTTTTAAACCCTCGGGGTGTTCATATAGCTCTTTTGTGTAGTAGGGGATGATTGATAATTAGTGGTGTCATGCTAAGCTTTGGAGTTGCGATTTCTTTCATATGCAATATGATGTTAGGTGGGAAAGAATTATGAATTGATGATTGTCTTGGAACTATGATCATCAACTTGCAGTCAACAGCGATTGGTCTTTTGAGGTCTTTGGTTAGTTGTCATCCTAAGAGATAAATGAGAACTAAGAGAAGTATTGTTAAGTGTAACGATTGAGGATTTAACTGTCTGTCAGTTCGAGAATTGCGCGGACGCAATTGTTTTAATGAGGGGAGAATGTGAAACCCCACTTTTCTACTTTACCTCGATTTGCGTGCATTTGCCTCGATTTGCGTGAATTAACCTGTCTATGTGCTATATGGCTTATAATATGGTAATCTTGGTATTAATACTCCTAATACGTGCTAAATGTGCATTCATTAAATTTTCATCAAAACCGGGATCAGAAATTTTATCATCGATTTTTAGTGAATAGTGTTTTCGAAACATGTCCGCTAAAATTTTGAAACTGGTCTTTTTAACCCTTCTAGACCTAGACCACGGACTTTAATAGACCTGTGTTTGATTAAAACGGTTTTAAAATCGGTTTAAGAATTTATTAGGGTTTTTACACCGACTTTTGCGAAAATCGAGTTTTAAGCCGACTCGGGTGAAATTGTTTGATTGTAAAACTTCTTGTCACCTAAAAATAATTTACTTGAGCTATCTTGGGTGTTGAATAATTGTTTTGAACTTTGGTGATCAATAAAATGCATTTAAAGTCAAGAAAACACTAAAAATAATTAGTTTCCACTTTGACTTTCTTTTATTTATTTGACCTTTGCTTAATATATGATCAACACACATTAAAAAAAAAGCAAAACACCACAAAAAACACACACAAAATCGTGGCTCCTTGGAGGAGAAAGATAAAGGCATTTTCAAAGCATTTTTCTCACAGATTTTGCGTTTCAAAGCCGAATTGAGTGATTCAAAACTTGAAATTGATTGTTTGGCATCCATTCTACACATTTCTTGCATCAAAACACATCAAAGGTGAGAGAAAAATTCTAGATCTCAAAACTTGTCTTTTGCATTTTTGCGTATAAATGAAGATTGAATCGTTAGAATTGTAATCTGATGTTAGATTATTACTCCTTGCATGCTAAGGATCGTTTAGTGGTAATACTACGAGTTTCTGTCGGATGTACCATAATTTTTATTTTTCGGGTATTAAATTTTGATTAAATTGTTCAATGTTGAATTAATTGAGTTGTGATGATCGAAATCGATTGCCGTCGATTTCTAAATACTTTATAATTACGTGTTAGCGCTGTTGTGATGCCGAATTTTCGATTACATTTCTTGTGGGAAAGTCCGGAAAATCCAGCCAAGATATCCTAGGGTTTTAGGGTTATCGGGCATGATTTGGGGGTGTTATGGTGGATTTCCGAGAGGGCTAATGTAGTTGGTTGAATGGATGAGTGTTTGAAACTGATTTGGGGTTGTTTGGATTAGTAGAATGTAAGATATGATTATTTGAAGTTTAGGTTATCTTTCTTTAAATTATTGAATTGAGCCTTAGTTGATCGGGTGTGGTTTGAGTGATTGAATTGTGAGTTGTTGATGGGTAAACTAGGGTTTGATTGTGTATTTAATGCATGTCCGGTTGGATGGCCTACTTTGTCATCTAACTTAGTTAATTGTTGTTAAATTGATTATTGATATCATTATTGATGATGATAATATGATGATTGATGATTATTGATTGATTATTGAGTATGGGAATGGGGCACTTTTGTTGCTGATCTCTCATAATATTGATTGAATATTGAGTACGGGAATCGGGCACTTTCGTTGCTGATCTCTCGGAATATTGATGATTGATGTTTATATTTATTGCTGAGTCTCTGGTATGTGTGTGCCACCTCTTGGGCAGCATCGGGCTGTCGGGTTGATAACGGCATGACTATCAGAGACTGCTTCCAGCTCGCATGACGGAGGTGTCATGGAGGGAGAGGTTATTGAGGGTACCCTGGGTGCGTGAGTAATGGGGAGTTATAAGAAGAATGGTTGAGATCGTGATGGCGTTTGGAGCTACACCAACTAGAGAGAGTATCCTTTATTGAATGGTCATATAGTTATGTGATGATAGTATTATTGATGTTATTGTGTGTTTACTGACTCAAAGGATTATTCCAAGGAGTTTAGTAGACCTTGCTCGAGATCTATCGGATCTTCACTGGGCTTATTTATATAAGCTCACTCTCTGTTATTGCATGCATGCAGGTGTTACCGATTTTGACTACGGGTATGTGCCTCCTGAAGAGGGAAATGTGCTGTATGTGGATGAGTCTTATGTGCAGGAGTCATTGCCATGAGATTATCTTAGTTGTTGTAAAATAATGTTTTGTATAATCTATTTTGAAATGTATGTATAGCATATGTATTAAGTTGGAACGGAGGCGTATAACTATGATTGGAATGTTGAAGAATGATTATTGTATAATATGGATGTGTTGTATGTTGTTAACTTAATTGAGGAGATGATTGTTGGGATTGTTTATGGAGTTTGATGTATGATGTTCTAAAGAGGTTGGTTTAGAGCCTCGATGTCCTAATTACTGTCGTTATACTGTCGAAATTCCGTTGCGTTCTGACTGATTGTAGGAGGGGTCGAGTTGGGGCGTGACAGTAAAAGTCGGGGTCATTTAGGTCGAGTTTAGCATTTCCTCATTTTGCATGATGACATTGTCTCGGGAGGCCATGGAAGCACTTTTGGTGTGGTTATGGTGTTGGTTGGGTGTTTGGTTCGGATAGTTGTAGTTCAAACGAGCAAAGGGAAAAATCGGGACTTTGCGTGAATTCTAGGGTAAAGTAGGGTTTCGGGGTCTTTAGACGTGCCTTATGGTAACCTAGGAGGATTGGTGAAGTCGGTTTCCAGAACTCGTGGCTCGTTTGAAAGTAGTAGCGTTTGGAAAGTCGGGGTCATTTTGTGATTTTGTTTGTTTTCTTAATGTTATGTCTATAGAATGCTTAATATTGCTTGATATGCTTGTTAGAGTTGATTCTGATTGAAATGTGTTTAAACTGTTGCTATTGCGTGCGAGAGTAACCTACTTTGTTATTCTCCCACGAGTGGCTCTATTGCTTGATTTCTCGATTGTTGCATTGCATATTGTATTGCATTCATAGAGTTAGGGGCGGTGTGATGGGCCTCTCTGGGTAGCCTCGGGTTGCCAGTGTTGGTTGCCTTAGCTCCGTGTTCTATTCCCTTTCTCGCTTGATTTGCCTCCCAGGGAGATTTGGGTCGTAGAATTGATGGATACTTCCAGGGTATTCCAAACTGAAGTTATAAGATGGTTTGGGCCAGCGCGTCGTCATCGAATTTGTGGTTAAAAGTTGCTCGTGGAAAGTGAATCGTATCCTTTGAATGAGTGTTTATAGTTTTAATGCTTGTCTTGTTTATTGTTGGCTTTGTTTGTATCTCTATATGATAATTGAATGAATTGCTTGACTATTTGCATTGCATTCTCCTCTCATCTTCGTCCTTGAGACCAATAACCCTCGCTGAGCAATAGTTTTTGCTCATTCCTTTCTATACCATATTTTTTTACAGGAGTAGTTGAAGCAGACCCTATTGAGGTAATTGAGGAGGAGGAACAAGTGGAGGTGTTTCCTTGATAGCACTTCTTTGCTTAGCTGGTGGTTGGTTGCCAGACTTTTGTGCGGGCCATGCTTGATGTGTTTAATGCTTGGTTGACGCTTCATTTTGAGGCTTGTAGCCTTGTATGTAGTTTCTATTTTGAGGCCTTTATGGTCTTATGTTGTAAAAGTTTAAAGATTGTAAAGTTGTAAAGTAATACTCACGTGACTAGAGAAGAATTGCATACTAATGGTTTAACTGTTTAGTGGCATAAATACTTGTGTAGTATGCATGGCATTTTGGATTGCAAAGTTGGATAATAAGAAGATGTATGTTTTAAAAGAAAGTTGGCTTGTTTCAAATGTTTATTATGGAATTCGCAAGTATTATATTGAATGTAGGGTTTTCGGATCGTCCACGGTACAGAGGAGACTCCGTCCGTGTGTCATGTCCGGGCTTGGCCTTTTGTAGGGTCGAGTCGGGGCGTGACATCTTTAGGTGGTATCAGAGCATGATAGAATTGCATGAGCCGAGATATGTTTCACGATCTGTGGGGTAAAGGTCTAAAATGCTGAAGTGTTATTGTATGATTGTCAAGTGAAAAAAAAAAGTTATAGTATGACTATGTGAACTTGAGTGCTTATGTGTTCAAGTGAAATGGTTGGCATGTTAATTTTGTGTTATGTGAATTGTGTGATAGGATATTTGATTGTTATTGACTTGAGTGTTATCTAATCTTATGTGCTATATTTCTGTCTATAAACTGCTTTTAAATGTTGCCAGCTATTGTGAGTTGTTACTATGCCGCCACGTCGTGGTACTCAAGGTCAAGGGGCAGATGACGAGGCAGCAGAACAGGGTCAGCAATCGTTGCCTGAACAGTTTATGGCTACTATGACCACTGTAGTTGACCGGATTACACAGGTACAACATGAGTAGAGGCAGGATAGGAATAATAATCCCCAGGGAAATCAAGCCAATCATGGTGGACAGGGGCCTAGGGCTGAGAATAATCAGCTGGAGAAATTCTTGAGGCATGAGCTAGGTAAGTTATTTGGAGAGCCGGATGACGAGGCAGCCGAGAGATGGATTACCGTGTTGAGAAAATTTTCGCTGTTTGAGGTACACAGATGAGGGAAGAATGGATAGTGCGGCATTCCTGTTTGAGGGCGACACAGAACAGTGGTGGAACACTGTCAGGTTGAGGTGGAACTGTGAGGATGTTCCACATTTGTGGAATGATTTCGTGAGTGAGTTTCGGGACAAGTATATTCCCGAGATGGCTAAGGAAAGGCGGGAAGACGAATTTGTGGCACTGAAGCAGGAAAACATAATTGTTGCACAGTATGAGGCTAGGTTTGTTAGCCTATTGAGGTATATGCCTGAGCTGGTGCGGCCAGCTAGGAGGATGATTCATAGGTTTGTTCGTGGGCTGAGGATGGATATACAGCTACATTTGACTAGGCAGACTTATACTACTTTTCCCGAGGCATTCCAAGCAGCCTCGAAGTTTGAGAAACGAAAGGCAGAGATGATAGCTGAGAGTAGCCAGCCGAGTAAGAAATAGTACTTGGGCCAGAGCAGCTAGAGTCAGCAGAGGCAGTATCAGACTGTTGTTCAGGCTCCTCAGCAACGTCCGTATCAGCCACAGTATCAGATTCAGGGGAGGCCAGCTGTGACTAGACCCCAGCAGGGAGGTACAGTTCCTACCACTGCCAGAGCTCCCGCACCTATAGGAAACACTGTTGTAAGACAAAATCAGCAGTGTAACTTTTGTAATCGATCGGGGCACGTTGAGGCTAATTGCTGGAGGAAGAGTGGTAAATGCACCGGTTGTGGGAGCGATGAGCATAGGGTGAAAGATTGCCCTAAGTATAAGAATGTTCAGGGTCGTACTGGAGGCCAGGGTGTGCAGAATAGGGCTGCAGGTGTAGGTCCAGCACAGAGGGTACATGCTAGGGTCTTTGCACTGGATGCGGAGGAGCTACCCGACACTACAGTAAAAGTGGAAGGTACCTTTCTTCTCAATACTCAGCCAGTTAAAGTTTTGATTGATCCCAGAGCTACAAATTCGTTTATAACTCCTGCATGTGCACGATCTGTGAATGTTTGCATTGATAAACTGCGGCATGAAGTTGAAGTTAGTACTCATTTGGGTGCGAAATTTGTTACTGAGTCTATTTGCAAATTTTGTGATATATTCATTGAGAACCGTAATTTTCCTGCCGATTTAATTATACTACCCTTCCGTGATTTTGAAATCATTTTGGGAATTGACTGGTTGGGGAAGTACTATGCTCAGTTGGATTGTAGAACAAAAATTGTTTATCTTCAGATTCCTGACCTACCGGTACTAAAGATTGTTGGGAACTGCAGGGCTGCCCGAATACCTCTTTTATCATTAATCAAGGCTTCTAAGTTGTTGAATAAAGGTTGTGAAGCTTACTTAGCTTATTTGATCAATCAGCCTACTGATAAGTTGAGTTTGAATGAGGTTCCGATTGTTAGAAACTTCCCCGGTGTATTTCTTGAGGAATTACCGGGTTTTTCACCGGATAGGGAGATTGAATTTGTAATTGACCTTATGTAAGGCACTGCGCCAATTTCTAGGAGTCCTTATAGAATGGCATCGGTTGAACTTCAGGAATTAAAAATTTAGCTTCAGAACTTGCTTGAGAAAGGGTTTATACAACCTAGTTCTTCGCCGTGGGGTGCGCCTGTGTTGTTTGTGAGAAAGAAAGACGGCACGCTACGGTTATGTATTGATTATAGGGGACTTAATCAAGTCACGATTAAGAAAAAATACCCCTTGCCGTTGATTGAAGAATTGTTTGACCAGTTGCAGGGTGCGAGTGTTTACTCCAAACTTGATTTGAGGCAGGGTTACTATCAACTCAGAATTCGGAGTGACAATATACCTTAGACGGCATTCAGGACTAGATATGGCCACTATGAATTTGTTGTGTTACCGTTTGGATTGACGAATGCACCAGCCGCATTCAAGGACTTAATGCAGAGGGTTTTTCGACCTTATCTTGATCAATTTGTCGTAATCTTTATTACGACATTTTAGTATACTCTATGAATGAGGCTGAACATGAACAACATTTGAAGATTGTGCTACAGACTTTGCAGGAAAACAAGCTTTTTTGCTAAATTCAGCAAGTGCGAATTCTGGTTGAATCAAATATCTTTTCTGGGCCATATCATTTCACATCAAGGAATTTCAGTAGACCCAGCTATGATTGAAGTTGTTTCATCTTGGAAGAGACCTGAAACGGTGTCAGAGATTCAGAGTTTTTTGGGGTTGACAGGTTACTATCGGAGGTTTGTTAAAGACTTTTCCAAAATTTTTGGACCTTTAAGCCAGTTGACTCAAAAGAAAGTTACTTACAACTGGGATGCTAAATGTGAATCCAGTTTCCAAGAACTGAAGAAGAGACTAACTACAACTCCTATACTAACTTTACCTGAGGGTACATAAAACTTTGTTGTCTATAGTGATGCATCTAAAGAGGGTTTGGGCTGTGTTTTAATGCAGAATGGTAAGGTGATTGCCTATCCTTCTAGGAAGTTGAAACCATATGAAGTCAATTACCCTACACATGATCTGGAGTTAGCTGCAGTTGTGTTTGCTTTGAAGAAGTGGCGTCATTACTTGTGGGGTAGCAGATTTGAAATTTTTACTGACCACAAGAGTCTCAAATATTTGTTTTCACAGAAGGATTTGAATATGAGGCAACACAGATGGCTTGAGCTATTAAGTGGCTACAATTGGTTTATAAACTACGTGCCAGGTAAGGCAAATGTTGTTGCGGATGCTTTGAGGTGAAAGGCTATTGTTGCAAGTTTAATTATCAAGGATTGGGAGACTTTGGAGGAAATTTGTTCATGGAAGCCAGAAGCTACTGAGGTAGGGATTCGATTTCCTAGCTTACAAATTCAGTCGGGATTGCTAGAACAAATCAGAGAGGCATAAAAGACTGATCCTCACATCTTGAAAATCCAAGAAAAAGCAAAAGGGGGAGAGTCAGAGTTTAAATTACATGCAGATGGTATCTTCAGATTCAGGGACCGAGTATGTGTTCCTGGAGATCCGAATTTGAAGAATGAGATTCTGTCCGAGGCGCATAATTCAAGATATACGATTCACCTGGACAGTACTAAAATGTATAGAGACTTGAAACAACACTTCTAGTGGAACAATATGAAGAGGGAGATTGTTGGGTATGTATCCAAGTGTTTGACTTGTCAGAGGGTTAAGGTTGAACATCAGAGGCCAGCCAGGCTTCTACAACCGTTGTCGATTCCGCAATGGAAATGGGTGTATATAACAATGGACCTTGTGACCAATCTTCCTAGATCTCCGAGAGGATGTGATTCTGTTTGGGTTGTTATGGATCGATTGACTAAAGTTTCACATTTTATTCCCGTGACCAAAAAGGATAGTCTTGATAAACTAGCTGAGCTTTATATTGCTAATATTGTGAGACTGCATGGTGTGCCACAGAGTATAGTGTCAAATAGAGATCCCAGATTTAGATCTCGTTTTTGGCAGAAGTTGCAAGAGGACATGGGAACTAAATTGAGCTTCAGTACTGTATACGATCCACAAACTGAAGGCCATTATGAGAGAACTATCAGGATCTTAGAAGACATGTTTCGGGCATGTGTGTTAGACTTTGGGAAGAATTGGGAGAAGTTTTTGCCTTTAGCGGAGTTCGCCTACAATAATAGTTATCAATCTACTATAGGTATGGCTCCCTACGAGGCGTTGTACGGTCGTAAATGTAGATCCCCATTGTATTGGGAAGAGGTTAGAGAGATGAGAATAGTTGATCTGACTATGTTACCTGAGATGATTAAGATAGTGGATAATGTTCACCTTATTCGCCAGCGTATGCTTACAGCTCAGAGTCGTTAGAAGAGTTATGCCGATAAACACCGTCAGGATTTTGAGTTTGCTTTGGGAGATTGGGTGTTTCTTAAGATTTCTCCTTGAAAGGGATTGATTCAGCACGGTAAGAGCGGGAAACTTAGTCCCAGGTATATGGGTCCGTTTGAGATCACCGAAAAGGTGGGTCCTTTGGCTTATCGGTTAGCTTTACCTCCGAGCTTGTCGAGATTGCACGATGTGTTCCACGTGTCAATGTTGAGGAAATACCATCCTGATCCTTCACATGTACTTGAACCAGAGCCTTTACAGATTGAGGAAAAGTTAACTTATGAGGAGAAACTGATTCAAATTATGGATCAGAAAGTTCAGGAACTTCGCAGGAAGAGTATTCCGTTAGTAAAGGTTCTGTGGAATCATCATGGGTTTGAGGAAGCGACTTGGGAAAGAGAGGACCAAGTTCGGAGTCAGTATCCGGAGTTGTTTGTCGACCAGGTATGTACTTTACTTCTTTATTGTCGCAAAGTGCATTGCATATCGAGAGCGATAGTTAGAGGGTGATTTCTAGTCCTCAACAAATAGTAAAAACTAGTATTTTAGTGTCTTAAATTTTATATTTTATTTGTTGTTAGCTAGAATTAATTTGGTGATGGTTGTTATAGCTTTAAAATGCATAAAAATAGGCAAATTGACAAACTTAAGTTAGTTTGACCAAGGGGCTTTACCTTTGACCAAAGCTTGTCATCTTTTAATAGTTATAACATAGCAAAAAAAAATAATAATAATAAGCACAAAACAGTCCTTGAGCTGGCCGAAACTCCAAGAGAGAAAAAAAAAGATTTTTAACTTCCAAACTTCAAATCTTCGCGTGAGATTGTGCGGGGTTGTTTCTGAGGCATCCAGCGTGGTTTTCCTATCTACTAGGAGTGTCTAAGGTGAGGGAAGCACGTTATTTGCGCATTTGAATATCATGTATATCAACTTTATGATTTTTGAGTTTTATCTGTAGTTTGTTGTTTTAATCGTTTTGATGCTTAAAGAATGTTCCTTGACAATTGTAGAACATGTATATATAGCTTTTTAACATTTTCTGCGGTTAAATATTAAGATTGCAATTTAAACTGTTAGTTGAATAGTAAATTATGAATAGTAAAACCTTGATTCGATGAAGTTGCTCCATTATGCGTTATGTTGATGTGAAAAGATGCTAGATATGCTAGAATGCCTAAATGCATGATTGGTTTGGATTGTGTAATGGAAAAATAGGGAAAAATACCATGGTGAAAGTCGGGGTCGTTTAGGTCGTGTTTGGCGTTTCCTCGTTTTGCGTGATGGCATTGTCTCGGGAGGCCATGGAAGCACTTTTGGTGTGGTTATGGCGTTGGTTGGGTGTTTGGATAAGGTAGTTGTAGTTCAAACAAACAAAGGGGGAAATCAGGGCTTTGCGTGAATTCTAGGGTAAAGTAGGGTTTCGGGGTCTTTAGACGTGCCTTATGGTGACCTAGGAGGATTGGTGAAGTCGGTTTCTAGAACTCGTGGCTCGTTTGGAAGTAGTACTGTTTGGAAAGTCAGAGTCATTTTGCGATTTTGTTTGTTTTCTTAATGATATGCCTATAGAATGCTTAATGTTGCTTGATATGCTTGTTAGAATTGATTCTGATTGAAATGGTTATCAACTGTTGCTATTGCATGCGAGAGTAACCTACTTTGTTATTCTCCCACGTGTGGCTGTATTGCTTGATTGCTCGATTTTTGCATTGTATATTGTATTGCATTCATAGAGTCAGGGGCGGTGTGATGGGCCTCTCTAGGTAGCCTCGGGTTGCCGGTGTTGGTTGCCCAGCTCCATGTCTTTTTCTCTTTCTCGCTTGGGTTTCCTCCCAGGGAGATTTGGGTCATAGAATTGATGGATACTTCCGGGGTATTCCAAACTGAAGTTATAAGGTGGTTTGTGCCGACGCGTCATCATCGAATTCGTGATTGAAAGTTGCTCGTGGAAAGTGAATCGTATCCTTTGAATGAGTGTTTATAGTTTTAATGCTTGTCTCTTTTATTGTTGGCTTTGTTTGTATCTCTATATGATAATTGAATTAATTGCTTGACTATTTGCGTTGCATTCTCCTCTCATCTTCGTCCTTGAGACCAATAACCCTCGCTGAGCAATAGTTTTTGCTCATTCCTTTCTATATCAAATTTTTTTATAGGAGTAGTTGAAGCGGACCTTATTGAGGTAATTGAGGAGGAGGAACAAGTGGAGGTGTTTCCTTGATATCACTTCTTTGCTTAGCTGTTGGTTGGTTGCCAAACTTTTGTGCGGGCCATGCTTGATGTGTTTAATGCTTGGTTGATGCTTCATTTTGAGGCTTGTAGCCTTGTATGTAGTTTCTATTTTGAGGCCTTTATTGTCTTATGTTGTAAAAGTTTATGACTAGAGAAGAATTGGATACTAATGGTTTAACTGTTTAGTGGCATAAATACTTGTGTAGTATGCATGGCATTTTGGATTACAAAGTTGGTTAATAAGAAGATGTATGTTTAAAAGAAAGTTGGCTTGTTTCAAATGTTTATTATGGAATTCGCAAGTATTATATTGAATGTAGGGATTTCGGATTGTCCACTGTACAGAGAAGACTCCGTCCGTGTGTCGGGTTCGGGCTTGGCCTTTTGCGGGGTCGGGTCGGGGCGTGACAGTCCCAACCGGTAAAATGACAAAAAGTGGGAAAGTCTCTCAGTGATTACACCTTCACCAAGTACTCTATTTAACAGGTGAGGAGTGAAACTTCTTAATAGCAAGCAGGAACGGTCACTCAACACTCAATTTTAATCGAGTGACTATGCCTATATAGTGGCATAGCGGGGAGGAACCTGCTCTTATAGACTTGATTAGGAGATAGGGGGTTGTACCAGTTAGAAGCCATCAAGTAGTTAAAAAATTTCCTAGACTACCTGACCTGCTGGACCTTCCTGTAATTCAATTCCCTTAAGCCCTTCAGGCAGGTTGGCTATCCCCCTTAAACCAATACTCTCGACAATGGTTCTCCCTCCACAGAAGCTGACTCCTTTGTTGTAGTGGGACCGCTGCACCTACGCTTTCTCCACATCACCTCTCAATCTGGAGAATTGGATTGATTGCTTAGCTACATGCTACCTTACTTTAGATTCAACCTAAAATGAAAGGGAATCGAAGTGACGTTTCATCCACTTCCTCTACCAGGGTAGGGCTGGCGTGGCAAACTCATAATGAGGGGAGACCCCAAAGATTCTGTGGGATTAGCCTTTGCCTTTTTTGATATATACAAATCAACATGGAGATGTAAAACCTGAATTGCTCGTTAGTAAGAGGCCCTCTCTCTATTCGATAGGTGGAGTCGTGTCAATGCATCCCACCTGTTCGCCGATGAAAGAAAGAGATGAAGCTTGAATGAAGGGATGAAGCGAATTCAAGGGAATGAGACTCAATGGCTAACGGGAAAGGAAAGTTGAACCCTAATGTGGTTAAAGAAAAAAGGAAATCCCATTTGCCTGATGTCTGATAAGCCAATGTTCATTTTTGGAGTCTCTTCTTTGTCTCGAGATCAGGTTAGCCCTCAAGCTTACTTCATGCTATGGATCAAAGCCCTTTCTTTTGACTCCAGTTTGGTATTCTTCTAAGTCTTTTGACTTTTCTTGGGCTAGTCTTGGATGTTTCAGTCTCTAAGCGTATGATAGATTGAATCTCAAAAGGCTTGGAAAAATCCCTCTATTCCAATCTCTCATGTTCTGGCGAATCAATAATCTTCTTCATAGTCATAACTTCTTCACCTCCTTAGTTTAGGCAAGCCGCTTCAGCTTTTCGTTCTTATGCTTGCTTCTTGATTGCTTGTTGAGCTTGTGTGATAACCCGAACCCGGCATGGATTTAATAGCATTTGACTGCATTTAATTAAATGTTTCATTAGTTAAATCAACTAATTTGCACTATTTTAATATTTCTCTTGGAAACATTTAGTAATTGTATATGGAATAATTAAAAGATTATTATCTATTCCATTAATTATAGTAATTGAATTTATTCTCTTGTATTTAATTAAGTGCCATCTTAAATGTTAATATTTAATTGCACTTGATTACATTTTATATTTACTTGTTCATTCGTATTTTGGCATTAACTTCACAATTCTTTAAAATATTCTAGGAATAGTTAAATTAATTATTTTGAAATGAATATTGATTATTTTGATTGTTTTGATTATTTTAATAATCGGTTTTAATTGTTTGCATTAAAATCACTCGGTTTTCAAATAAATGGGAAAAGTAACTCCGAACCTGAGTGAATTTTAAACTATTATACTACTTTACTTTTCAAAAAAATTAAAGTTTTATATTATTGCTCATCACTTTATTAGCGCTCGTTTATTAACTGTTCGATCGTAGCATTTTGAAAATAAAAGTTAGAAGAATATTTCTCGGATTTTGTAAATAATGTTTCTAGTTTAAATTAGCTAGTTTTAGTCGGTTTTCATTAAAATTGCATTGCTCTAACTTGAATTAGATTAAATGGCATCAAAATAAGCCTATTTGACCAATTTTAACTTAAGCTTGGCCTTACAAAAGACCAAAATGCCCTTTGTCACCTTTTAAATAATAAAACAAGGCAAAAATAAGAAAAAACAAATTTCAAAATGCCCAAATTGTCCTTCTCATGGCCGAATGCACCAAGGAGGAAAAGAAATGATTATTGCTTGCATTTTCTTCTACAATCGTGCGTGGAATTGCTCGGGGGTCGTGGCTCGGGTCCTTGCGGGTCTTAGTCTTCAATCTTTGTGAGGGTTTTCACGATTTTGTGCATATTATATGAAATTTGATTTTTGATTCAAATTTTTAGATTTGATATTTATTGCGTTATAATGCTAAAAATTGATTAGAAATGCTTCTTTAGGGTTCGTAGAAATTTGATTAGTTATTTAACGATTTTTACGATTAGAAATGCAAATTGAATTTAGGCAAGAACATGAATAGTAAAAATGAATAGTAAAACCCTAGAATTTTGAATTTTCGATCCGAATTGCCATTGCTTGATTTGGATAGGTGTCATTAGTGATAGAAAGATAAAATGTGAAATAAAAACGGATCGACCTTTGTTAAAATTGAAAATTAGACAAAGAAACGTAAAGGGGCCATTTGACCAAAAGTTGAACGCGCTCGAATTGAGTTGGGGGTTTTGCTATTGAGGGCATGGAAGCACTTTTGGCGCTGTTGTGGCGTTGATTGAGTGACCGGTTAGCATAGCTGTAGTTCAAACTCAGTAGGTGGACTTTTAGGCCTCGGGTGAAAAAGTGAAGTTTAGTGACATAGAAACGTGCCTTGTAGTGCCTAAGTGAATGTAGTGAAATCGGTTTCCTAATCCCGTAGCTTGTTTGCTGGTAATTGCCTTTGGAAGTTAGGGATTGGATAGTGATTTTGTCGTTTTCGTGTTTGAACTGCTGTTACTTGTTTAATTGGTGTTATTGTTGCTATTAAAGATAGTTATGCTTAAAAAGTTAATTGAATGCTAGTATTGGTTGTAATATCTCGTTTATCGTCTCTAATTTGTATTGTTGTGCTACTGCTCGTTTATCGGCTTCTATGGTGTCTTGCATTGCTTAGTGTCAGGCGCGTGAGTGATGGGCCTCTCTGGGTTGTCTCGAGTTGTCAGTGTTGGTTGCTCTAGCTCCGTGTCCTATTCCCATTCTCGCTTGGGTTGCCTCCCAGGGAGATTTGGGTCGTAGAATTGATGGATACTTCCGGGGTATTCCAAACTGAAGTTATAAGGTGGTTGCACGCTTATTGTCATCATTCTCAACATCAAGCTCGAGATTGATGTATCGCTCGTGAAATGGTACATTGCCCGTTTGAGTGAACCATAGCCTTCAGAGTGTAGTATAGCTTTGAATGGTTGTGTTAATGCTTTCATTAATTGCTTATTGTATTGATTGTTTGTCTTGATTGCTTCTTTATCAGTTATATTGCTTAACTACCTTATTTGCATTGCACGGCTTTCTTTCTCTCCACCTCAATATCTGTCTCGCCCTCACTGAGTATACGTGTTGTGTATACTCACTCCTCACCACCACATTTCAAGAAATCCCATGTTAGCTGAAAAGTTCGTGATTATGTGAAAGTTCGTGCTTGAAGAGTTGTCTTGCGTGCCTATGTGGCTTGAGTTGTGGAGGTGGCAAAGATGTATGCTTTCATGTATTGTATGTATTTAATATTAAAAGAATGTAATTTAGTTTTACTAGGTTATTGAAGTGATTTGATAAGCTAGCTTATGTATTTAGTTAGTATAGTTTAACTTCAATGCATGTTTGTAATGTCCAAAGGAAAAGAGTTAGAATGGTTTGATAGTCTAACTTATGCAATAGGTTAGTATGGTTTAATTGTCAAGCATGAATGTACTGGTGAAAGATGTGAAGAGGTAGGTTAGTCTGTAAACTGGAAATGTATTTTGCTTGTGATTGCTTGTTGAGAACAAGGCTTGGATAGCCTTGAGGTGGTTGAATGTTTGGACATGGTATTGGTCCACTTATATGCTATCGCATGTTTGCTGTTTGCCTAGAAACAAGGGAGACTCCGTCCGTTTTTCCTAAAAATTATGCCTGGGTTTGGAATTGGGTTGCGATTAGATTGATTGATAGAACTTCCGGTCTCGAGAGGGATCGGGGTGTTACAGGTGGTATCAGAGCTTGTTTAGCTCATAAGCCGGGACAGGGTCCTCGGTCTGGTGGGTAGTGATCCTTGAATGTGTGCTTGTTAAGTGTGTCTTCAAAGTGTATGCTTGTATGTGAGATTGTGTGTCTTAACCTGAATGTGTACTCCTATGTGATATAGTTATGTGTTATGTGTAAATTGTGTGCTAAGTGAAGTGAAATGTCTAGTTGTGCATTGAACTGACCTATCGAATTGGCATCGTGAATTGAATCGACCTCGTGAATTGTTATTTGCTTGAAGTATTGCTTGTAATGTGTGTATTGGAATGTCTTGAATTGGTTGTGCCGTGATTTGAATTGATTATGTTGTGCTTGACTTGATTGTCGTGCTTGAGTGACTTTGTTGAATAAACCGTTTTACAAACATGCTTGCATAATAGTTTAAGGCATATATGTATAAATGTGATATCTTGACATTCATACATGTCCTGTGGAAATGGTAAGTAAGTCCTCTTTCTTCCCTGAAGGAAGTGGTTCACAGCTGGCCTTTCAAGATGTATGGATTGGCAGGAAATGAATGGCATTTTTATTTGGGAGTTGGTGTTTGTCTTTGGAGCTCAGTTATTGGCATACTTCTAAGACTCTTCTTCGTGGTTGGCAATCAAAAAATAAATAAATAAATAACTTTCATAGGGGTTTTTATATGATGCCTCTTGGTAGCATTCTTGTGGAATTCTTATTGGGTTTCCTTATTAGCAAGGTTGTATGAAGTACTCATTTGGCAAACAGTGCAAGGGCCTCGGAGTTCGGTTTTGTATATTGTGCACCAGCTCGGTATTTTTCCTTAGGGTTTTCGTCTAGCTGGGAAATTGTGTTTGTTTTCTATCTTGATTGTCTTATTAGGCAATTCTTGGTACTTTCTTACTGGAGCATTGTTCGGGTATTTTCTTTGGCATCCCTCAGTTGGTTGGTAAAGGGAATTCCTATCGAACTTATTATGTAGTATTACTCTCGGTATTCTTTGGAATTCTTATTGGGCATTCTGCTAGTATTTTTCTTATTGGCATTTATTGGAAGATCCTACACTTGGAATTCTGCTTGGATTTATTATCTTGTATTGTCTACGGCTTCTCCTTCGGCCTTTCCACTCAAGGGAAATCTATACTTGCTATTTTATTAAGATGTTGCAGTAGGGACTCGGTGATTTGAGGATTTCATTTAGAGATTGGCCTTTGGTATTCTTCTCTATATACTTTTACAGAACTTTCAGCTAGGTCTACTTACGGTAATCAGTACTCATGAGGTGCATCTGCTCTGGCTATCTTTTAGTTTTCTTATTTGGTACTTGTTAGACTTCTATTGGAGATTCGTACGTGGGGTATTTCTACGGAATCCTTCTTGTCATTAATATGTGGTGTTAATTTTATCTACAATATCTTTGCTTTAGTCTTTAGTTGGTATTTTCTCGGCATTCTTGGTTGGGATTTCTATTCGGGTTTTCCTACGAGCATCCTTATTCACTATCTTGCTCAGCAACCGATGAAACTAGTCAGAGTTGGGTTTCAGTGGATGCAGAGTTCTATTAGAAGAAGAATTACGAGGACGCAATTGTTTTAAGGGGGGAAGGATCTGATAACCAGAAACCGGCATGCATTTAATAGCATTTGACTGCATTTAATTAAATGTTTAATTAGTTAAATAAACTAATTTGCACTATTTTAATATTTCTCTTGGAAGCATTTAGTAATTGTATATTGAATAATTAAAATATTATTATCTATTTCTATTAATTATAGTAACTGAATTTATTCTCTTGTATTTAATTAAGTGCCATCTTAAATGTTAATATTTAATTGCACTTGATTACATGTTTATATTTACTTGTTCATTCATATTTTGGCATTAACTTCATAATTCTTTAAAATATTCTAGGAATAGTTAAATTAATTATTTTTAAATAAATATTAATTATTTTGATTGTTTTGATTATTTTGATAATCGGTTTTAATTATCTTGCATTAAAATTACTCGGTTTTCAAATAAATGAGAAAAGTAACTCCGAGCCGGAGTGAATTTTAAACTATTCTACTACCTTCCTTTTCAAAAAATTAAAGTTTTATATTATTGCTCATCACTTTATTAGCAATCGTTTATTGACTGTTCGATCGTAGCATTTCAAAAATAAAAGTTAGAAGAATATTTCTCGGATTTCATAAATAATGTTTCTAGTTTAACTTAGCTAGTTTTAGTTGGTTTTCATTAAGATTGCATTGCTCTAACTTGAATTAGATTAAATGGCATAAAAATAAGCCTATTTGACCAATTTTACCTTAAGCTTGACCTTAGAAAAGACCAAAATGCCCTTTGCCACCTTTTAAATAATAAAACAAGGCTAAAAAAAAAACAAATTTCAAAATGCCCAAATTGTCCTTCTCATGGCCGAATGCACCAAGGAGAAAAAGAAATGAATTTTGCTTGCATTTTCTTCTACAATCGTGCGTAGAATTGCTCTGGGGTCGTGGCTCGGGTCCTTGCGGGTCTTGGTCTTCAATCTCTGTGAGGGTTTTCACGCTTTTGTGCATATTATATGAAATTTGATTTTTGGTTCAAATTTTTAGATTTAATATTTATTGCGTTATAATGCTAAAAATTGATTATAAATGCTTCTTTAGGGTTCGTAGAGCATTGATTGTTAGCTATTTAGCGATTTTTACGGTTAGAAATGCAAATTGAATTGAGGCAAGAACGTGAATAGTAAAAATGAATAGTAAAACCCTAGAATTTCAGATTTTTGATCCGAATTGCGATTTCTTGATTTGGATAGGTGTCATTAGTGATAGATAGATAAAATGTGTAATAAAAACGGACCGGCCTTTGTTAAAATTAGAAATTAGACAAAGAAACGTAAATGGGCCGTTTGACCAAAAGTTGACCGTGATCGAATTGGGTTGGGGTTTTGCTATTCAGGGCATGGAAGCACTTTTGGCGCTGTTGTGGAGTTGATTGAATGACCGGTTAGCATAGCTGTAGTTCAAACGCAGTAGGTGGACTTTCGGGCCTCGGGTGAGAAAGTGAAGTTTAGTGACATAGAAACGTGCCTTGTACTGCCTAAGTGAATGTAGTGAAATCGGTTTCCTAATCCCGTAGCTCGTTTGCTCGTAATTACCTTTGGAAGTTAGGGATTGGATAGTGATTTTGTCGTTTTCGTGTTTGAACTGCTGTTACTTGTTTAATTGGTGTTATTGTTGCTATTAAAGATAGTTATGCTTAAAAATTTAATTGAATGCTAGTATTGGTTGTAAATGCTTAATATCTCGTTTATCGCCTCTATTCTGTATTGTTGTGCTATCACTCGTTTATCGCCTTGTATCGTGTCTTGCATTGCATAGTGTTAGGCGCGTGAGTGATGAGCCTCTCTGGGTAGTCTCGGGCTGCCAGTGTTGGTTACTCTAGCTCCGTGTCTTATTCCCATTCTCGCTTGGGTTGCCTCCCAAGGAGATTTGGGTCGTAGAATTGATGGATACTTCCAGGGTATTCCAAACTAAAGTTATAAGGTGGTTGTGCGCTTATTGTCATCGTTGTCAACATCAAGCTCGAGATTGATGTATCGCTCGAGAAATGGTACATTCCTCGTATGAGTGAACCATAGCCTTCAGTGTGTGGTATAGCTTTGAATGGTTGTGTTAATGCTTTCATTAATTGTTTATTGTATTGATTGTTTGTCTTGATTGCTTACTTATAAGTTATATTGCTTAACTGCCTTATTTACATTGCACGACTTTCTTTCTCTCCACCTCGATATCTGTTTCGCCCTCACTAAGTATACGTGTTGTGTATACTTACTCCTCACCACCACATTTTAGGAAATGCCATGTTAGCTGGAAAGTTCATGATTATGTGAAAGTTCGTGCCTGAAGAGTTGTCTTGCGTGCCTATATGGCTTGAGTTGTCGAAGTAGCAAAGATGTATGCTTTCATGTATTGTATGTATTTAATATTGAAAGAATGTAATTTAAGTTTTACTAGGTTATTGAAGTGATTTGAAAAGCTAGCTTATGTATTTATTTAGTATAGTTTAACTTCAATGCATGTTTGTAATGTCCAAAGAAAAAGAGTTAGAATGGTTTGATAGTCTAACTTATGAAATAGGTTAGTATAGTTTAATTGTCAAGCATGAATGTGCTTGTAAAATATGTGAAGAGGTAGGTTAGTCTGTAAACTGGAAATGTATATTTGCTTGTGATTGCTTGTTGAGAACAAGGCTCGGATGGCCTTGAGGTGGTTGAATGTTTGGACATGGTATTGGTCCACTTATATGTTGTCGCAAGTTTGCTTTTTGCCTAGAAACAGGGGAGACTCCATCCGTTTTCCCTAAAAATTATGCCCGGGTTTGGATTTGGGTTGTGATTAGATTGATTGATAGAATTCCCGGTCTCGAGAGGGATCGGGGTGCTACAGCTTGCCTATTTCCGTTCCCTATTCTATTCTATCTCGTATAGAGAAGGCTTGTTGGCTTTCTTGAAGGGAAGAAAGCTGTGAGTGCACCTTCCTTCCATAGCTACTGAGGAATAATGATCCTCTTTTCTGGTGCAAAGTTGTGCTCTGCCCAATTCCACATCAGAATAAGCCCCACTATACTAGATTTAAGCAATTTTGGTATGGATCCATCAATGGCTAGTCGCACTTAACTTTCTATCAGACGTCCGGTCCGTGGCAGGAATTACTAAAAGGTCCTTCTTGCTCTCACTTGACGAGCTAGCTTCGCTTGAGGCTCTTGTGGCTCTTGCTTCGGTCGATCGAAGAAAGATGGTACCAGTGACCGGAGAAGGTCCCAATTTCTTTAAAGAATGACCGTGGTCGTGAAGCTTCATTTCCATTACGACACTATGTTCCTCATCCTTACGTCAACTTCAACCTTCGTCATCCTGTCGAACTAAGCAATTAACGTCATTTTATCCCTTTATAAAAGTGAAAGACAAGAAAAAATCAATGGATAGACTTAAGCGCTTTCTTTGGTATAGGTGCTAAGCAGCCGCATGGGACTACATGAATTTTATTACCTTCAGTTTCCAAGCTTGGAGACTATCAAAAGGTTCGAACTTGTGATTTCGATAGGCTGAAAAGCTTCTACAACGTCAAGGCTGGTCTAGCGAAAAGTGAGGAGCTCGCAAGAGCTAAATCATGATCTCTGGGCATTGACATGAGGCTGCCTCATTTCAATCCTCAGAGTGAAGCCAGCATTGCTGGAGCTATCTATTCCATCGGGGAGATGGCAAGCGGAACCTACCCAAACTCATAGGCAATGACCTTTCTGAGCTACCACATTCACGAATGCCGCGGGAGATCCTATGCAGTTTCCCCAGTCTACCAATTCAACCGAGCGCTTGTAAGCGGCCAGGACCTACATCGTACAATATGTTGCTTACTTCTTTTAGGATGAGGGACTGGCGTCAACCTTAATCCCCTCATTTGAGTTAGAGGTCTTGCGCCTTTACCACTATGCATAGGGTCTCACCTCCACTTGATGAAAAATTGAGAAAGGCACATTTTCCCTCCCCCGCCCATTTGGAGGTGCATACCCATTTAGGAACATATGCAAGGGGGTAAAGAGAGAAGTTAATGGAGAACTACCAAATCCAATGACTTTGATTTGTTCATACCATTCTGTCATCAATCATTACTGGGCGGTTGGTGAGTATGAGACCCCATATTTTGCCTTTACCTCGATTTGTGTGTTTTGCCTCGTTTTGTTTGCTTTGACCTGTTTATGTGCTATATGACTTAGAATGTGCTAAATATGTTATTAATAATCCTAATACATGCTAAGTGTGCATTCAAAAAATTTTCATAAAAAACGAAATCAAAAATTTTATCGTCGGTTTTAGTGAATAGTATTTTGAACACCTGTCCGCTAAAACTTTTATAGGGGTGTTTTAAACATTTTAAAACCTAGTCATCAGGTATTAATAGACCCATGTTTAATTAAAACGGATTTGGAATCGGTTTTGAAATTTTAAAGGTTTTTACACTTTCTTTTGCAAGAAAACAAGTTTTAAGCCGACTTGGGTGAAAATGTTTTAATGTAAAACTCTTTTTCACTGAAAATATATTGTCTAGAATTAATTTAGGTGTCAATTTAATAGTTGAGCAAGAAATAGACTAAAATAGAATTAAAAGACAAGAAAATTCTAAAATTAACTAAGTGTCAACTTTGACTTTCATTTGTTTTGTTCACCTTTGAGCTTATAAGCATAAACACACACTAAAATAGCACAATTTCATACTCAAAAACACTCACATTGCTGTGAGCCATAGGAGAGAAAAAGAGAGTTTTGTTCAACATTTTTCAAAGCAAAATTTCATAGAAAAACCTAGTTTTTGTCCATATCTTTTCAAACAGAGTTGGATTCCTCTTATTGGGCACGCATTGCACGCATATCTAGACTTGTTTCGGATCAAAGGTGGGAGAAAAATTCTAGATCTCAAAATGTCATTTTTATGTTTTTGCGTATAATTACATTTTGAACAGTTAGAAAGTTGAATTGATATTATATTATTGCTCAATGGATGCTAAGGATCGTTTATATGCGTTTATATAAGATTTGAACCGTTGTAGCATAAAATTTTATTATCGAGTATTAAAAGTTGAGTTATTAGCTATTTGGTAATTATTTTGAGTTGTAGTAGTTGGAATCAATTGCCGTCGATTTGTAAAAGCTTATTAAAAATGGGGTAGTGCCATTGTAATGCCAAAATTTTGATTGTGATGTTGGTGTGAAAGTCCGGAAATTTCAGCCTAGGTGCATTGAGTTTTTAGGGTTGTTGGGCTGGATTTGGATGAAGTTTGGTTGGTTTCTGAGGGGGCTAATGTAGTTGATTGAGTAAGTGAGTGATAGGAACTAGTTTGGAGTTGTTTGGATTAGTGGAATGTAAGTTATGATTATTAGAAGTTTAAGTTGTCTTTCTTTAAAATGTTGAAATATGCCATTAAATGATTGGGTGGTGTTTGAATGATTGAATTGTGAGTTGTTGATGGTTAGATTAGGGTTTGGTTGTGTGTCTAATGCATGTTAAGTTGGGTGGCCTACTTTGTCTTCTAACTTAGTTGTTTAGTTGTTAATTGATTAATTGAGGTTGTGTTGTTGTAATGTTATTAATTGATTGATGCATTATTGATTATTGATTATTGAATATTGATTATTGATGAACCGGGAGATAGTCAACGGAAAAAGGTTGTCCTCCTGTGATTGAATGTTTATTTTTATTGCTGAGTCTTGATATGCGTGTGACACCTCTCGGGTAGTATCGGGCCGTCCGGTTGAAAACGACATGGCTATCAAAGGCTACCCTCATCTCGCATGGCAGAGATGCCATGGAGGGCAGGGATAGTGAGGTACCTCGGGTGTGTGTGTCATGGGAGTGATAAGAAGTTGGTAGAGATCGTGATGGCATTTGGAGCTACACGAACTAGAGTATCCTTTATTGAATGGTCATTAAGTTTATGTGTTTATATTGTTATTGATGTTTATTGTGTGTTTACTGCTCAATGGATCATTTCCAAGGAATATCGTAAATACTGTTAGAGATCTATCAGATCCTTACTGGGCTTGTTTTATATAAGCTCACTCTCAATTATTACATGCATGCAGGTGTTACTGATTCTGACTACGGGTATGTGCCTCTTAAAGAGGGGAATGTGCCATATGTGGATGAGTCTTATGGGCAAGAGTCATTGCCATGAGATTATCTTAGTTGTTGTAAAACAATGTATTGTGTAACCTATCTTAATATAAAGATGTATGTATGTTGATTTAGTAGTCTTTATTTTGATCATGACTAGATTACTAAGTTGGCTATAACCTATTTTGAAATGTATGTATAGCCTATGTACTAAGTTGGAACGGAGGCGTATAACTGTGAATGGATTGTTGAATGAATGATTATTATATAATATGGTTATGTTGTATATTGTTAATTTAATTGAGGAGTTGATTGTTGAATGGTTTGTGGAGTTAGTTGTATGATATTCTTAAGAGGTTGGTTTAGAGCCTCTGTGTCCTAAATATTGTAGTTATACTGCCGAAATTCCGTTGCGTCCTAACTGATTATAGGTGGGGTCGAGTTGGGGCGTGACAGTGAGTCACCCAAAAAAAAGCATCGAGAAAGGTCAAGCATATATGCTTTATGAAATGATTAGTGGTTTCATTTATGCATCGTGTTCGTCTGTGTTTATTGAGGTTTATTCACTTCAGCGCCATGCGCTTTGCTTCGCTTTATAGAAGAGAGAGACCCTTTGAGAGTGAAAATCAAGGGCAAGAGATATAAAGGATAGTCCCTCGCGCGTTCACGAGAACTACTAGAAAATGGTGAGATTATTAGTGAAAGAAGGACTAATGATGATCCTATCCTAAAGGAGAAAGAGGAGTAGGAGGAGTCAGTTTTCTTTGAAGATTGAGGAATGTAGTGTCGGACAATTATGCCATTCGGAAGAAGTCTTCTATAGAAGGAAAGCCTGTTACGAGTATGTGGAGAGGAAAGATCCCCAGAGATTCTTACCTTATTCCATTCCAGTGGCTCAACCAATAACCAATGGCAAAAACTCAAAAATCCATGGTTTCCCGATGGAACCCTATTTCACCCAAGTTGTTTCGGAATCGGAAAAAAGAAGCGGTTTTTCGCACAGCTTGTTCATAGTGCAGGTCCCACTTGTATATCGTATTTGGCAGAAGAAGCATCGGACAGGTTGGAGTTCTTACCTTCTGGGGACTCCATAGACCAAGCTTTTATTATATGGTCAATACCGATCTACTTTAGTAGATCATATAGATGTAGAAAAAGCTTATAATTTTGATTAATTGGAAACATCTCTTTTCTATTTCTATTTACCCAGTTCATATCTTTGTTTTGTGTGTTCCCGGGACGAATTCGATCTCTTCAATCTCGGAATTCAATCTAAATAACTGCGGCCAGAGTCAAATAGGTCGGGAAGAAAGAGTCTGAGATCGGGTCGGACGACATACATCTTGGTTGGTCTCACCACCACTAGAGATTGGACATATATAGTTTATTTCTTCTAAAAAAGAGATTCTTAGATTTTGATTTTTAAATAGCTGCAGACCAAAACGGGGTGCAAAAACCGAACGCCTTCCTTTTCTTTATGCCCCTCACAAATACATGGCTTACATACCCTGCTGAACATTCTTGGAAAACAATTGAATCGAGGGCCCGAAGGAGAATTAGCCATTCAATCTTGTTAACTAATCGAGACCCGAATTGGAAAAAGAGATACAAATAGAGATGAGTAACCCATCGATGAAAGAACATGAAACCATTATGTTTCAATAAAGGTACGAGAAAGGGTTAGGGGCAATGAAGTAGGTTAAGTGGTTGGATTTTGCGAGCTGTTCCAACCTCTACTGGATGTGATTCCAAGAGCTGAACGAGAATGAATACGGCACAGAAGAGTCAAGACCAGACTTCCTAATGGAATGTTTGACCTATCCATTCCTGATCGACCGAATTGGTACGGAAGTTGTAACATGGGAAAACCACGGAAAACACAACTTATTTGAATAACCCGGCGACCTACCAATTGTAGAAGTAGGATTTTTGGCAAGCAATAAGCACTTAAATAATACAACTCAAGTGTACCATCTTCTTTCTTATTTCGAGGAAAAGGTGCGGAAGGAAAAGGAAACAACAAAGGGATCCTAATCGGACCTAAATGGGAATGACATGAAAAGTCTTTTTCAAAACCTAGCATTAAGGGCGTTACAACAATATACAAGAGGAATAGAGAAAAACTCGTGATTGGTATGGAGGGGAAGATCTGTTTATGATATAGTTCAAGAAAGAGTTGTCTCATTTCCTTACTTCTTCATTTTTTCTAATTCATTCACTTCAAGACTGGTTCTGAATGCCGCGTAAGATCATCTTCAACCAACCTCCACCGTACATAACTTTCGGTGTGACCACTAAAGAATTGCTTATACATTAAACACTAACTTTTATTCAAATTCATTAGGCCAGCGTAAAACTAAGAAAGAGAGATATGCTTAAGGCGGCATATAAGCAAACTGTGCAAGCTAAGAGAAGAGGAGAGATATTCGAAATTACTACCACAAGAAAGCCGCCCCCTACTGGGCCCGTCATTTCATTCGTACCTTCTTGGCTTAGGCTTCTAGCTTAACAAGATGGCCTTGCTGCCCCGCCGCTAGCAGAAGCTAAGCACTTGAAAAGTGCGCCTTGCTTTTGTCGGCCTTTCTGTGCAATAGTCCACCAGTAGCAGAATAGAGGGTTACTGTACATACAAGAGTCTTCCAGTTCTTACAGAAGCTCTTTCTTACCAGTCAAGTAGTACAACAGCTGTATCTTATCGTATAGCCTGGCGGGTTGCCTTTTGAATCCAATAGATAGAAGTTTCTATTAAATAAATAAGGAGTAGGTAAGTGAGTGAGTCCTCACTGACCTGCTCTCTGACCTGAGCGATTTCGAACACCTAGTAGGCCTTTTATTTGGTAGGTAACATTGCAACGCCCCAACTCGACCCCTCTTACAATCAGTCAGGATACAACGGAATTTCGGCAGTATAATGACAGTAATTAGGATACCGAGGCTCTAAACCAATCTCTTCGCAACTCATACAACCAACTCCATAATAATTCAACAATTAAACAACACAACCACAATATACAATAAACATTCTATTACCATTGCATCCATAGGTTATACGTCTCCGTTCCAACATCATACATTTTCTATATAACATACATTTCCAAAATAGATCATAACCAATCTAGTAGCCTAATCATATTCCAAAACAAGACTACTAGGCTAGCAACATTTAATCCATTATCTTTACAACATCTTATACATCATAAACTTCTAAGTAAATACAAACCAACTAGTTTTAATACACAAAATAACAAAAGAGTACAACATCAGATATCAAGGACAACACTCTGGCACATAAGACTCATCCACATATGGCACATTATCCTCTTTTGCAGGCACGTACCTGTAGTCTTGCTCAATATAACCTGTAAGAATGCAATAATTGAGAGTGAGCTTATATAAAACAAGCCCAGTGAGGATTTGATAGATCTCTAACAGTATTTACTATACTCCTTGGAAATCATCCTTTGAGCAGTAAACACAATAATCATCAATAACAATTTAAGCACATTAACTATAATGACCAATCAATAAAGGATACTCTAGTTGGTGTAGCTCCAAACGCCATTACGATCTCAACCATTCTTCTTATAACCCCCCATTACTCACGCACCCGAGGTACCTCTCTAGCCCCTTCCTCCATGACACCTCCGCCCATGCGAGCTGGGGGTAGCCTATGATAGTCATGCCGGTTTCAACCTGACAGCCCGACACTACCCGAGAGGTGGCACACACATATCAAGACTCATGACAATAATAATAATCATTCAAATCTCAGGAGGACAACCTTTCATGTTGGCTATCTCCCGGCTCATCAATAATCAATTATCGCAGGAGGATAACAAAGTAGGTTGCCTATCTTCCAGTTCATCAATAATCAATCAATAATCATCATTTCAACAACATTTCATCTAATAAACAATTAACAACTCAGCAACTAAGTTAGATGACAAAGTAGGCCATCCAACTTAACATGCAATAACCACACATTCAAACCCTAGTCTAACCATCAATAATTCACAATTCATTCACTCAAACACCACCCAAACATCCAAAGACATAATTCAACATTTTAAAGAAAGACAACCCAATCTTCTAAAAGTCATAACTTACACTCTACTAATCCGATAACATCCAAACCAATTTCTATTATTCACCCACTCAATCAACAACATAAGCCCCCTTAGAAACCAACCATAATCCATCCAAATCAACCCTAACAACTCTATAACCCTAATGCATCATGGCTGAAATTTTTGGACTTTCACACTAACATCACAATCAAAATTTCGGCATTAAAACATTACTACCACGTATTTAACAAACTTTTATAAGTAAACAGCAATCGATTCCAACCACTACAACTCTAGTTATTCAACAAATAGCCAACAACTCAATTTTAATACCTAGAAAAAAAAAATTCATGCTACAACGGTTCAAACTGATATAAACACATATAATCAATCCTTAGCATCTATTGAGCAATAATATAACAACAATTTAACATTTCAATGGCTAAAAATTCAATTATATGAATTAACATAAAAATGACATTTTGAGATCTAGAATTTTTCTCTCACCTTTGATGTTTTTTGATGCTAAGAAGATGTGCAATAGGTGCCCAACAAGCAAAAACAAACTTTGGTTCAAGAGTTTTGGCATTGTATTGCAAATTCTAAGAGAAAAATTGATTCAAAACTAAGGTAAAAATGCCCTCAATGTTTCGGCCATGTGTGTGTGTGTTTGTGGTGTTTGAGCTTTTGTTTTGTGAAGTATTATGCATATTATGTATTTAAAAGCCATGTCAAATGAAAAAATGCTATGGTCAAAGTTAGTATTTTTAGTCTTTTAATTGTTTTCTAGTCTTTTAATTCTATTTCTGACTATTTCTTGCTCAAAACATTAAATTGACACTTAGACTAATTCTAAATAATTTATTTTAGGTGACACAAAGTTTTACATGCAAACATTTTTACCCGACTCGGTTAAAAACTCGATTTTCGCAAAAGAAAGTGTAAAAACTTTTAAAATTTCAAAGCCGATTTGAAATCTGTTTTAATCAAACACGGGTCTATTAATATTCGAAAACTAGGTTTTAAGACGTTTAAAACACCCCTATAAAAAATTTAGTAGACGTGTGTCCAAAATACTATTTACTAAAACTGTCGATAAAATTTCTGATTTCGTTTTTGATGAAAACTTCATGAATGCACACATAGCATGTATTAGGAATATAAATCACATATTTAGAACATTCTAATTCATATAACACAGAAACATGTCAAATCATGCAAATCGAGGCAAAGACACGCAAATCAAGGTAAAGACGAAAATTGGGGTTTCACAAACATCGCCCAAGCGTATCATCATATTTGACTACGAAGGAAGGAACTCTTAGTGAAACGGCACCGTCTTGTGCAAAGCAACAATAATTGGCCCTCTATCATCTTCTATCTGGTAGACTTGGAAAAAGGGCCTCGACTTATTTCCAGAATTAGAGTTCGACCGTAGCTTCCCCTTTTTTTGCGGGAGGGATCAAGTTCCTTGCCAACTGCCAACTATCGACCCCGATCTCTTTTCATTTGTTTTGGGTGTTACCAAACCTCGCCTAGCTGTAACACCCCGATCCCTCTCGAGACCAGGAGTTCTATCAATCGATCTAATCACAACCCAATCCAAACCCGGACATAAATTTTCAGGGAAAACGGTCGGAGTCTCCCCTGTTTCTAGGTGAAATGTAAAACCTGCGACAACATATAAGTGGACCAACAATGAGTCCAACCATACAAAAACCTCAAGGCCATTCGAGCCTTGGTTCTCAACAATTAAACTCAGCAAGTATACAAACATTTCCAATTTAAAAGTTAACCTATCTCTTTTCATTTTTGACAAGTACACTCAAACTAGACAATTAAACCATACTAAGCTACTACATAAAATAAACTATCATGCCATTCTAATTCTTTTCCTTTGTCATTACAATCATACATAGAAGTTAAGCTACATTAACTAAATACATAATCTAACTTATCAAACCACCTCAACTACTTAGCTAGATATAAATTACATTTCTTTTAGCAATAAATACCTACAACATATGAAAACATATATCCTTACAACTTCGACACTCAAGCCACATAGGCACGCAAGACAACTCTTTAGGCAACGAACTCTCACAAAATCACGAACTTCCAGCAAACATGACATTTCCTGAAATGTGGTGGTAAGGAGTGAGTATACACAACACGTATACTCAGTGAGGGCGAGACAAATATCGAGTTGGAGAGAAAGAAAGTCGTGCAATACAAATAAGATAGTTAAGCAATATAACTGATAAGTAAGCAATCAAGACAAACAATCAATACAATAAGCAATTACCGAAAGCATTAATACAACCATTCAAAGCTATACCACACTCTGAAGGCTATGGTTCACTCTTACGAGCAATATACCATTTCACGAGCGATACATCAATCTCGAGCTTGATGTCGACAACGATGACAATAAGCGCGCAACCACCTTATAATACCAATTTGGAATACCTCGGGAGTAACCATCAATTCTACGACCCAAATCTCCCTCGGAGGCAACCCAAGCGAGAAAAGGGAATAGCCACGGAGCTAGAGCAATCAACACTGGCAACCCGATGCTACCCAGAGAGGCCCATCACTCACGCGCTGGACACTATGTAATGCAAGACTCGATACAAGGCGATAAACGAGCGATAGCACAATAACACAGATAGAGGAGATAACCGAGATATCAAGCATTATTCAACAATTGTTAAACATTTCAATCAATAATCAACTCTAACAAGCGTAATAAGCATTAACAAGCATTTACAATCAAACAAGCAACAAGAACAACACCAACTAATATTATCAAGCAATAATAAGTATTCTATAGGCATTATAAGCATTCTATAGGCAATATACTATGAAAACGCACAAAATCCCAAAAATGACCCAAACTTTCAAACGCTACTACTTTCAAACGAGCCACGAGCTTTGGAAACCGACTTCACCAATCCTCCTAGGTCACCATAGGCCACGTCTAAAGACTCTGAAACCCTACTTTACCCTAGAATTCACGCAAAGTCCCGATTTCTCGCTTTGCTCGTTTGAACTACAACTATACTAACCAAACACCTAACCAACGTCATAATCACACCAAAAGTGCTTCTATGGCCTCCCGAAAAAATGCCATCACGCAAAACGAGAAAATGCCAAACTCGACCTAAATGACCTTGACTTTAACCAAGGCGTTTTTCTCATTTTTTCCATTACGCAACCTAAACAAACCATGCATTTAGACATTCTAGCTTACCTAGCACCTTTTCACATCAACAGAAAGCATAACAGCGCAACTTCATCGAAACGGGGGTTTACTATTCACTAATTACTATTCATTACACAATTTATATTTCAAATTCGATATTCAACCGCAGAAAATGTTAAAAAGCTATAAATACACGTTCTACAATTACTAGAGAACATTCTTTAAGCAATGAAACGGACAAAATAACAACCTAGGGTTAAATCACAAAAATTAAAGTTTATGTTCAACATTTTCAAATGCGTAAATAACAATGAAACCCTCACCTAAGACGCTAGGAAAACCACGCTGGTTGCCTCGGAAACCACCCCGCACAAGCTCTCGCGAAGAAATTGATGTTCGAAGTTGAATTGTTTTTTTTTTTCCTCCATGGTTTCAGCCATGGCCTTCTTTACTTCCTGATTTTGCTCTTTTGTTTCTTATTTTATACTTAAATAAAAGATGACAAATGGTCAAAGATTCGGTCAACCCGTTAAACCAAAACAGCTATGCGCGACCTTACGAAAATGGCCATAACTTCTTCTAGAAAACTCCAATTCACGAACGGTTTGAAGCCTCAGAAACTAGACTCATAGAGCTTTCCAACTATATATAATTTGTTACCTAACTCTTCCTTAATTGGTTCAGATTTAATTTCAAAGTTGACCCAAAATTTGACTAACTTAACATTGCATTTTTTTATTTATAATCCCAAGTTTGCCCTTTATTAAACATTTTGAAAATTTTCACCTTGTCCTAGTTGGTCAATGTAGATGAAAAGTCAACTAGTTTGGTCAAAGAAGGTGAAAGGTCAATAAAATGCAATTTAAATGAACTTTAAATGCTATTAAATATATGCCAGGTTTGGGGTATCACATCCTCCCCCCCTTAAGACAATTGCGTCCTCGCAATTCTTCTTCCAATAGAACTCTGCATCCACTGAAATCCAACTCTGACTAATCTTCTTCAGTTGCTGAGCAAGTATATTAATCAAGATAACCAATAGGGAAGTTTAAGAAGAAATTCCAAGTAGTAATGCAAAATAAAGGCTCAAATGTAAATACCGCACAAGAATCCCGTTGACACGAATACCGAAAAAGAATAAAATTCTAACCAAAAGCTCCGAGATAATACCAATAAAGACTAAAGCAAAGATACTGTAGATGTCATTAATACCACACAATAACGATAAGAAGAATACCCCACACACGAATCTCTAATAGAAATCTAACTTTTAGTGCCCGAGAATCCCCAAGCAAAAAGCCAAATAAAGGCCCAATCAAAGGTTCCATCTAGAGGCCCAAAGAATTACCCCGCTGGTCATGAATTTCATAGAAGAATTCCCTGTTAAGAGTGCTGGAGAAAATACTAAGAAACCCAATCAAATATACTTCAAAAGTTCCAAAGAAGCCTTCCAAACAATAACCCCATAGGACAACCAATTAGATTCCGAGTATTGCTATCAAATGCTGAGAAGAAGGTCTAAGGAATAGCAGATAAAATATAATGTGCCCAATAAGACAATCGAGTTGAATAACAGACATAGCTTCCCAGATGGATGAAAACTCCAAGGATAAACACCGAACTGGTGAACAATATACCGAAACCAAACTCTGAGGCCTCTTCACTGTTTGCCAAGTGAGAACTTCATACAACCTTGCTAATAAGAAAAATACCAATAGAACGCCCAATAATAATTTCAAAGAATACCATAAGTAGTATTATACAATAAGTCTGATAGGAACTCCAAATACCAAACCTACTGAGGAACACTGAAAAAGATATCCAAAACAATGCTCCAATAAGAAAGTAGCCAAGTTTGCCCAATAAGTAAATACTAAATAATTGGCCACTGAGAATTCCATAAAATACCATTGAAGAATTTCCAATCAGCAATGCTAGTATCACACCAATAAAGAGCAAGACACATATACCATAGATAATACTGTGCAGTAAGGCCGATTGAAATCCCAATAGCCAAATCCACCGAGAAATGCCAACAGGAGTCTCCAAAGAATACCCATATAAAACCCCAATAGAAAGCTACTCTTTCACAACTGTTAAGCACAGAGGAGGACCATAGAGATTTGCCAATAACTGAGCTCCAAAAGCAAACACCAATTCCCAAATAAAGGCTAGTCAAATGCCATTCATTTCCTGCCGATCCATACACGTTAAAAAGCCAACGGTGAACCACTTTCTTCAGGGGAGGAAGATGACTTACTTACCATTTCCATAGGACATGTATGAATGCCAATATATCACAGTTATACACATGCCTTAAACTATTATGCAAGCAAGTTTACGAAACAGTTTATTCAACAAAGTCACTCAAGCACGGCAATCAAGTCAAGCACAACATAATCAATTCAAATCACGTCATAGCTAATTCAAGACTTTTCAATACACACATTACAAGTAATACTTCAAGCAAATAACAATTCACGAGGTCGATTCGATTCACGAGGTCGATTCGATAGGTCAATTCAATGCACAACTAGACACTTCACTTTACTTGAGAAACATTTAACACATAACACATAACTGTATCACATAGGTGCATACTTTCAAGTCAAGACACACAATCTCACATACAAGCATACACTATCAATACACACTTAACAAGCACACATTCAAGGGTCACTACCCACCAGACAGAGGACCTTGTCCCTGCTTATGAACTAGACAAGCTCTGATACCACCTGTAACACCCCGATCCCTCTCGAGACCGGGAGTTCTATCAATCGATCTAATCACAACCCAAACCAAACTCGGGCATAAATTTTCAGGGAAAACGGACGGAGTCTCCCCTGTTTCTAGGCGAAATGTAAAACCTACGATAGCATATAAGTGGACCAACACCGAGTCCAACCATACAAACACCTCAAGGCCATCCGAGCCTTGGTTCTCAACAATTAAACTCAGCAAGTATACATACATTTCCAATTTAAAAGCTAACCTATCTCTTTTCATTTTTGACAAGTACACTCAAACTAGACAATTAAACCATACTAAGCTACTACATAAAATAAACTATCATGCCATTCTAATTCTTTTCCTTTGTCATTACAATCATACATAGAAGTTAAGTTACATTAACTAAATACATAATCTAACTTATCAAACCACCTCAACTACATAGCTAGATTTAAATTACATTTCTTTTAGCAATAAATACCTACAACATAGGAAAACATATATCTTTACAACTTCGACACTCAAGCCACATAAGCACGCAAGACAACTCTTCAGGCAACAAACTTTCACGAAATCACGAACTTCCAGCTAACATGACATTTCCTGAAATGTGGTGGTAAGGAGTGAGTATACATAACACGTATACTCAGTGAGGGCGAGACAAATATCGAGTTGGAGAGAAAGAAAGTCGGGCAATACAAATACGACAGTTTAGCAATATAACTGATAAGTAGGCAATCAAGACAAACAATCAATACAATAAGCAATTACCGAAAGCATTAACACAACCATCCAAAGCTATACCATACTCTGAAGGCTATGGTTCACTCTTACGAGCAATATACCATTTCACGAGCGATACATCAATGTCGAGCTTGATGTTGACAACGATGACAATAAGTGCGCAACCACCTTATAATTCCAGTTTGTAATACCCCGGGAGTAACCATCAATTCTACGACCCAAATCCCCCTCAGAGGCAACCCAAGCGAGAAAAGGGAATAGCCACAGAGCTAAAGCAACCAACACTGGCAACCCGAGGCTACCCAGAGAGGCCCATCACTCACGCGCTGGACACTATGCAATGAAAAACTCGATACAAGGCAATAAACGAGCGATAGCACAACAACACAGATAGAGGAGATAACCGAGATATCAAGCACTATTCAACAATTGTTAAACATTTCAATCAATAATCAACTCTAACAAGCGTAATAAGCATTAACAAGCATTTACAATCAAACAAGCAACAACAACAACACCAACTAACATTATCAAGCAATAACAAGTATTCTATAGGCATTATAAGCATTTTATAGGCAATATACTATGAAAACACACAAAATCCCAAAAATGACCCCAACTATCAAAACGCTACCATTTCCGAACGAGCCACGAGTTCTGGAAACTGACTTCACCAATCCTCCTATGACACCATAAGGCACGTCTAAAGACCCCGAAACCCTACTTTACCCTAATTCACGCAAAGCCCCGATTTCCCCCTTTGCTCGTTTGAACTACAACTATACAAACCAAATACCCAACAAATGCCATAATAACACCAAAAGTGTTTCCATGGCCTCCCGAAACAATGCTATCACGCAAAACGAGAAAATGCTAAACTCGACCTAAACGACTCCGACTTTCACTAAGGCATATTTCTCATTTTTTTAATTACGCAACCTAAACAAACAATGCATTTAGGCATTCAAGCATACCTAGCACATTTTCACAACAACAGAAAGCATAACAACACAACTTCACCGAAACGGGGGTTTACTATTCATTAATTACTATTCATTACACAATTTATATTTCAAATTCGATATTCAACCACAGAAAATGTTAAAAAGCTATAAATACACGTTCTCCAATTGCTAGTAAACATTCTTTAAGCAATGAAACGAACAAAATAACAACCTACGGTTAAATCACAAAAATTAAAGTTTATGTTCAACATTTTCAAATGCACAAATAACGATGAAACCCTGACCTTAGATGCTCCTAGACGCTAGGAAAACCACGCTGGATGCCTCAGAAACCACCCCGCACAAGTAAAGTCTAAACGAGAACCCAAGTACTGCTCAGGAAGACTCCAGACAAGAAATCCAGTCAACCATATTTCAGAAGTTCCAAGGAAGTCTTCCAAAATATAGCTCAAGAAGCATCTGAATAGGGAATCCAAAATGTACGGCAACATATATATACTTATCAAAAGTCCATGAATGAACACCAAGCTGAATAGCCAAGTAGATTCCCAAAATAATATTGCTACCGAATATTGGCTAAAATTCCAGAGGGAATGTCGTGCAGGTGCACCATATACTATTGAAGAATTCCAATCACGATTTCCGATAAAATATCAAGAAAGACTAGAGCGGAGATATTGTAGATAATATTATGCAGTAAGTCCGATAAGAATTCCGATTGCCAAGTCCATTGAGCATTGTCAACAAGGAATACCAAAGTAGTACGCTTCATGCAAAACTGATCATTGTAAGTAGACTCAAATCAAAGTTCCCTATAAGAATGCAGAAAGAACACCAAAGGTTGATTAAAATCCCAACCAAGTCTCCCACGAAATGCCAATATAGAAATACCCGACGAATGCCCAACAAGGAGATATTAAGAAAATGCTCCAAAGAATAATCATGTAGAACTCCAAAGAAAGTCATTTATACCAAGCATAGGAGATAACCTTAGAGGAATCCCAATAAACAAACTCCAACTACCAAATAAAGGCTAATCAAATACTGCTCATTCCCGTCAATCCACATAACTTGGAGGGCCTACTACTAACCACTTCTCTTCAGGGGAAGGAAGAAGTATTTCTTACCATTTCAACAGGACATGTATGAATGCCAAGATATCACATTTATACATATGTGCCTTAAACTATTATGCAAGCAAGTTTATAAAAGAGTTTATAAAATAGTTTATTCAACAAAGTCACTCAAGCATGACAATCAAGTCAAGCACAACATAATCAATTTAAATCACGGCACAACCAATTCAAGACATTCTAATACACATATTACAAGCAATACTTCAGGCAAATAACAATTCACGAGGTCGATTCAATTCACGATGCCAATTCAATAGGTCAATTCAATGCACAACTAGACATTTCACTTCACTTGAGAAACATTTAACACAAAACACAAAACTATATCACATAGGTGCATACATTCAAGTCAAGACACACAATTTCACATGCAAGCATACACTTTCAAGACACACTTAACAAGCACATACTCAAGGATCACTACCCACCAGACCGAGGACCCTGTCCCGGCTTATAAGCTAGACAAGCTCTGATACCACCTGTAACACCCCGATCCCTCTCGAGACCGGGAGTTCTATCAATCAATCTAATCACAACCCAAATCCAAACCCGGGCAAAATTTTTAGGGAAAGACGAACAGAGTCTCCCCTGTTTCTAGGCAAAATGTAAATCCTGTAATAGCATATAAGTGGACCAGCACCGTGTCCAACCATACAAACACCTCAAGGCCGTCCGAGCCTTGTTTCTCATCAAATAAACACAACAATTATATATATAGATTTCCAGTTTAAAAACTAACCTATCTCATTTCATCTTTGACAAGAACATTCATGCTAGGCAATTAAACTATTAAAACCCATTGCATAAAATAGACTATCATGTCATTCTAATTCTTTTCCTTTGGACAATACAAACATGAAATGAAGTTAAACTATTCTATCTGAATACATAAACTAGCTTTTCATTCTACCACAATTACCTAGTTAAATTTAATTTACATTATTTTAATATTAAATACATATAATACATGAGAGCATACATCTTTACAACTTTGACAACTCACGCCACATAGCACGCAAGATAACTCTTCAAGCACGAACTTTCACGAAATCACGAACTTTCCAGCTAACATGGCATTTCCTGAAATGTGGTGGTGAGGAGTGAGTATACACAACACGTATACTCAGTGAGGGCAAGACAGATATTGAGGTGGAGAGAAAGAAGTTCATGCAATACAAATAGGTACAACTAAGCAATATAATTGACAAGCAAGCATTCAATATAAACAATCAATACAATAACCAATTAATAAAAGCATTAACACAACCATTCAAAGCTATACCACACTCTAAAGGCTATGGTTCACTCGAGCGAGAAATGTATCGATCATGACTTCGATGACTTTAACGATGACGTGCTGGCTCACCCACCTTATAACTTCCGTTAGAGTACTCCGGACATACTCTGTCAATTCTACGACCCAAAACTCCCTGGGCGGCAACCCAAGCGAGAAAAGGGAATAGGACACGGAGCTAGAGCAACCAACACTGGCAACCCGAGGCTACCCAGAGAGGCCCATCACTCACGCGCCTGACACTAATGCAATGCAATACGAGACATATAACGATAATCGAGCAAGGCACTGAAATGCAAGTCAATAACAACATGCGATACAATAAGCAATTACAATCCATAAAGTAACAAGAACAATACTAACTACCATTATAAAAAATTGACATACTAATTCAATCATAATCAACTTCAACAAGCATACCAAGCAACATTAAGCATTCTATAGGCATTACACTATGAAAACACACAAAATCACAAAATGACCCCAACTTTCACAACGCTACTACTTTCAAACGAGCCACGAGTTTTGGAAATCGACTTCATTAATCCTCCTAGGTCATTATAAGGCATGTCTAAAGACCCCGAAATCCTACTTTAACCTAGAATTCCCGCAAAGCCCCGATTTTCTCCTTTGCTCGTTTGAACTATAGCTACCCTAAGAAAACACCCAACCGAAGCCATAACCATACCAAAAGTGCTTCCATGGCCTCCCAAGACAATGTCATCATGCAAAACGATAAAATGCCAAACTTGACCTAAACGACCCCAACTTTTAGTAAGTCATTTTTCTCCGTTTTTCTATTACACAATCCAGTTAAACCACACATTTAGGCATTCTAGCATATCTAGCACCTTCCTACATCAACAGAACGCATAACGGAGCAACTTCATTGAAATGGGGGTTTACTATTCATAATTTACTATTCAATTATCAATCTAAATTGCAAATTCGATATTCAACCGCAGAAAATGCTAAAAAGCTATAAATACATGTTCTACAATTGCTAGGGAACATTCTTTAAGCAACAAAATTGATAAAATAACAATCTACGCATAATTTCTAAAAATTAAAGTTTAGACATAATATTTTCAAATGCGCAAATAACAATGAAACCCTCACCTTAGCCACCACTAGACGCTAGAAAGACAACGTTGAATGGCCCGGAAATGATCCTAAGCAAGCTCAAGTGAAGATTTGTTGATTTGTTTTGAAATTTTTTTCTTTCTTTTTCTCTTTCTTTTTCTCATGCCTTCAAGCCTTTCTTCTCTTTGTTTTTCGTTTGTATTTTTGCTTATTTTGGAAAAGATGACAAGAAGTCAAAGGTCAAAGATTCGGTCAACCCGCTAAACCAAAACAGCTATGCGCGACCTTGCGAAAACGGCCATTACTTCTTCTAGAAAACTCCAATTCACGAATAGTTTGAAGCCTTATAAACTAGACTCATAGAGCTTTCCAACCATATATAATTTGCTATCTAACTCTTCCCCAATTGGTTCAGACTTAATTCCAAAGTTGACCCAAAATTTGACTAACTTAACATTGCATTTTTTTTTATTTCTAATCCCAAGTTTGCCCTTTATTAAACATTTCAAAAATTTCCACCTTGTCTTAGTTGATGAAAAGTCAACTAGTTTGGTCAAAGAAGGTGAAAGGTTAATAAAATACAATTTAAATGAACTTTAAATGCTATTGAATACATGCCAGGTTCGGGGTATCACACCTTGCCCCTGGAGTCTAAATGCTAGTTCGTAGGGCTCGTCAGTACCAGTTTAAAAGCCAGTTTCAATAGTGGCATTCCCAGCAGTCTATCTTTATCTATAAGTCCCGTTATTTTACGCAAAAGAAAAAGAGAGCCTTCTTAATTTATTTCTCTATTTAGGATAAGAGTAGGAAAGAGCTAAGTCAAAGGTTAGGCTAATGCTAAGTATTAAGGAGAATACTTTCTTAAATTCAAAAAATAAGAAAGAATTTAGAAGTAGGAGGACTCTCATATATCTCCGGAGAAACATGGGCAAAAGTAAGAAGTAGGCCAACCAGGGGGAGTTATCTGAGTAAAAAGGTAATGGAGTAAGCTAGTCCTTTTCTTTCCTTTCGAGAAAATATTTTCCCTTAGCTAAACCAGTGCCAGTCTTTTCACCTTTTTGCTACTGGTCAAAACAAGAAAATCTAATTCCTGCCAGAATTAGTTTGCTGTCGATCCAGGCACCGACAAGGATAAAGGATCCAGGGAAAAGACACTTTTTTTCAATCCAGCAGTCAAAGCAAAAGGGGTGGCCAATAACGGCATCAGAGACTATTATGTTATTAGCATTTACTCCAACTCATCCATACCATTTTTATACAAGGAATTTCAACTGAGAATGACACCTTATTCGCTTTGCTACAGTGAACGAACTAAATGGTAGACCATCGAGGGTGAGTGAACGGCTAGCCAAAGCTTCTCATTTGGATCAAAATCGTGGTGGAAATGCAGTTGAAAGTAGATGATTGATCACTCTATAGTGTGATGTCTCGACTTTATTTAAAGATTCTATTAGTCCTCCGCATCGTTCAGTTTTTTTGTTTTGAATAATGATGAAAAATCGAAAGAAATCATTTCCCTTTGTCTTTACTACTCGATCGGAGGGCTTTGATAAAGGTGTTAAGAGAATAGCTCAAAAAGAGATGACAAAGATGAGATTGAGATGAATGCTCAAGCTTCACTAGTTGCTTGCACCCTTTTGACCTTATTGGCAAAGAGTCTATTTTTCATTCAGAGAGGTTGGGCAGTGGTGGAGAGAACGTTTTGAGATAGCTCCAGAGAGGAGTGGTGGGCGGGTCTAGAGAATTTTTCAATCGATGAAAGCCAATTTGATTTTCATAACCATTAACCAAAAGATGTCTGTGATTCGAGAACAATAGAATTCTACATCAGTAGAAGATGCATCAGAGGTTGTATCTCTTCTAGTTGTTCCAGGGACTGATTCTAGAACAGAAGTTGGCACTGTAGAATCAACAATTGAAGAAACAGACGAATCATAGGCCTGTGAATAAGCAACTGAAGTATCTGCCTTTAACTCTTTCGTGGCTCTATAGCCGGCAAGGAAGAAGGAAAAAGAGGGGATTTGACAATTCAAAGCCAAACTGACAAGCGAGAGCCCGATGCCGGTGAGTCAGGTCGGGTAGAGGAAATGAATTCAACAATTCCATAAGCGGTGGTTGGAGCGGAACTTTTTGTAAGGGAAGGTGTGGATCCTCGATCCAAGTCTCATCTTTTGAGTGAGGATGTTTTTTCTTTTTTGGTTGGAGCAGACCTTTCAGTAAGGGAAGGTGTGGATCCTCGATCCAAGTCTCATCTTTTGAGTGAGGATGTTTTTTCTTTTTTGAAATCTAAAGTCAAATCTTAAGGAGCTGATACCACTAGAGAAATGCAGATGAAAGATATGCTTAAACAAAACAATGCAATCTTTCATCCACTAAATCATACATAACATACACATTTGAATCTGCGGAATCATAGGAATCAAAAAAACCAGCCACTAACATGTCTGTAGAAGCAGACAAGGGGTTTTACGTTGAAAAGAGTAAGTTCAAACTTGAGTGCCCCTTTTTAGGATGAGATTTCAGTGTAGTAAATAAATTCTTTTTTTTATAGTTTCGTGGAATGATGAAGGAAGACCATGCCATTAGAGGAAGAATAGTTCTTAGTCTTATTGAGTGAGAAGTTCTTATAACGAAGACGCTCGCTAAGCTACGGCCTTTGGCCCTATTGTGATACCCCGAATTTGACCTTATGTGCGATTATGTGTCTACTTGCCTTTATGTGCAAATAATGTGTCTATTTGACCTTTATATACAAAAATTATGTGGTTATTGAATTTAATACGTAATATGTTCAATTATATGATTTATATATGTTTACTAATTCAAATGTCGAACTAAATTAAATAAGTTTTACTCGGAAGTCATGAGTCAATTTTGGGTCAACTTTGGAATTAAACTGGCACCAATTGGGAGAGAGTTAGGTTGTGAATTATATATGGTTGGAAAGCTCTACGAGTCTAGTTTCTATAGGTTCAAACCGTTCGTGAATTGGAGTTTTCTAGAAGAAGTTATGGCTGTTTTCGTAAGGTGGCGCAGAGCTGATTTTTCTACGCGAGAGTTGACCGAAGCTTTGACCTTTGACTTTCCACTTAAATACTAAATCAGCCAAATAAAACACAAAAAAACGCAGCTCTTCCTTTTCTTCTGCCCGTGAACACCAAACCAAGAGGAATAGTAAACCCTTGCACTATTTTGCTCATATTTGGAGTTAGGAGCGAAACCAAGGCGCGAAATCAACGTTTTTGAGCTCGTAGCGACCTTTAGCATCTTTCTACCGATCGTTTTGCCTTATTTTTCAGAAAAAAAAGGTGAGGGATTTTCTGAAATTTATTTTTAAATTCCATATAAATGTGTATTTGTGTATTAAATTGTTATTATTGTTGTTAATTCTTGCTAATTAGACTATATAGAACAATTAACATGCTTTTTAACTAATTTAATTTATAGTTTTTATATAGCTGAATTTTATATTTTATTTACTGATTTTAATTGTTAAAAAAATGTTATGGATTAGTGTTATTAGCAATTATTTATAGCCTACTTACATTTATAAATTAGTATAGTATGCTAATTAGCTTAGAATTGCATTTTGGTGCAAGATTGGTTGAGTTTTGAAAAAAAAAAATGTTTTATTGCTGGAAAATTTTAATATAAAAAAAAACGTGAATAGTGTTTTCTTGTGTTTTTAATGCTCAAATTGCTCTCGAAATGTTTGTATATGTATATATAAATGTTTATAACTTAATTGCATAGCTTGGGAGCACAAATTGTGGAGTTTTGGTGCATTTTGAGGAGTTTTCTGAATTTTCCAGCCATGTTGCAAATGAGTTATTTTGCTTGTTGGGCATCCATTCTACATGTTTCTAGCATCAAATAACATCAAAGGTGAGAGAAAAATTCTATATCTCAAAAGTCATTTTTTATGTTTTTTTGCATATAATCGATTATTGAACCGTTAGAATGTTAATTTGAAGTTATATTATTGCTCAGTGCATGTTAGGGATCGTTTATGTGTATTACTATGAGATTTGAACCATTGTAGCGAAATTATTTATTTTCGGGTATTTAAAGTTGATAGAATGGTTATTTGAGGATTATCTTGAGTTGTTGAGGTTGGAATCGATTGCCGTCGATTTCTAAAAGTTTGTTAATTACGTAGTAACGCCGTTATAATGCCGAATTTTCGATTGCGATGTTTGGGTGAAAATCTGAAAATTTCAGCCTAGGTGCTTTGAGGTTTTAGGGTTGTTGGGCTTGATTTCGATGTGTCTTGGTTGGTTTCCGAGAGGGATAATGTAGTTGGTTGAATGGGTGAGTGATAGAAACTGATTTGGAATTGTTTGGATTAGTAGAATGTAAGATATGATTATTTGAAGTTTAGGTTGTCTTTCTTTAAAATGTTAGATTGAGCCTTAGTTGATTGGGTGTGGGTTGAGTGATTGAATTGTAAGTTGTTGATGGGTAAACTAGGGTTTGATTCTGTGTTTAATGCATGTCCGGTTAGATGGCCTACTTTGTCATCTAACTAAGTTATTGTTGTTTAAATGATAATTGATGCTATCAATGATGAATAAATGATGATTGAATGATGATTGATTGATGATTGATTGATGATTGATGATGATTATGGAGTCTTGGTATGTGTGTGCCACCTCTCGGGCAGCGTTGGGCTGTCGGGTTGATAACGGCATGACTGCCAGAGGCTACCCCCAGCTCGCATGACGGAGGTGTCATGGAGGGAGGGGCTAGTGAGGTACCTCGGGTGCGTGAGTAATGGGGAGTTATAAGAAGAATGGTTGAGATCGTGATGGCGTTTGGAGCTACACCAACTAGAGAGAGTATCCTTTATTGAATGGTCATATAGTTATGTGATGATAGTATTATTGATATTATTGTGTGTTTACTGACTCAAAGGATTATTCCAAGGAGTTTAGTAGACCTTGCTCGAGATCTATCAGATCCTCACTGGGCTTATTATATATAAGCTTACTCTCTATTATTGCATGCATGCAGGTGTTACTGATTTTGACTACGGGTATGTGCCTCCTGAAGAGAGAAATGTGTCGCATGTGGATGAGTCTTATGTGCAGGAGTCATTTCCATGAGATTATCTTAGTTGTTGTAAAATAATGTTTTGTATAATCTATTTTGAAATGTATGTATAGCCTATGTATTAAGTTGGAACGGAGGCGTATAACTATGATTGGAATGTTGAAGAACGATTATTGTATAATATGGATGTGTTGTATGTTGTTAACTTAATTGAGGAGATGATTGTTGGGATTGTTTATGGAGTTTGATATACGATATTCTAAAGAGGTTGGTTTAGAGCCTCGGTGTCCTAATTACTATCGTTATACTGCCGAAATTCCGTTGCGTCCTGACTGATCGGAGGTGGGGTTGAGTTGGGGCGTGACACCTATGAGAGAGAAATTCAATTGCAAAGAAGGATTTGAGTGACAAACCTGAAGCTACTGAAGAAGATAAGGCCGTCAAGGGCTAACTTCTATGATAAGGAACGAGTTCACTCCTTCCAGTCTCATGGGGCGAAGAGAACCATTTAATAGCCTAAAGGAAAGGGAAGAACCGATGTTGTAAGGTAAGGAGGAAACCGGTTTAATAATATAGGAGAAAAAGGCAGCAAAACAAATATATCATATCTGTACGGTTCAGAGAGGAGTGCAAGACCTTAATTAAAAAGAGCAGGCCTTCGAAGTCACGAGTAGAATACTTGGAATCAATCCCTTGAACCAAACCAAATAGCAAACAAGTACCTTATAGCCTCTCTTCCTAAAAACTAAAAGAGAATGAGATTCCCTTTCCTCTTCCTATGATTATGGAAAAAAAGTATGAAAGAGCTTTGCCCGTAGTTTGAATACTGGCTACTAGCAGGCTTGACTTGCCCATCTCCTCGTGATTTAACTCGCATTCAGCTGGTCTTGTTCCTGCAGTTGGCCTTTTGAACATGAATGGTAAGAGCTTCCTAATTCGAAGGTGGCAAGTTGAAAGAGTAGCTGGTGTATTGGCTAAGCACATTAGTTGTTCGGGCGAGTTATGCCAGGGGCAAGACAAGCTAAGCAAGTTGGCTATTTATTTAGATTTTGAGCAGACAGGTAAAGGGTAGCAAGGCAAGCAGGTATAATTGTATAAGAATAGGACACGGATAGTATGGTAGTGGGATGAGAGAAGTGTTCATCCGGGGTATTCTTCCTCAAGTTGGTTATCCGTATCGATGAAATGACTCTATCCTTAACACATAAGCTTTGGTAGTGAGGGAAAGATCAATTGAGACTTCATCATACCCCTGAGGGTTTCCTTTTATGACCTTCTTTGTCTAGGCAGTTAGCTATTCGAAGTAGAGAGAAGGTTTGTAGAGGGAGAATTTCCACGATTATCTCATCACCTTAAAGCAACTAGTCCTATTCGTAAACATCTTTAATATGAATGTGCACCCTATGATTCCTAATACCCTTTTCCTGATAGTAGGGATATTGGCTTCTTTCTTACCTAGAATATTACCAACTGCTGTTATTCCGCTAAAGCCAGGAGAGCGTCTAATGAAAATTGTCTTCCGTTTAAGCTGGACGTGTACCCTTATATTATTATTATTATTATTATTATCCTTCGAAAAAAAGGAGTAGAATGGAATGCCTATTGACATTATCAACTTCCCACGTGAAAGCTTTAAAGCAAGGTTCGCAAGACCATACTAGCCTAAAAGAAGAAGACAGTCAGAATCAAAAAGAGGGTATGCCTTGTTATCCCACAGGGTTTATCCTGAAAAATTGCTTTTAGTCCGCACTTCTATCGTGCATTCTAAGACCATGCCAGCTTAAAAGAAGAAGAGTCATTCACTCTTCCGCCAAGAGGTAAAGGTAAAGCCTGCTGCTCTCATTGCTGCGTTGAAAGGGGTGGGGAGGGCTAAGCCCAGCAAAATGCACATAATCTGATTCTTTTTCTATATAGTAGGAAAGGTCTATCAATAACTTAAAAACGACGCCCTTCGTCGAAAGCCCTTACTCTTGTGAAAGAAGACATTTGTGAACAACCCCTAGATTCGGATTAGTGAAAATAGAACTAGCTAGATTCTTGAACAACGGTTATTAGCCTAAGAACCTTTTCTTCCTCTGTCGAGCGTCTACCTTTCTATCCTTAGCAGTCGAGTTACTTCATACCTTTGTCGAGCCAACTCCATTCCTCTCCCTATTGGTTGAGCATCTTCAAACCTCTACTTTTAAAGGGTGCGTATAAAAAGAAAGAAAAAAGCCTTGAGTGGAGGGGTATACCAATGATAGCGAGACAACCTCCTATAGTATAAGTATAGTAAGTCGTTTTATAGTCTCCCAATGAAATGCACTTTGCCTATTTCATAACCATGGACTGGGCGAGTTCAGCTAGGTAGGTACGACCGACATCACAATACGGGTATCTTTTCCATAAACTAAAGAGAAAATAAACAAATAGAACATTTAGGGGATTCATTCTGTTTCTATTTGACTCACTACGGTCGTGACAAGTTTTCTGTTGTCGTCAACTAGGGAGACTTCAGTTAGTTCCACGCCAATAAAAGCTGGTGACTTCTGTTCCAACTGAACTGGGAATGGCCAGGTGCACCTATTGGATGCTGGAGCCAATGTTCTACACATAGAAGGACTACATTTAAAAAAAAAAAGAAAAATATTAGTAAACCATGAGGTCTTTCTTTAATTAGAAAATGTCCCAATATCTTACTTTCTTTCAAACAATTCTATCCAATACGTAGTTTTTATGTTTTGTAGGAATTGTAATCAATGGTGCCTTTGGCCGTCTTTTTTTTTTATGTGGAGGGATATAGCCTCATTATGAGCCTTAAGTTATATATGGATTGGGGAATCCCCCATAAACTTGTTGTAGGTTGGGGAGGGGTCAGTCTAACCCCTATCTTAGTCACAAGAGACAGGGTAGATGAAGCTTTCAGTCTCATATGTATGATGTTTCGGTACATTCCTCCTGGGTCGGGTTTACTTGTTTGTATGCCTACTTTCTTATGACTTTTTTTTCCGTTTAATGCTTGAAACGAAATATTTGGAGAAAGGGACCAAACCCAACCCAAGATAATAGATATTGAGTCCATCCTGAGATGACCCTTTCTTCCCCTACATTTGATGTACTTGACTTCGAGAAGCCTTGGCTTGTGTATAGGCTGAAGCAAGAATAACAGCAGCAGAGCAAAAGAAGACCTAACCTCGGTCGGAGATAGCAGCTCATGAACTGCCCTGCTCGAAGGGTCGTAGTCCGAACTAACCTAGTTGCATAGGAGAGTTTTTGACTTCCAAGAGCTGATCCTAGCTTGGACTCCTAGCTCTAGGCGAAAGGATACGTAGGCTTTTTTTCCTTCTTCTTAATGGGGATCCTCCTCACCGGAAAATGCCTCTATTGGGCTGGAATTGGAAGGCGCCTTAAGGCAACTTATAATAGTAGAAGTTAGAACAATCACACTCATCGGCATCCTCTAATCTAGGATATAGCAGCTACGAATCGTGCAACTGAGAAAGAAACATAACCGGTTAAGCTCAAAGAACAAGAAACAGAAGCACGCTTTTGAACAATCACAAAAAGGGGATTCCCCGGGTATTTCTACGAACAAACCGCATACCAACCATTCCATTTAGGAATGGAAAGAAGAAAGGATGGTCGGATGTCAAATTCACCAAAAAAATCATATGAAAGAATCGTCAGAGTATGGGTTCCCGGAGTAGACGAATTTGAATGGAGAATGAATGAAATACAATTGCTTGGCAGAATCGTATGATAAGGAAAGTGCAGACCCTCCCACTTGTCGGGATCACCGCGCTGGCTAACCTAACTATGAATTTCTATAAATTTTGGGATAGACAGAGGTGTAGGATAGTACGCTGTTGGAGTGAGACCGGGGTATAGTAACGAAGGTAGACTGAAATGAATGACTCAATTCCTCTAGAAGAAATGAGAGAAAAAAAACAACCAATTCTATGAAATAATATCTTATTTACTAGGATCTGTTGTTACTAGTATGGGTTACCTCAGAGAAAAAGCCATTAGGGCAGAAAAAACAACCTCGTTAGTGCACTAACTCAAACCGAGTTCTGGCATGAAATATCCTGCTAACATAGGAGCACTCCTCCTAAGAAATGGAAGAACAACATTTTTCTTTAGGGTCAAAGGGCTATTCTATTACAAAACAAGTTATGGACTTGGATATGAATAAGCCTGAGTTCCATCAGGTTCACTCATTGCGTCAGCCCTTCAAGGTGCACAGCCACCATACCTGATTCTTTGATCGAAGCTTAAATTGGTCCAGTGCTATCAGAGTGCTTTACTTCAGGTTGAGCGGTTCCACTCCTCCTTCCCAGTCATAGTATGAACTGAACTCCTGGCTTTATGATTGCTTGTGTCATAAGAAATAGAGCTTTTAGTTGGGCAATGAAAGTCGATTACGTATCCTATAATAGAAAGAAGGGTACCAATAATATAATCAAGGCTGGCAACAATCAATGCTGGTCACCATCCCCCTGCCTTTCTTTAGAGTAGTCTAGTCCTTATTTTCGCTAACGAATGCGGCTGGCTAGTCAAAGCTAAATCAGGGGAACCGCTTTCATACAATCAAATCTGGTCAAAAGAAAGCTCTTTCAAGTTCGCCTTTTTTGGCAACTCAATCAATATCGTAGAAAAGATAGGTGAATCTCCTTTTGCTTCGAGTGCGGGGACAAATCCCTTAATTCTTTGATCTCGATCGACAAAATCAATCAATAGCAAAAGTGTTTTTCTTTTTGATTGAGCTTCTCTTGGCCCTTGGCCTTTGATGAAGATGAACTGATATACTGGCATTATCTTCCAACTCCGTATCCTAACTCATGGCAAACTATCTCTAGATGGCAAAGTGAAAAGTAGAATTGATCTCCACATCCCTCTATTCCAATAGAAAACGTTAGCCTTCATCCATGAGATTGGAGTATCACTACCAGTAGGGGGCCCGCTTCTCTAATAGACTTTTAAACCTCGCCTTCCCTTTCGATGTCCTATCCTGGATACTATGACTTGCCTTCAAACGGGCTTCACCTTCAAATGAGAGTAACCAATCTGTGGACCGCAAGGCCAATGAAGATCAAATTGCCAGGGTCTGAGTCGTGTCTTGTCCTTGAGTCCTCTCTATGCCTTTCATGTCCTTCTTTCCTTTGCTCGAGACTCACTAGCACACTCCTTGCTATTTTTGTACTTGATGGCTTCTGATGAACCAACGATAGAGATCCTTAGCTTCCTTAAGAGCTGTTGTTCAATCTGTCCCTGAGCTTTACTGGATGTCATAACGGACATTCAGTCTTCAGGTTCAGAATGTGTCGAAAGAAGACCTTCGCCCCGATAGCCTCTTAACGATACTCAACTGCTGGATTTTTTGTTTCCTGCCTGAGCAGTTGTTCAAATGAGAGATTGTCAAATCTTTTATATCAAAGTGATGTTCCAAGGTGAAGAACTGATATAGATAGTCATATTGGCCTCTCGCATAGCCAGACTTTTAGTTTTCTTTATTCATTAATGGAATAGAGGTTATCTCCTTGACTAAATTCCATTAAAGAAGGACAGCTCTTTCCCTGCCTGCTTCTTGGCCACAACCACAACTAGTAGTATTCATAGGGTCCTTTGATTGCATTCTTTGCCACTAAAGAGTCTAATTCATATTCTATCCTTCTTGGAAAAGTAGTGGAACTAATGGTTGGCGCCTTTTAAGCCTCTGATCCCATTGCTTACTAGTAAATATAGGTCGTAGTTAATAGCCGGCTCGCTATGGCCTTGAGCTCATGTGACGATTTTCTTTCTGGTTGAACTGCTACTTTGCTTCCAGCGGGCTTTCCTTTTTGCTCCGTTTCAGTTCATTTTCATTCATCATGGGACCTCATTACTCGATCCGATCCTAGAACTTTGTTTGAGTTTCATTCTGCTTCTGCTTATTCAGAATTCTTCTTCTTCTTATTCAGATAGAGGGTTTGTTACTTCACTTCTTGGGAAAGCAGTGGAACTAATGGCTGGCCTAGCTGGCACTTTATGCTAATAAAACTATAAGTGAAAGTCAAGTTCTTTGAGTTGAATATGAATACACGATGATTGGACACAATGGAACTCTTCCTGTATAATAGAGGACGAGGTCACTGACTCAATACAATTTCTTGAAGGGAGGTGATAGCTGAAGGGCGGATTCCGCAGAGCTACTATAACTATAAGATATAAGAAGTAGAAAAAGCCTATTTTGAACATGTTCATGTTCCTCTCGTACGTTCATGATATTGCTTTCACATGGTTCTTAAAGGCTTAACTAAATAAACTCTAATGGACTTAGCTTGCTCGTGTAACAACTTCATATCGTCTTGCTATCTCGACTTCAGACTTTGAGTATATATCTTTGTCCTATTCTTTTATCTTAAACTTGGCTATTGCCAGAGAAGACATCTATGTTATACCAGCAGACGTAGCAGCATGGCAAGATACATATTAAAAAAAAGAATGAGCCAAAACCGAACATGCTAGGCCAAAGCCAAATGCCGACCTAAAAAGGACGCTTGCGGGAGACTTTCTAGTTAGTTTCCCGATAGGTAGATGTACAATCGAAAGGTGAATGCTTTACCAAACTCGTGTACAACTCCTTTCATGTGTATTGATTTTTGCTTATTACATGTTTGGTTTCCTAAATTCTTTCTCCACAGTACCCCCACAACAAACTAAAAACCAAAAAGCCAAGATCTCTATAAAGCGAGGGAAAGAATACAGATGTGTAGCAGAGAAGGAATAAAGACGAATGCTATGAGAGCTTAGACGGAATAAGGTCTAGGGGAGACCGCCTATGTAACGACCCCGCTCCCCACGTGGAGCCCACGCAGAGTCTCACAGGGCCGATACTACCCAGGTATTGTCCGCTATTGGGTTAGTCTGCCCGCAAGCAAAGGCCCCTCACGGTTTTGTCCCTTCGAGAGTCTCATCTCAAAAGGCGCCTGGGCTGATATAAGAGACGAGCTCTTATATCCAGCTCTCTCACTTCCAAGACTTCCGATGTGGGATTGTGTTACCACATTCCACCCCCCTTAAGAGGCCCCACGCCCTCGCGGGCACGAGCACAAGGGAAGACTGGCTCTGATACCATTTGTAACGACCCTGCTCCCCACGTGGAGCCCACGTAGAGTCTCACAGGGCCGATACTACCCAGGTATTGTCCGCTATTGGCTTACCCTGCCCGCAGGCAAAGGCCCCTCATGGATTTGTCCTTTCGAGAGTCTCCTCTCAAAAGGCACCTGGGCTGATATAAGAGACGAGCGCTTATATCCAGCTCTCTCACTTCCAAGACTTCCGATGTGGGATTGTGTTACCTAAAGATGTCACGTCCCGACCCAACCCCGCAAAAGGCCAAGCCCGGACCCGACACACGGACGGAGTCTCCTCTATACCGCGGACGATCCGAAAACCCTAAAATCAATATAACACTTGCGAAAGCCATATAATAATCAAATCAAGCCAACTTTCTTCAAAACATACATTTCTTATTATCCAACTTTCCAAGCCAAAAATGATATGCATACTACACAAGTATTTATGCCACTAATCAATTCCAATAGCATGCATTTTCTTACTAGTCACAAGAGTGTAAGTTACAACTTTACATTCTTTCAACTTATACAACATAAGACCATAGAGGCCTCAAAATAGAAAATATATACAAGGCTACAAGCCCCAAAATTAAGCGACCTCCACGCAATACACATAACAAGCAAGGTTCGCACAAAAATTGGTAACCAACCACCAGCAAAGCAGAGAAGTGCTATCACGGAAACACCTCCACCGGCTCCTCCTCCTCTATTACCTCGAGAGGGTCTGCTTCAACTACTCTTGTAAAAACATAGTATAGAGATGAATGAGCAAAAACTATTGCTCAGCGAGGGCAATTGGTCTCAAGGACGGAGATGAGAGGAGTATGCAATGCAATTAGCCAAGCAATGCATACAAATCATATAAAGATACAATCGAAGCCAACAATAAAGCAAGGCAAGTATTAAAGCTGCAAACACTCATTCAAAGGATACGATACTCTTTTCACGAGCAATACTCAAACACGAATTCGATGACGACGCGCCGGCCCAAACCATCTTATAACACAAGTTTGGAATACCCCGGAAGTATCCATCAACCTACGACCCAAATCTCCCTGGGAGGCAACCCAAGCGAGAAAGGGAATAGCAACGGAGCTAGAGCAACCAACATTGGCAACCCAAGGCTACCCAGAGAGGCCCATCACTCACGCGCGAGACACTATGCAATGCAAGACTCGATACAAGGCGATAAACAAGCGATAAAGCCACACGTGAGAGAATAACAAAGTAGGTTACTCTCGCACGCAATAGCAGCACTTGATCATCATTTCAACCCGAAACAACTCAAACACTTATTTCCAGCAATCCTAACCATTCTATAGGCACAAAGTCAAGAAAACACACAAAAACACAACTCGGCCCCAACTATCAAAACGCTACCATTGCCAAACGAGCCACGAGTTCTAGAAACCGACTTCGCCAACCCTCCTGGTCACCATAAGGCACGTCTAAAGACCCCGAAACCTTACTTTACCCTAGAACTCGCGCAAAGCCCCGATTTTCCCCTTTCTCGTTTGAACTACAACTATAACAACCAAACACCCAACCAACGCCATAATCGCAACAAAAGTGCTTCCATGGCTTCCTGAAGTAATGCCAACACGCAAAACGAGAAAACGCTAAAGTCGACCTAAACGACCCCGACTTTCCTAAAGGCATAATTCTTATTTTTTCCACTACGCAACCCAAACAAACCATGAATTTAGGCATTCTAGCATGCCTAGCACATTTCTACATCAACGGAAAGCATAACAGCGCAACTTCAATGTTTCAAGGTTTTACTTTTCACAAAACACTATTCAATTGACAATTTAATTTGCAATCACAACATTTAACCGCAGAAAATGTTAAAAAGCTATAAATACATGTTCTACAAATGCCAAGGAACATACTAGAAGCATCAAATCGCTTTAAACAACAATCTACGGACAAATCTCAAAATTGACAAAGTTAACATACATAACGTTTAAATGCGCAAATAACATGCTTCCCTCACCTCAGGTACTCCTAGTCGCTAGGAAAACAACGCTAGTTGCCTCGGAAATCACCCCGCACGAGCTCACGCGAAGATTGAACGATTGAAAGGTTGAAAGGTTTTTTTTTTCCCTCAAAGCTCTCGGCCTGTTCTGCTCTGTTCAGCTGCTGTTTTTTTTTTTTTTTTGCTTAGTTAATTGCTTATTTAAGTGTTAAATGGTCAAAGGGTCAAAGGTCCAAGTCAAACAACTTAAAACTTGGTCAAAGGCTCTATTTTTGTGCATTTTCAAGCTCAATAACTAACACTAATTAAATTTTCAGCTAGCTACAATTAAAATATAAAATTTAAGTCATCTAAATACTAGTTTCACTATTTGCTGAGGACTAGAAATCGTTCTCTAGCTCTCGTTCCTTAAATGCAATGCACGTTGCGACAGCGAGAAAGTAACAATTAATTCATAAAGAATTTAAGGAAATATAATTTTCAAAATAATAAACAAGAAAATTCACATTCCGGGCTCGGGTATTACAGCCTATTTCTCAAATGGGAGGGGAAGACTAGTAAAACATTAGAGCCGCAATATAGACATGAAAAGAAAGATATTGAGACGGAATATGAAAGAAGGATTGAAGCATCTGATCGGGCTCTGGAGATGAATACTGAAGGAGCTTACCAGATGCACCATCGACCTCAAACAGCTCGATTGAGTGGGGGAAGAACTAAAAAGAAAAAAAAATTGTTGGTAAGCTAAAAACAAATACGAATGAAGACAAGACCTGAAATTTCAAACAAGAAAACGTATTTAGCCTAGCCGGGGAGGGAGATTCCCCAACCCCACTCCTCTATATAGTTGAAAAGAGAGAGGAAAACTACGCTTCCAAATCAAGCCCAAAAAACAATCCTTTTGAAAGGTCCTACTTTTGACCCATTCAAACCATGAAAGTGACCTTTTGGATTAGAAAACATGGCCTCTGAGACCAAAACCTGGGCTGATCGAAGAGCTGCTAACAAAAGGGCGAAGGCAGGATTGACATAAAAATAGCCGTGGACGGATGGAAAGACCGGAAGAAAAGATCCATTTTTATTGAAAAGACAAAGATGAATGTGGACAGAGCACAGACCTCAGACCGATCGTTTAAACCTATTATTGTAGAGTTTCAAGGAGAAGTATTGAATTAAAGTCATTCATGTGTACTGATTTCCTTATGGTTGACTTAACAATTAGGTTACAGGTTTCACCATGCAACTAATTGATTATATGAAAATTGCAGTATATAAGTTCATAGCGAAGCTCAGTTGGAGGGAAAGTCTAACATACACAGTATGTAGGGCTTATACGCACCTTTAGTAGTTTTCTCCAAACACCCTGTTCTGCCTACCGACCAAGACTTCTCTTTCCAGCCCATTTACGCTTACCAAGGCCTGCATTCCTTTTATTGCTTGTTGTACTCCATCTACCATATTCTTTTGTCTTTTCACCTCAGTCCCAGATCGACTATAAGTCTTCTTTACTATAGCTTGAATATGCGTGATTTATCTATATTATTAAAAGCGTCGAATCCCTACTTCTTATTGCTAGAAAAAGGGAAAAATGACTTCTTGGATTGTGGCCGACACCAGAGAAGACTAATTAGAGATTTCTTAAGCGAACGGGCCTGAAAGCACTTCTTCTAGCTTGATCTAAGTCTTTTACATTAATTTTACAGCTTGACTTCTATGCTCATCTTCCCTTGCTTTATTACACCGATTAATGCAAATGAAGCGAAGGACATCGATTATCTATAACGAATATTAGACGTTGACGGATAGGCCTTCTATTGCGCCATCTCTTAGCCTTTTTCCCCCTCTATTACCAGTAAGAAAAGGGACAAGGATTTCCATAACCTAAAGAAAGAGCGGAATCTCCTCCAATTACTGCTTGCGGGACAATTGTATATATTTATATAATTATAACACTATAATTAACTGACAAAGTATCAGTTCACGGAGGTTGTTGTAGTTTTTGTAGTTACAATAATTTTTTTTTCGAGATTAGCTTGGTGTGAAATGTACCACATCGAACAAGCAAGGGGCGCGAAGGCTGTTGCGCTAACGTGCATCTGTTTTCTTGCTGGACACAAGATCGAAAAGAATGCATTGCATGAACATTGATGTGACACCCTATATTTTGTCTTTACCTCGATTTGAGTGTTTTACCTTGATTTGCGTGATTTGGCATGTTTATGTGTTATATCAATTAGAATGTGTTAAATATGTGATTTATACTCCTAATACATGCTATGTGTACATTCATGAAATTTTTATCAAAATCAGCATTAGAAATTTTATCTATGGTTTTTGTTAATAATATTTTGAACACCTGTCCGCTAAAATTTTTATAGGAGTGTTTTAAACGTTTTAAAACCTAGTCCTCGGGAATTAATGGACCTGTGTTTGATTAAAACGGATTTTGAATCGGTTTTGAAATTTTAGAGGTTTTTACACTCTCTTTTGCGAAAAATGAGTTTTAAACCGAGTCGGGTGGAAATGATTGCATGTGAAACTCTTTGTCACCTAAAATAAAATATCTAGAATTAGTCTAAGTGTCAATTTAATGTTTGACAAAGAAATAGTCAAGAAACTAAATTAAAAGACAAGAAAACTCTAAAATTAAACTAAGGAAACTAACTTTGACCATTTTAACTTAGTTGAACTTGAGTATATTAGCATCAACACACATTAGAAAGCTCACAAAACACACTCACACACACACACAAGGCCGAGAGCACCATAGGAGAAAAAGGAAGGTTTTTCTTCAAGTTTTCATTAAAAGTTGCAATTCAAGGCCAAACTTCATCATCCAAGGCTTGATTCTACTTGTTGGGCATTCATTGAGCATCTTTCAAGCTTCATAACACATCAAAGCTGAGAGAAAAATTCTAGATTTCAAAATGTCATTTTTATGTTTTTGCATATAATTGAATTTTGGACCTTTAGAATGTTGAATTGATTTTATATTATTGCTCAGTGCATGCTAAGGATCATTTATATGTGTTTATATAAGATTTGAACCGTTGTAGCTTGAATTTTATTTTTCGGGTATTAAAAGCTGAGTTGTTGGCTATTTGTTGAATATCTGGAGTTGTGGTGGTTGGGATCGATTGCTGTTAGCTTGTAAATGTTTGTTAAATACGTGGTAGTAATGCTGTAATACCGAAATTTTGATTGTAATGTCGGTGTAAAAGTCCAGAAATTTCAGCCTTGATGCATTTGGGTTTTAGGGTAGTTGGGCTTGATGTGGATGGTTTATGGTTGCTTTCCGAGGGGGTGAGTGTTGTTGATTGAGTAGGTGAGTGTTAGAAATTGGTTTGGAGGTTATCGAATTAGTAGAATGTAAGTCATGACTTTTAGAAGTTTGGATTGTCTTTCTTTAAAATGTTTATTATGCCTTTGGATGTTTGGGTGGTGTTTGAGAGATTAAATTGTGAGTTGTTGATGGTTAGATTAGGGTTTGGTTGTGTGTTTAATGCATGTTAAGTTGGGTGACCTAGTTTGTCATCGAACATAGTTGTTTGTTGTTTAATTGAATAGTTGTTGTTATGTTGTTGAATTGATGATTATTGATTGATTATTGTTAAACCGGGAGATAGGAAACCTACTTTGTTGTCCTCCTATGATAATTGATTATTGATGAACTGGGAGATAGTCAACGTGGAAGGTTGTCCTCCAAAGATTTGAATGAATATTATTATTACTGAGTCTTGGTATGTGTGTGCCACCTCTTGGGCAGCATCGGTGTGACACCCCGATCCCTCTCGAGATCGGAAGTTCTAGCAATCAATCTAATCACAACCCAAATCCAAACCCATGCATAATTTTCAGGGAAACGGACGGAGTCTCCCCTGTTTCTAGGAAAAATGTAAAACATGTAATAACATTTAAATGGACCAACGCCGTGTCCAACCATACAAAACTTCCTCAAGGCCATCCGAGCCTCGATTTTCAACAATTAAACTCAGTAGGTATACATACATTTCCAATTTAAAATCTAACCTATCTCATTTCATTTTTGACCAGTACATTCAAACTAGACAATTAAACCATACTAAGCTACTGCATAAAATAAACTATCATGCCATTCTAACTCTTTTCCTTTGGACATTACAAACATGCATTGAAGATAAGCTATGCTAACTGATTACATAAACTAGCTTATCAATTCACCTCAACTACTTAGCTAAATTTAAATTACATTTCTTTTAGCAATAAATACCTACAACATATGAAAACATATAACTTTACAACTTCGACACTCAAGCTACATAGGCACGCAAGACAACTCTTCAGGCAACGAACTTTCACGAAATCACGAACTTTCCAGCTACATGACATTTCCTGAAATGTGGTAGTGAGGAGTGAGAATACACAACACGTATACTCAGTGAGGGCGAGACAGATATTGAATTGGAGAGAAAGAAGGTCGTGCAATGCAAATAAGACAGTTAAGCAATATAACTGATAAATAAGCAATCAAGCCAAACAATCAATAAAATAAGCAATTATTGAAAGCATTAACACAACCATTCAAAGCTATACCACACTCTGAAGGCTATGGTTCACTCATATGAGCAAAGTACCATTGCATAAGCGATACATCAATCTCGAGCTTGATGTTGACAACGATGACAATAAGCGCGCAACCACCTTATAACACCAGTTTGGAATACCCCAGAAGTATCCATCAATCTACGACCCAAATCTCCCTGGGAGGCAACCCAAGCCAGAAGAGGGAATAGCTACGGAGCTAGAGCAACCAACACTGGCAACCCGAGGCTACCCAGAGAAGCCCATCACTCACTTGCAGGATACTATGCAATGCAGGACTCGATACAAGGCAATAACGAGTGATAGCACAACAATACAAACTAGTGACAACAAACGAGATAACAAGCAATCACAATCAATACTAGTATTCAACTAACTTTTCAAGCATAACAAGAAATAATAAGCAACAATAACAACAATTAAACAAGTAACGGCAGTTCAAACACGAAAACAACAAATATCACTATTCAACCCTAACTTCCAAGGACAATTACGAGCAAACGAGCTACGGAATTAGGAAACCGATTTCACTACATTCACTCAGGCACTACAAGGCACGTTTCTATGTCACTAAACTTCACTTTCTCACCTGAGACCCGAAAGTCCACCTACTACGTTTGAACTACAGCTATGCTAACCGGTCACTCAATCAACGCCACAACAGTGACAAAAGTGCTTCCATACCCTTAATTACAAAACCCCCTAACTCAATTCGAGCACGGTCAACTTTTGGTCAAACGGCCCCTTTACGTTTCTTTGTCTAATTTCTAATTTTAACAAAGGCCGATCCGTTTTTATTTCACATTTTATCTTTCTATCACTAATGGAACCTATCCAAATCAATCAATCACAATTCGGATCGAAATCCAAAATTCTAGGGTTTACTATTCATAATTCACTATTCATGTTCTTCCCCAATTTCAAATACGTTGTTTCAACTGTAAAAATTGCTAAATAACTAACAAGCAATGCTCTACAAACCCTAAACAAGCTATTTCAAGCAATAACAGGCATTATAACGCGATAGATATCAAATCTGAAAAATTGACTCAAAAATCAAATTCATATTAAAATGCACAAAAGCGTGAAAACCCTCACAAAGATTGAAGACCAAGACCCGCAAGGACCTGAGCCACGACCCCCGAGCAATTCCACGCGCAATTGTAGAAGAAAAATGCAAGAAAATTCTTTTCTTTTCCTCTTGAAAGGCTTCGGCCATGGGGGGGACTTGGGTGGCATTTAGCAATTTGTTTTTATTGATTTTTGCCTTGTTTTATTATTTAAAAGATGACAAGGGCATTTTGGTCATTTGCAAAATCAACTTTAATTAAAAATAGTCAAATAAGCTTATTTTGATACCATTAAATCTAATTCAAGTTTAAAACAATGCAATTAAATGAAAAACAACTAAAACTAGTTAAATTAAGCTAAAAACATTTTTCACTAAATCAGAAAAATATTTCTCCAACTCTTATTTTCGAAATTCTACGATCAAACGGTCAATAATCGATCGCTAATAAAGAGATGAGCAATAATATAAAACTTTACTTCTTTGAAAAGTAGAATAGTAGAATAGTTTAAAATTCACTCTGGCTCGGAATTACTTTCCTCATTTATTTGAAAACTGAGTGATTTTAATGCAAAACAACGAAAACCGATTATTAAAATAATCAAAACAAGCAAGGAAATCAATATTCATTTAAAAATAATTAATTGAACTATTTCTAGAACATTTTAAAGAATTATGAACTCAATGTTAAATTACAAACGAACAAATAAATATAAACTTGAAATCAAGTGCAATTAAATATTAACATTTAAGATGACACTTAATTAATCACAAGAGAATAAATTCAATTACTACAATTATTAGAAATAGGTAATAATCTTTTAATCAATTAATATAAATCCTTTTCGAATTCTTCTAAAAGAAATAGCAAAACAGTGAAAATTAAATGATTTAACTAATTAAACATTTAATCAAATGCAGTCAAGTGCTATTAAATGCATGTCGGGTTCGGGTTATCACATCCTTCCCCCCTTAAAACAATTGCGTCCTCGCAATTCTTCTTCCAATAGGACTCTGCATCATCTAAAATCCAACTCTGATAAATCTTCATCGATTGCTGAGCAAGATAATATATAAGAATGCTCGTAGGAAATCCCGAATAGAAATTCCAATCAAGAATACCGAGGAAATACCAACTAAAGACTGAAGCAAAGATACTGTAGATATCATCAATACCACATACTAATGGCAGAAAAAGTATCAAAGGAATACCCTATTTAAGAATCTTCAATAGAAGTCTAACAAGTACCAAATAAGAAAGTTAAGAGATAGCCAGAGTAGATGCACCTCATGCAGTACTGACTACCGTAAATAGACCTAGCTGAAAGTTCTGTAAAGGAATATAGAGAAGAATACCAAAGGCCAACCTCTAAATGAAATCTTCCAATCACTGTGACGCCCGAGATTTTAGCCGTACATTTATTTACTGTTGCATCTATTGTTTGCGTATTTCTTTCTGTGCCTTATTAATTGGCTTCTTTAGCTACTATTCATCCCGTTTTCAAACTATATTCTATTAAAGAATTAGCATTTTTATTAAATCACATTAATTGTTAGAGGAGTGGGAAAAATGTGCATTTGAGTTTAAAGCGATAGGAGCATTCGTTTAGAAAATGATTTGTGAAAACTAGTGAATAGTGTTATGTATGAAACATAATGTTTTAGTTAGCTAACTTAATTTATGTGCAATGAACTTGTTTTAAAGCTAACTAAGCTCATTTTAATAGACCATTTAAGCACCCTCCTTGACCCCACCCATAGCCTACTCATTATATAGCAAAAATAAGCTCAAAAACACACAAAAAAAAGAGAAGAAATGTGCAGGAATTACTGTAGCAGGGCCGAAAATACCAAAGGAGAAGGAAAAGAGGAGATTTTGCTTCAACAACCTTGCATCTTGAGCTCCTAGCTTGATCTTGGGAGGGTTTTGAGCATCCTAGGGCCTTCAACAAGCTTCATTGTCTTCAAAATTGTGAGGGAGATGCATTTATATGTTTTTAAAGTTTATGTGCATATATTGAATTTTATTGAATTGTTGATATTGGCTATAAAACTTGTTATGAATGCTTTCTATGAGTTAATTGATGCCTATAGAGTTAACTTTTGAGGCTTGATAACAAAGTTAATGGTTGAATGTTGTGATTGATCAAAGAGGTGATGAATAGTGCCTAGAATTAGGGTTTTGAGAGAAATTGCTAATTGGCTTGAATTGATGCTTCAAGTAGGTGCTCTAGACCCTAGGGAAGTTAGTTGAAAAGTCACATGAGGTTGAATCACTTGAATCCGAACTTAATTGCATAAATAGCCTACTTTAAGAAGGGGGTTTTTCACGTTAAGCAATCCGGGCAAGTTTGGGCATTGATTCGGGTATCCTTGAGCTAAGGAAGCACCTTTGGTGCTTTCGTTTCGCGAAAATGGGATTTGGTTAGTGTAGTTGTAGTTCAAACCCGTTCGGGGCCTTCCCGAACTTTTGCTTCAAAAATGAGTTTTAGTGACTTTAAAAGGTACCTTTGAGCTTAATTAAGAACATAGAAAGACTAGGATATAGTTTGGGAATTTCGAACCACGCTTAGGAGAAAGAAAGCTTGGTTAAAGAAAGGGGAAAAGTAGTTTTTAGCCTTTTTAGTTGCATTTGGAACTTGTTGTGTGTTAGTAATGCCTTGCATTGAATATTTAGGATGTATTTAAGTTATTTGAGTAGATTATTGGAATTAGTTGTGTTGATTGCTTCTTTTGACATCTATTAGCTAATATCGTGCTTATATGAACTTTTATCGTGCATATATGTGAGGGCGGGCTACTTTGTTGTCCCTCATATGTGTTATGTGTTATATTTATTGCTTGTGACTTGTTTTGGGTTGTGCAACCTAAATCGGACATGGTAGCGTCGAGAAACACGGGCGGCGTCGGGCTTGCCGTGCTCTCTCGACTACCATGGTGCCTATTCCCTTTCTCGCTGAGGCATACTCCACTACCCCAGAGGCGTGGTTCACCTGCTGGGCATGGACCTACCTCGGGAGAAAGGGTCGTAGGATCGGGATACATCCGGAGTATCCCAATTGTTGGTGTTTGGGGTTTGCCGGCATGTTCGTGATGTTCGTGATGCTCATGGTTCGTGGCTCGTGAGTGAAGACTTGGAAGTTGAACCGTATCCTTTTTAAAAGTGATTAATTGCTTGGCTTATTATCTTGTTGGTTTACGTGGCTTATATATGTTTTCTTGTGTTTGCATATCACATTGCACGTTGGTATGTTGCATCACCTCCCTCGCTGGGCAACATTGTTGCTCATTCCTCATTTAATATGTTTCAGGTGAAGCTGAGGTGAATCCTCAGCTGATAGAAGAAGAGGAAGTTTACGTAGATCAGAATCCGTGACTTTGTGTGCTGAGGTGAATTTTATGTGCTTCTTGCGTGGAGTTCTTGTTAAATTTGTATTTTGAGACCTTGGGGTCTTGTGTATATGTCTAGTAGCTGTGGACTAGAATGTTAAAGAAAGTTGTTGGATTGTAATAATGAATTCTAGACTTTAATTTCTCTTGCATGCTTGGTGTGTTTGTTGATCTTCATAAGGAACTTAGAATTTTATTGTATTTAACTACTTATGGCTAAACCAACTATCTCGCATGCTTGTGTGCTTAAGTAGAATGTTGTTGCTCCAAGGCTCGGATGGCCTTGTGATTGTGTTTTAGCTTTGGAGACATTAGTAGATAAGTTGTTGTTATAGTTCAAAAGTCTTGAGTGGCTATTTGCAGGTAACAGTTTTGTCCTATAAACAGGGGAGACTCCGTCCGTTTTCCCCTAAATTTCGTGCCCGGGGTTTGGAATTGGGTGAGAATAGCATGTTAAATAGGAGTCCCGGTCTCGTGAGGGATCGGGGCGTTACAGAAGTGGTATCAGAGCTTAGCTAGTTAGCTAGGCGCAAGCCGGGATAGGGTCTTCGGCTTGTAGGGTAGTGGCCTTAGTGTCAATGTGTTTAGAAAGTGTATGTGCATGTCTTATGTGATAAGAGAGTTAATGTGATCAATGTGCTTATGTGATCAACATGTTTTATTTGTTGAGTGAACTAGTTGTGGTTTATGTGCTTGTGTGATAAGTGAAATGGATGTGGTTAACGTGCTTGATGTGTTTACATGTTCAATGTGTTTATGTGATTAATGCGAGCTATGTGATTAATGCGCCTTGTGTGAATTATGTGCTTTGTGTACTTGAGTGCTCGATATGCTTTCTATGACTAATATGCATATGTGATTAACTTGTTTTATGTGAAGTTGTTGTTTAAATGACTTAGTAGTTTATAATTTGTGTATGTGAACTTGTTGCTTATGTGACTTTACTTGTTATAAATTACTAACGTGATCAATGTGTTTTATGTGTTAAGCATGCTTATGTGAAACAATGTGTTTTATGTATGAGGGTAACTCGCTTGTATGTGTAAGAAATTGCGTGGACGCAATTTGTTTAAGGGGGAGAGGATGTGACGCCCGAGATTTTAACCGTAAATTTCTTTACTGTTGCATCTATTGTTTGCGCATTTCTTTTTGTGCCTTATTAATTGGCTTCTTTAGCTACTATTCATCCCATTTTCAAACTATATTATATTAGTGAATTAGCATTTTTATTAAATCACATTAATTGTTAGAGGAGTGGGAAAAATGTGCATTTGAGTTTAAAGCGATAGGAGCCTTCGTTTAGAAAATGATTTGTGAAAACTAGTGAATAGTGTTACGTATGAAACATAATGTTTTAGTTAGCTAACTTAATTTATGTGCAATGAACTTGTTTTAAAGCTAACTAAGCTCATTTTAATAGACCATTTAAGCACCCTCCTTGACCCCACCCATAGCCTACTCATTATATAGCAAAAATAAGCTCAAAAACACACACACAAAAAAAAGAGAAGAAATGTGCAGGAATTACTGTAGCAGGGGCGAAAATACCAAAGAAGAAGGAAAAGAGGAGATTTTGCTTCAACAACCTTGCATCTTGAGCTCCTAGCTTGATCTTGGGAGGGTTTTGAGCATCCTAGGGCCTTCAACAAGCTTCATTGTCTTCAAAATTGTGAGGGAGATGCATTTATATGTTTTTAAAGTTTATGTGCATATATTGAATTTTATTGAATTGTTGATATTGGCTATAAAACTTGTTATGGATGCTTTCTATGAGTTAATTGATGCCTATAGAGTTAACTTTTGAGGCTTGATAACAAAGTTAATGGTTGAATGTTGTGATTGATCAAAGAGGTGATGAATAGTGCCTAGAATTAGGGTTTTGAGAGAAATTGCTAATTGGCTTGAATTGATGCTTCAAGTAGGTGCTCTAGACCCTAGGGAAGTTAGTTGAAAAGTCACATGAGGTTGAATCACTTGAATCCGAACTTAATTGCATAAATAGCCTACTTTAAGAAGGGGGTTTTTCACGTTAAGCAATCCGGGCAAGTTTGGGCATTGATTCGGGTATCCTTGAGCTAAGGAAGCACCTTTGGTGCTTTCGTTTCGCGAAAATAGGATTTGGCTAGTGTAGTTGTAGTTCAAACCCGTTCGGGGCCTTCCCGAACTTTTGCTTCAAAAATGAGTTTTAGTGACTTTAAAAGGTACCTTTGAGCTTAATTAATAACATAAAAAGACTAGGATAGAGTTTGGGAATCTCGAACCACGCTTAGGAGAAAGAAAGCTCGGTTAAAGAAAGGGGAAATGTAGTTTTTAGCCATTTTAGTTGCATTTGGAACTTGTTGTGTGTTAGCATTGCCTTGCCTTGAATATTTAGTATGTATTTAAGTTATTTGAGTAGATTATTAGAATTAATTGTGTTGATTGCTTCTTTTGACATCTATTAGCTAATATCGTGCTTATATGAACTTTTATCGTGCATATATGTGAGGGCGGCCTACTTTGTTGTCCCTCATATGTGTTATGTGTTATATTGATTGCTTGTGACTTGTATTGGGTTGCGCAACCTAAATCGGACATGGTAGCGTCGAGAAACACGGGCGGCGTCGGGCTTGCCGTGCTCCCTCGACTACCATGGTGCCTATTCCCTTTCTCGCTGAGGCATACTCCACTACCCCAGAGGCGTGGTTCACCTGCTGGGCATGGACCTACCTCGGGAGAAAGGGTCGTAGGATCGGGATACATCCGGAGTATCCCAATTGTTGGTGTTTGGGGTTTGCCGGCATGTTCGTGATGTTCGTGATGTTCGTGATGCTCGTGGTTCGTGGCTCGTGATCAAAGACTTGGAAGTGGAACCGTATCCTTTTAAAAGTGATTAATTGCTTGGCTTATTATCTTGTTGGTTTACGTGGCTTATATATGTTTCCTTGTGTTTGCATATCATATTGCACGTTGGCATGTTGCATCACCTCCCTCGCTGGGCAACTTTGTTGCTCATTCCTCATTTAATATGTTTCAGGTGAAGCTGAGGTGAATCCTCAGCTGATAGAAGAAGAGGAAGTTCACGTAGATCAGAATCCGTGACTTTGTGTGCTGAGGTGGATTTTATGTGCTTCTTGCGTGGAGTTCTTGTTAAATTTGTATTTTGAGACCTTGGGGTCTTGTGTATATGTCTAGTAGCTGTGGACTAGAATGTTAAAGAAAGTTGTTGGATTGAAATAATGAATTCTAGACTTTAATTTCTCTTGCATGCTTGGAGTGTTTGTTGATCTTCATATGCAACTTAGAATTTTATTGTATTTAACTACTTATGGCTAAACCAACTATCTCGCATGCTTGTGTGCTTAAGTAGAATGTTGTTGCTCCAAGGCTCGGATGGCCTTGTGATTGTGTTTTAGCTTTGGAGACATTAGTAGATAAGTTGTTGTTATAGTTCAAAAGTCTTGAGTGGCTATTTGCAGGTAACAGTTTTGTCCTATAAACAGGGGAGACTCCGTCCGTTTTCCCCTAAATTTCGTGCCCGGGGTTTGGAATTGGGTGAGAATAGCATGTTAAATAGGAGTCCCGGTCTCGTGAGGGATCGGGGCGTTACAATCACTGTGTTCCTACCGCAACATCTTAGTCAAACAACAAGTATAGATTCCCCTGAGTGGAAAGGCCGAAGGAGAAGCCGTAAACAGTACAAGATAATATGTCCAAGCAGAATTCCAAGTGTAGGATCTTTCAATAAATGCCAATAAGGAAAATACTAGTAAAATGCCCGATAAGAATTCCAAAGAATACCGTAAGTAATATGAAATAATGAGTCTAATAGGGATTCCAGTTACCAAACCAACTGAGGGATGCCAAATAAAATACACGAACAATACTCCAATAAGAAAGTACCAAGAATTGCCCAATAAGTAATACTAAATAAATGACCACTAAGAATCCTAGAGAATACCATTGAAGAATTTTCAATAAGGAATACCAGTAACACTCCAATAAAGACTGTGAAACCCCACTTTTATGCTTTAACTCGATTTACATGTTTTATCTCTTTTTGTGTACATTTGACATGTTTATGTGCTATATGACTTAGAATGTGGTAATTTTGGTGTCAATACTCCTAGAACATGCTAAATGTGCATTCATGAAATTTTCATAAAAAACGGGATCAGAAATTTTATCGTCGATTTTTAGTGAATAGTATTTTCGAAGCACGTCCGCTAAAATTTTGAAACTGGTCTTTTTAACCCTTCTAGACCTAGTCCACGGACTTTAATAGACCTGCGTTTGATGAAAACGGTTTTAAAATCGGATTAGGAATTTATTAGGGTTTTTACACCGACTTTTACAAAAATCGAGTTTTAGGCCGACTCGGGTAAAATTGTTTGATTGTAAAACTTCTTGTCACCTAAAAATAATCAATTTGAGCTAGCTTGGATGTTGAATAATTTTTTTTAACCTTGGTGATCAATAAAATGCATTTTAAGACAAGAAAACACTAAAAATACTAAGTTTTTAACTTTGACTTTCATTTAAATGTTGACCACCTTGCTCATAAGTAGTTACACACATTAAAACAAGCCAAAAACACCACAAAACACACACAAAATCGTGAGTTCAAGGGGGAGGAAGAATAAGAGCATTTTCAAGATTTTTCAAAGTAATTTTCACATAAAAACTTCATTTCAAGGCCAAATCACTTCATTCAAAGCTTGAATTTGATTGTTGGGCATCCATTCTACCCATTTCTAGCCTTATTTTGCATCAAAGGTGAGAGCAAAATTCTAGATCTCAAAATTTATCTTTTGTATTTTTGCGTATAAATAAATATTGAACCGTTAGAATTGTAATCTGATGTTAGATTATTGCTCCTTGCATGCTAGGGATCATTTAGCTGTAATACTACGAGTTTTTATCGGTTGTAGCATAATTATTATTTTTCGGGTATTTAAAGTTGAATAATTTGGTTAATGTTGATTATTTTGAGTTGTGTTGATCGGAATCGATTGCCGTCGATTTCTAAATGTTTGATAATTATGTGGTATTGCCGTTGTAATGCCGAATTTTCGATTGTGATGTCCGTGCTAAAATCCAGAAATTTCAGCCATGACACACTAGGGTTTTAGGGTTGTTGGGCTTGATTTTGATGTGTCTTGGCTGGTTTCTGAGAGGGCTAATGTAGTTGATTGAATGGGTGAGTGATAGAAATTGATTTGGCAATGTTTGGGTTAATAGAATGAAAGTTATGAATTTTTGAAATTTAGGGTGTCTTTCTTTAAATTCTTAAACTATGCCTTTATATGATTGGGTGGTGTTTGAGTGATTGAATGGTGAGTTGTTGATGGGTGAACTAGGGTTTAATTGTGTATTTAATGCATGTCCGGTTGGATGGCCTACTTTGTCATCTAACTTAGTTATTTGTTATCTAATTGATTATTGATGTCATATTGATGTAAAGATGATTATTGATGATTATTGATGAACCGGGAGACAGGCAATTCTTCTAGATTGTCCTCCTGTATTGTGAATGATTGATGTTTATTATTATTGCTGAGTCTTTGGTATGTGTGTGCCACCTCTCGGGCAGCATCGGGCTGTCGGGTTGATAACGGCATGACTACCAGAGACTACCTCCAGCTCGCATGACGGGGGTATCATGGACGGCGAGGCTAGTAAGGTACCTCGGGTGCGTGAGTAATGGGGAGTTACAAGTAGAATTGTTGAGATCGTGATGGCATTTGGAGCTACACCAACTAGTGTATCCTTTATTGAATGGTCATATAGATTATGTGATGATAGTATTATTGATGTTATTGTGTGTTTACTGACTCAAAGGATTATTCCAAGGAGTTTAGTAGACCTTGCTCGAGATCTATCGGATCCTCACTGGGCTTATTTTATATAAGCTCACTCTCTATTATTGCATGTATACAGGTGTTGTAGAGAAAGACTACGGGTACGTGCCTCCTGAAGAGGAAAATGTGCCTTTCGTGGATGAGTCTTATGTTCCTGAGTCTTATCCTTGATGTTGTATTGTTTACTATCTTGTATATTAACTTAGTTGACTTTTATATGCTTTGTAGTTCATGATGTAAAAAAAAATGTTGAAAAGATGATGATCTAAATGAGGCTAACTTAGTAGTCTTTCTTTTGTTTCAACATGTTTTGCAATGTATATTGAAGTTCATGTATTATGTTGGAACGGAGGCGTATAATGGAAGAATGATTATTGTATAATATGATTATGTTGTATGTTGTTGTTTTTAATTAAGGAGTTGTTTGTTGTATGGTTGTGGAATTTGGTGTATGATGTTCTAATGATGTTGGTTTAGAGTCTTGGTATCCTAATTACTGTCGTTATACTGCTGAAATTTCGTTGCGTCCTGACTGATTGTAGGAGGGGTCGAGTTGGGGCGTGACAAAGACTGAGACACATATACCACAGATAATACTGTGCAGTAAGTCCAACTAAAAACCCAATAGCCAAGTCTACCAAGTAGTGCCAATAGAAGTCTCCAAAGAATACCCAATAAGAAACCCAAGAATGCTCCAAAGAATAACCAAATAAAATCCCAAGAGAAAACTATTCTTTCACAACTGTTAAGCACAGAGAAGGCCATAGAGATTTGCCAATAGCCGAGCTCCAAAAGCAAACACCAATTTCCAAATAAAGGCTAACCAAATGCCATTCATTTCCTGCCAATCCATACACCTTGAAAAGCTAGCGGTGAACCACTTTCTTTAGGGGAGGAAGAGGACTTACTTACCATTTCCATAGGATATGTATGAATGCCAATATATCACAGTTATACACATGCCTTAAACTATTATGCAAGCAAGTTTACAAAATAGTTTATTCAACAAAGTCACTCAAGCATAACAATCATGTCAAGCACAACATAATCAATTCAAATCACGGCACAACCAATTCAAGACATTCCAATACACACATTACAAGCAATACTCCAAGCAAATGACAATTCACGAGGTCAATTCGATTCACAATACCAATTCGATAGGTCAATTCAATGCACAACTAGACACTTTACTTCACTTAGCACACAATTAACACAAAATACATAACTATATCACATAGGAGCACACATTCATGTAAAGACACATAATCTCACATACAAGCATACACTTTCAAGACACACTTAACAAGCACACATTCAAGGACCACTACCCACCAGACCGAGGACCCTGTCCTGGCTTATGAGCTAAACAAGCTCTGATACCACCTGTGACACCCCGATCCCACTAGAGATCGGAAGTTCTAACAATCAATCTAATCACAACCCAAATCCAAACCCGGGCATAATTTTCAGGAAAAACGGACGGAGTCTCCCCTGTTTCTAGGCGAAATGTAAAACCTGCAATAGCATTTAAATGGACCAACGCCGTGTCCAACCATAAAAAACTTCCTCAAGGCCATCTGAACCTCGGTTTTCAACAATTAAACTCAGCAGGTATACATACATTTCCAATTTAAAAGCTAACCTATCTCTTTTCATTTTTGATCAGTACATTCAAACTAGACAATTAAACCATACTAAGCTACTGCATAAAATAAACTATCATGCCATTCTAACTCTTTTCCTTTGGACATTACAAACATGCATTGAAGATAAGCTATACTAACTGATTACATAAACTAGCTTATTAATTCACCTCAACTACTTAGCTAAATTTAAATTACATTTCTTTTAGCAATAAATACCTACAACATATGAAAACATATAACTTTGCAACTTCGAGACTCAAGCCAGATAGGCACGCAAGACAACTCTTCAGGCAACGAACTTTCACGAAATAACGAACTTTCTAGCTACATGACATTTCCTGAAATGTGGTGGTGAGGAGTGAGTATACACAACACGTATACTCAGTGAGGGCAAGACATATATCGAATTGGAGAGCAAGAAGGTCGTGCAATGAAAATAAGACAGTTAAGCAATATAACTGATAAATAAGCAATCAAGACAAACAATCAATACAATAAGCAATTACTGAAAGCATTAACACAACCATTCAAAGCTATACCACACTCTGAAGGCTATGGCTCACTCATACGAGCAATGTACCATTTCACAAGCGATACATCAATCTCGAGCTTGATGTTGACAACGATGACAATAAGCACGCAACCACCTTATAGCACCAGTTTGGAATACCCCGGAAGTATCCATCAATCTATGACCCAAATCTCTTTGGGAGGCAACCCAAGTGAGAAGAGGGAATAGCTATGGAGCTAGAGCAACCAACACTGGCAACCCGAGGCTAACCAGAGAGGCCCATCACTCACGTGCGGGACATTATGCAATGCAAGACTCGATACAAGGCAATAAACGAGCGATAGCACAACAATACAAACTAGTGACAACAAACGAGATAACAAGCAATCACAATCAATACTAGCATTCAACTAACTTTTCAAGCATAACAAGCAATAATAAGCAACAATAACAAGAATTAAACAAGTAACGGTAGTTCAAACACGAAAACAACAAATATCACTATTCAACCCCAACTTCCAAGGACAATTACGAGCAAACGAGCTACAGATTTAGGAACCCAATTTTACTACATTCACTCAGGCACTACAAGGCACGTTTCTATTTCACTAAACTTCACTTTCTCACCCGAGACCCGAAAGTCCACCTACTGCGTTTGAACTACAGCTACGCTAACCGGTCACTCAATCAACGCCACAACAGCGCCAAAAGTGCTTCCATACCCTTAATTACAAAACCCCCAACTCAATTCGAGCGCGGTCAACTTTTGGTCAAACGGCCCCTTTACGTTTCTTTGTCTAATTTCCAATTTTAACAAAGGCCGATCTGTTTTTATTTCACATTTTGTCTTTCTATCACTAATGGCATTTATCAAAATCAATCAATCGCAATTCGGATCGAAATCCAAAATTCTAGGATTTACTATTTACAATTCACTATTCATGTTCTTCCCCAATTTCAAATACGCAGTTTCAACCGTAAAAATTGTTAAATAACTAACAAGTAATGCTCTACGAACCCTAAGCAAACTATTTCAAGCAATAACAGGTATTATAACGCGATAAATATCAAATCTGAAAAATTGACTCAAAAATCAAATTCATATTAGAATGCACAAAAGCGTGAAAACCCTCACAGAGATTGAAGACCAAGACCCGCAACCCGAGCCACAACCCCCGAGCAATTCCACGCGCAATTGTAGAAGAAAAATGCAAGAAAATTCTTTTCTTTTCCTCTTGAAAGGCTTCGGCCATGGGGGGACTTGGGTGGCATTTTGCAATTTGTTTTTATTGATTTTCGCCTTGTTTTATTATTTAAAAGATGACAAGGGCATTTTGGTCATTTTGCAAAATCAAACTTTAATTAAAAATAGTCAAATAAGCTTATTTTGATGCCATTAAATCCAATTCAAGTTAAAACAATGCAATTAAATGAAAAACAACTAAAACTAGTTAAATTAAGCTAACAACATTTTTCACTAAATTCGAAAAATATTTCTCTAACTCTTATTTTCAAAATTCTACCATCGAACGGTCAATAATTGATCGCTAGTAAAGTGATGAGCAATAATATAAAACTTTAATTCTTTGAAAAGTAGAATAGTAGAATAGTTTAAAATTTACTCCGGCTCGGAGTTACTTTCCTCATTTATTTGAAAACCAAGTGATTTTAATGTAAAACAACCAAAACTGATTATTAAAATAATCAAAACAATCAAGGTAATCAATATTCATTTAAAAATAATTAATTTAACTATTTCTAGAACATTTTAAAGAATTATGAAGTTAATGTTAAATTACAAACGAACAAATAAATATAAACATGAAATCAAGTGCAATTAAATATTAACATTTAAGATGACACTTAATTAATCACAAGAGAATAAATTCAATTACTACAATTATTAGAAATACGTAATAATCTTTTAATCAATTAATATAAATCCTTTTTGAATTCTTCTAAAAGAAATAGCAAAAAAGTGAAAATTAGATGATTTAACTAATTAAACATTTAATCAAATGCAGTCAAGTGCTATTAAATGCATGTCGGGTTCTGGTTATCATAGTCCGGCTGTCGGGTTGAAACCGGCATGACTATCATAGGCTACCCTAGCTCGCATGATGGAGGTGTCATATAGGGAGGGGCTAGAGAGGTACCTTAGGTGCGTGAGTAATGGAGAGTTACAAGAAGAACGGTTGAGATCGTGATTGCGTTTGGAGCTACACCAACTAGAGTATCCTTTATTGATTGGTCATTATTGTTAATGTGCTTATATTGTTATTGATGATTCTTGTGTGTTTATTACTCAAAGGATGATTTCCAAGCAGCATAGTAAATACTATTAGAGATCTATCGAATCCTCACTGAGCTTATTTTATATAAGCTCACTCTCAATTATTCCATGCATACAGGTGTTACCGATTCAGATTACGGGTACGTGCCTCCAGAAGAGGATTATGTGCCATATGTGGACGAGTCCTATATGCCAGAGTCTTGTCCTTCATATCTGATAATGTACTTTTGTTATCTTGTATATTAAAACTTGTTGGTTTGTATTTATTTAGAAGTTTATGATATATAAGATGTTGTAGAGATAATGGATTAAAAGTTGCTAGTTTAGTGGTCTTGTTTTGGAATATGATTAGGCTACTAGATTGGTTATAATCTGTTTTGGGAATGTATATTATATAGTAAATGTATGATGTTGGAACGGTGCGTATAACCTATGGATGCAATGGTAAAGAATGTTTATTGCATATGGTGGTTGTGTTGTTAATTGTTGAATTATTGTGGAGTTGGATGTATGAGTTTCGAAGAGGTTGGTTTAGAGTTTCGGTGTCCTAATTACTGTCGTTATACTGCCAAAATTCTGTTGCATCCTAATTGATCGTAGGAGGGGTCGAGTTGGGACGTTACATTAAGTGGTATCAAAGCGCATGTTTGGCTATCAGCCGGTGTATCCTCGGAATGTGGGTAGTGGTCTAAGCATAAAAGTATGTATGAAGTGAAAGAAAAGTGAAATATGTATTAATATGATTATGTGATTAAATGATTATGTGATTTAGTGACTATGTGAATATGTGATCAATTTTTTTATGTGATTGATACTTAAGTGATTTATGTGTTTTATGGGAGTTATTGTTTATTTGCTAATAATTGTCTATAGCCTGTTTATGTGCTATAACCTGTGCTAACTCTTTGATTAGTAGAATGACTGGTAGACCAAGAACCAGAGGTAGGCCTGAGGTAGTTGACGAGGCACTGGATAATGTGGCACCGGGCTGAGATAGGGGTGATGACCGTTTTGGTGCGGCCATGGATAGGATTGCAGAGATTATAGCAGGGCAAGCACAAATACTAGCAGGGCAGGCTGCCCAAGCACAGACGTTACAGACTCAGTTGTTGAACGTTCAGGGTGGTTACCACAGGCGTGGTATGCTGAAGGAATTCTTGAGGTATTATCCGCCAAGATTTCAGGGAGAGCCAGATGACAGGAAGGCAAAAGCTTGGATTAATAAGATAGAGAAGATATTCGAACCTCTAGACTATACTAATGAGAAGAAAGTCACTTATGTCGTTTACTTGTTTGATGATGAGGCAGAGGAATAGTGGCGCACAGTAAGAGTCGGTTGGGAGGCAAGAGGTACTCTGTATGTTTGGGATACCTTCCTTAGAGCGTTTTGGGCAAACTATGTCCCGAGGATTGCACGGGAATGGAGGGAGGCAAAGTTCCTGTCCTTGGTTCAGGGGGATGCTTCAGTGGTTCAATATGAGACCACTTTTACTGGACTATCCCGGTATGCACCGGAGTTTGTAGCAGATGAGGAGCACAAGACCCGGAGGTTTACGTTGGGTTTGAGGTCGGAGATTCAGGATGCGATGGCCCTGAATCAGTATGATATATTCTCTGAGGCTTTTGATGCGGCATCCAGACTGGAAAAGAGGAAAGGGGAACAGATCGTACCTAGTCAGCCTAGCAAGAGGCCATTTCAGCCGCAGGGCCAGCAAGGTATGTATAGACCTTCAGTACAGTAGGGTGGTTATAGGCTTTCGCTGCAGCAGGGTTCTTTCAGACCACAGGGTTAGCAGGGTTACTATCGGCCTCAGTTTCAGCAAGGGTCTTATTAGGCTCAATTACAGTACAGGCCGACCTAATCTCAGGGTCAATATAGGCCCAGTGTTGTGAGACCTCAGCAGTAGGCTAGTACAACTGCTTTCTCGGCTTCTGGTTCTTCTAGGGGAAGTGGCAGTGCTTCCAAACCACAGTGTACTTACTGCAAGCAACATGGCCATGTGGAGGCCGACTGCAGGGCGAAGGCAGGAACGTGTTTGGGTTGCGGCAACAATTAGCATAGGGTGAAAGATTGCCCTAGATATCAGAGGATTGAGGGTCGGGCAGCAACCCAAGGTTATCAGGGCCGACCTACCGGTGGTGCACCTCAGCAGCAGTGGATTTAGGCTCGGGCCTGCATAGTTGATTTGGAGGAGGCACTTGAGGATACAGCAATTGTGGAAGGTAACTTCCTTATTCTCAATCAACTTGTTAAAGTGTTGATTGATTTTGGTGCTATGCATTCTTTCATTATATGTGTGACGCCCGAGATTTAGCCGTGCATTTAATTACTGTTGCATCCTTGTTTGCGCATTTCCTTCTGTGCATTATTGACTGCCTTCTTGAGTTACTATTCACTCCATTTTTAAACTGCCTTCTATTAGTTAATTAGCATTTTTATTAAATCATATTAATTGTAAAACTAGTGAGAAAAATGTGCATTTGAGCTAAAGGCGTTAGGAGAGCTCGTTTAGAAAATGACTTTTGTAGTTGAATGAATAGTGTTACGTAACTAACTTAGGTAATTAATTAGCTAGCATATATTTTACCATCTAAGCTCGTTTTAAGCTCAATAAGCGCATTATATTAGATCACTTAAGCACCCAAATGACCCCACCTCAACTTAGCCCTTTTATATATCATTTAAACTCTCAAAATGCAAAGAAAAAAAAAATAAAAGCTGAATAGGAGCAGGAGCAAACCCGACAGCAGCATTAGGAGGAAAGGAGGAGATTTTGCTCACCAATACTTCAATCCAAGCCCTTGCAAGCTAGGTACAAGTAGTTTAGAGTGTCCTCTAGCCTTCCCCGAGCTTTCACGCGCATTAGGTGAGGGATTTGCACATTTATTTTCCATTTTCTAAATGTTATAACTTTCTTGATTTGGTGGATTTGCTAACAAATGGATATGGAATGCTCAAATATGATAATGTATGCTATATACAAGTGCTAGAGAACATATTTGAGCCATCGTTTCGCAATTTAAACGGTTAGAATCGTTATTTTGATTTTTAGGGTGAATAGTGACGTTTTTCTAGGGTTTTGCGTAATTGCTCGAATTAGCTTGATTTAATGCTTCTAATAGATGCCTTAGGTGCTAGTGAAGGTAACCTAATAGCCCCGTGCACTTGCATTGTCCTTAAATCGCTTAAAATGGAAAATAGCCGACTTTAATTTGGGGCTTTCTGGGTAAATGCGAATCCGGCTGGATTCGGGCTTCAATTCGAGTTTCCTTAGGCTACCTAGGTGCTATAGATGCCTTGATATCCCTTGTTTGAAGCCCGGACAATGTATGTGTAGTTTGAAGCCATAAGAGGGAATTTGGGACTTTCGGGGCAATCGCGGGCATTTGAATGAGTTTGAGGGTTAAGAGGGTACCTTGAGGGTTAGTTAGAAGGTTGGGAGAGTTTCTTTTGAAAATGAAATCATTAACCTTGGTTTGGAAGAGAAATAGTTCAAAAAACAAAGGGGTTTAGGTGCAATTTAGGTTGTCTCACACTTCTAAACCCATGTCATGACTTCTTGAGTGTTTATAAGTGAGTTTAAGTTGATTTGGAGCTTTTGGTATGATTCTAAACTTATCTTGCTAATATCTCTTTGTAAAACTGCATTTTTTCTTATATATTTGTTCTATTCTAATTGCATCGAGGTCAACCTACTTTGTTGATCCTCATATGTGTTAATGCTTATATTATTGCTATTAACTTGCCATCGTTAAGTGCATTGCATAGTGGTTGCGCAACCATAGTGTCAGGGGCGGATGTGTTGAATATCGGCTGGGCGGCAGAGGGCTTGCCGGTGGATATTCAAACTCCTTGCCCTATTCCCTCATTCTCCTGGTCCGGAGATTGCCAGGGAATGTTGGGTCGTAGGATTATCGGGGTACATCCGGAGTACACCCACTGGAGTGTTTGGGGTTATGCCGGCTTATCGTGATCGTGCTCGTGGTTCGTGGATCGTGATTGAAGACCTGTGAAGATTGGTGTATAGGGGATTGTGTGAAATGTATCCTTTTAAATGTGTGGTTATTTAAGTTATCATTGTTTCTTTAATTGTCTAAGTGATATTGTTGTATAACTGTATTATCTGTTGCATTGCACTCCCCGGGACTATATCCCTCACTGGGCAACAGTGGTTGGTCATACTTCGATTTCTGTTTCAGGAGACGCTGAGGGTGATCCCCAGCTTGTTGAGTTAGTTGAGGAAGAAGAAGTTCAGACTGATCCTCTACCTTAGTTGCCGTGCTTGATAGCTTGAGGTGGTTAATGAATTTGCTGCTATGTGGAAAGTTCAACTAATTGTTTTATGTACTATTTTGTGGCCTAAGGGCTATGTATATGTTTGTTGTGCAATGTTGAAGGATATTAGATTGTGGTGTAGAATTGGAAGCCATTTCTTGTAATAACTTTTATTCTTGTCTTTATTTCCTTGCATGCTTGGGAGTGAATGGTTAATGTAGAATGCATTATCCTTTAAGTTGTTTTATTGATTTCCTAGAATGTCATGATTATAAAACTATGCTGACAACAAGTTCTCGCATGCTTGTGTGTTTTGGAGCTATTGTGTACCATAAGGCTCGGATGGCCTTATAGCTTTGTTGTTTAATTAAGAAAAGCTTGTATTATATTGTTGGGACTTTGTTTAAGTGTTTACAGGTTTTTGGAATGTCCACGGTACAGGGGAGACTCTGTCCGTGTGTCGGGTCCGGACTTAGCCTTTAGTTGGGGGTTGGGTCGGGGCGTGACATTTAAGTGGTATCAGAGCTATAGATTGCATGAAGCCGGGTTAAATTTCTCGGTCTGTGGGTAGAGATTTGTTATGTGACTTTGTGAATGTATGAATCCTTGATTTTGATTGACCTAAGTGAAATTTGAATTAGGAATGAACATGCTAGCATAGAAAAAGAATATCAAGAGTCTAGAATGTCAAGTATGATCTAGTGATTTATGTGTACTTCAAGAATGTGGAATATCTATTTGAACTTCTATGTACTTGACTTTATGTGAATCTAATTGGACTTTTCTTTATGTGTTTACTTATAAATTGCATATATACATATATATACCTGTCATAACACTTTGCATTCTAGCTATTCGAGATGGGGCCTCGCCGTCGTGCTGATAATCCGAATGTTGGTGGAGAACCCGAGGGGGTTCATGGGCAAGAAGCTGAGGTGGCCGAAAATGCACCGCAGGTTCAAGAACCGAGCATTGCACAGATCTTGGCCACGATGGCCACTGCTATGAACACTATCGCCCAGTTTGTTACACAACAGGGTCAGCCAGGGGTCATTGGAGGTAATCAGGCTGCGAGAGCCGGAGGTAGTGGTCCTACCGGAGGGAATCTGTATGATCGATTTATACATCATGGGGCCTATACTTTCTTTGGGGAGCCGGACGATATGAAAGCTGAGATGTGGCTAAGGAAGTTCGAGAGAGTGGCAGCGATACTGGAGTTCCATGATGACAGGAAGCTTCCTTTTGCTCCTTTCTTTCTCGGGGGTGAGGCTGAAGTTTGGTGGAATCCCCTCAGTGAGAAATGGGGCGCTGAGGGAGTTCCTCATTCGTGGGCCAACTTTGTCCGAGAATTTTGAGACAAGTATATATCGGTAGTTGCCCGCGAGAGGCGACAAACAGAGTTCATAAACTTGAAGCAGGGAAGTATGACGGTAGATCAATACGAGGTTACTTTTACCCGGCTTTCCCGTTATGCACCAGCTTTGATTCAGCCGGAGGACATGAAGATCCAGAGGTTCATCCTGGGTTTGAGGAGGGATATTATGCTGAACTTGTCTTCAAATGATTTTCCCAACTATGCTGCGGTTGTCCGAGCCGCCTCGAGGTATGAGAAACGGAAGGCCGATGTGTTAGCCGAGACCAGTCAATCGAGTAAGCGGTTTCAGTCTCAGAGTCAAGGGTACCAGGGGTAGGCTGTATCAGTTGGGCAGAGTTCAAAGCCGAGGCAGACTCAGAGTTATACAGGGCCTACTCAGACTCAGGCACGACCAGTTCAGAGTCAGACTCAGAGTCAGTTCCGTCCAGCAGTTTCCCATTCGCAGCAGGGTAGTTCAACTACCTCTACTTACAGAGCTCCTTCGGGAGGCACTGTTGCAAGACGTCACCAGCAGTGCAGCTTCTGTCAGCGTCAGGGCCACACTGAGGATGTTTGTTGGAAGAAACATAACAAGTGTACAGGTTGCGGCAGTGATCAGCACAGGGTTAAAGACTGTCAGAAATTTAAGAACCCTAGGGGTCAGACATCAGCTCAGAACTCTCAGACCAGGGCCCCAGCTGCAGCACCACCACCACGAGGTCAGGCCCGTGTATTTGCTTTGGATGCTGAGGAGCTTCCAGATACTACCGCTGTGGTAGAAGGTATTTTTCTTCTTAATGATCAATCAGTTAAGGTTTTAATTGATTCCGGGGCTTCTCATTCTTTTATTACTCCTACTTGTGCACAAAATGCTAAATTGAAACATGATAAACTGTTGCATGAGATTGTGGTTTATACTCCTATGGGTCTGAAGTTTGTTACTAGATCTATTTGCAGAGCATGTAGTATACTTATTCAGGGTCGTGTTTTTCCTGCTGATTTGATTATCCTACCCTTCAATGACTTTGAAATTATATTGGGGATGGACTGGTTAAGTAAATATTATGCCCGGCTTGATCGTAGAAAGAAGATTGTGTATCTAGAAATGCCTGACCAGCCTGTACTTAAAATAGTTGGTAGTAGAAAATCTACCGAAACTCCTATTATTTCTTCTATTAGGGCATCTAAATTATTGAGCAAGGGTTGTGAGGCTTATCTTGCATATTTGATTAATCAACCTGGGGATCAATTGAAATTGAATGATGTACCTATCGTGAGGGAGTTTTCGGGGGTCTTTCCTGAGGAATTACCTGGGTTACCGCCTGATAGAGAGATAGAGTTCATGATTGATTTATTTCTGGGGACTTCACCTATCTCTAGGACTCCTTACAGAATGGCTCCACCTGAGTTGCAGGAATTGAAAGTTCAATTGCAGGGCTTGCTTGAGAAGGGATTCATTCAGCCGAGTTCTTCACCGTGGGGCGCGCCAGTTCTATTCGTTAAAAAGAAAGACGGATCACTTCGCCTATGCATTGATTATCGGGGTCTTAATCAGGTGACCATCAAAAATAAATATCCTTTGCCTTTAATCGAAGAGTTATTTGATCAGTTGCAAGGTGCCAGGGTATTCTCTAAATTTGATCTGAGGCAGGGCTATTATCAACTGAGGATTAAGAAAGATGATGTTCCTAAAACTGCTTTCAGAACTCGATATGGCCATTATGAGTTTGTTGTCTTGCCGTTTGGTCTTACTAATGCTCCCGCCGCATTCATGGACTTAATGCAGAGGGTATTCCGTCCTTATCTGGACCAATTTGTGGTCATATTTATTGATGATATCCTCATCTATTCTAAATCTGAGGCGGAACATGAACAGCATCTCAGAATTGTGTTGCAGACTCTTTAGGAGCATCAGTTATTTGCAAAGTTTAGCAAATGTGAATTCTGGCTTAAGCAAGTTGCTTTTCTTGGCCATATTATCTCGCAGGATGGTATTTATGTTGATCCAGCAAAGATTGAAGTTGTGTTATCTTGGAAACGACCTGAAATTGTCACGGAGATTCGTAGCTTCCTTGGTTTATCTGGGTATTATCGGAGGTTTGTCAAGGATTTCTCTAAGATTGTAGGGCCTTTAACTCAACTTACTCAGAAGAAAACAGTTTTTGACTGTAATGATAAATGCGAGGCCAGCTTCCAGGAATTGAAGAAGAGATTGACTACAGCTCCTATTCTTGCTTTACCTGAGGGTTATGATAATATGGTGATCTATAGTGATGCTTCAAAGGAAGGTCTGGATTGTGTATTAATGCAGAATGGCAGGGTTATTGCTTATGCTTCCAGGAAACTGAAGCCTTATGAACTCAACTATCCGACTCATGATCTTGAGCTTGCAGCTATCATTCTTGCATTAAAGAAATGGCGTCTTATCTCTGGGGCAACAAGTTTGAAATCTTTACAGATCATAAGAGCTTGAAATATCTATTTTCGCATAAAGAGTTGAACATGAGGCAGAGGCGTTGGCTAGCATTACTTGAGGACTATAACTGCACTATTAACTATCTTCCAGGTAAGGCCAATATTGTTGCTGATGCTTTGAGCTTAAAGGCTACTGTTGCTAGCTTGATTATCAAGAATTGGGAATTCATGGAAGAATTGTGCTTATGGAAGCCTAGTACTTCAAATTCTGTTATTCAATTTGCAAGTTTGCATATTCAATCTCTGTTATTATCCAGGATTCGGGAAGCTCAACAGGCTGATCTTCAATTATTGAAAGTCTTAGAGAATTCTAAAGGGGGAGAGTCGGATTTCAAACTGCACGACGATGGTATTCTCAAATTCAAAAGTAGAATCTGTATTCCGAATTATCCAACTCTGAAGAAGGATATTTGTGTTGAGGCACACAGTTCTAGATATACTATCCATCCAGGCAGTACCAAAATGTATAGAGATTTGAAGCAGAATTTCTGGTGGAATAATATGAAGAGAGAAATTGCTGACTATGTTGCCGATGTCTTACTTGTCAGAAAGTTAAAGCAGAACATCAGAGACCTGCAGGGTTGTTGCAGCCTTTGGCTATTCCTGTTTGGAAATGGGATCATATTACTATGGATTTCGTATCAGATTTACCGAGGTCTTCGAAGGGTAATGACTCAGTTTGGGTTATTGTGGATAGACTGACCAAGACATCTCACTTTATTGCTAAAAAGAAGTCTGATTCTCTTGACAAGCTGGTTGAGTTGTATATTGAGAATGTTGTCCGACTTCATGGAATTCCAAAGAGTATCGTGTCAGATAGAGATCCCAGATTCACATCTCAGTTCTGGCAGAAGATTCAGAAAGCTTTGGGCACGAATTTGAATTTCAGTACAGCTTATCATCCTCAGACAGATGGTCAATCCGAGAGAACTATCTTAATCCTCGAGGATATGTTACGGGCTTGCATTCTAGACTTCGGCAAGAGTTGGGAGAAGTATTTGCCACTCGCAGAGTTCGCCTATAACAATAGTTATCAAGCTACTATTGGTATGGCACATTATGAGGCACTGTATGGGCGTAAATGTCGGTCTCCTCTCTACTGGGATGATGTTGGTGAGATGAAGACTATCGACCCTACTCTCTTACCTGAAATGAAGAAAATGATTGATCATGTGCAGCTTATCAAAAAAAGAATGCTTATAGCACAGAGCCGGCAAAAGAGTTATGCAGATAGATGCCGTCGTGATCTGAAATTTGCTGTGGGGGATCGAGTATTTCTGAAAATTTCTCCTCGCAAGGGTTTGATTCGGCATGGTAAAGGAGGTAAACTCAGTCCTCGATATGTGGGGCCATTTGAGATAACTAAAACTGTTGGTGATTTGGCTTACCGTCTAGCTTTACCTTCCAGTTTGGGCAGAATTCATGACGTATTCCATGTTTCCATGCTTCGGAAGTATCAGCCAGATCCTTCTCACATACTTGAGCCGGAACCGCTAGAGATCAGTGAAACTTTGACCTACACAGAGAAACCTCTTCGAATTGTTGATCAGAAAGTTTAGGAGCTGAGGACTAAAAGCATTCCGATGGTTAAAGTTCTGTGGGATCATCACGGAGTAGAGGATGTGACATGGGAAAGAGAGGATCAGATGCGGGAATGGTATCCAGAGTTATTCGCCGAATCATGTAAGAATTGCGTGGACGCAATTAGTTTAAGGGGGAGAGGATGTGATGCTCGAGATTTAGCCGTGCATTTAATTACTGTTGCATCCTTGTTTGTGCATTTCCTTTTGTGCATTATTGACTGCCTTCTTGAGTTACTATTCACTCCAGTTTTAAACTGCCTTCTAATAGTTAATCAGCATTTTTATTAAATCATATTAATTGTAAAAGTAGTCGGAAAAATGTGGATTTGAGCTAAAGACGTGAGGAGGGCTCGTTTAGAAAATGACTTTTGTAGTTGAATGAATAGTGTTACGTAACTAACTTAGGTAATTAATTAGCTAGCATATATTTTACCATCTAAGCTCGTTTTAAGCTCAATAAGCACATTATATTAGATCACTTAAGCACCCAAATGACCCCACCTCAACTTAGCCCTTTTATATATCATTTAAACTCTCAAAATTCAAAAGAAAAAAAAATAAAAGTTGAATAGGAGCAGGAGCAAACCCAACAGCAGCATTAGGAGGAAAGGAGGAGATTTTGCTCACCAATACTTCAATCCAAGCCCTTGCAAGCTAGGTACAAGTAGTTTAGAGTGTCCTCTAGCCTTCCCCGAGCTTTCACGCGCATTAGGTGAGGGATTTGCACATTTATTTTCCATTTTCTAAATGTTATAACTTTCTTGATTTGGTGGATTTGCTAACAAATGGATATGGAATGCTCAAATATGATAATGTATGCTATATACAAGTGCTAGAGAACATATTTGAGCCATCGTTTCGCAATTTAAACGGTTAGAATCGTTAGTTTGATTTTTAGGGTGAATAGTGACGTTTTTCTAGGGTTTTGCGTAATTGCTTGAATTAGCTTGATGTAATGCTTCTAATAGATGCCTTAGGTGCTAGTGAAGGTAACCTAATAGCCCCGTGCACTTGCATTGTCCTTAAATCGCTTAAAATGGAAAATAGCCGACTTTAATTCGGGGCTTTCGGGGTTAATGCGAATCCGGGTGGATTCAGGCTTCAATTCTAGTATCCTTACGCTACCTAGGTGCTATAGATGCCTTGATATCCCTTGTTTGAAGCCCGGACAATGTATGTGTAGTTTGAAGCCATAAGAGGGAATTTGGGGCTTTCGGGGTAATCGTGGGCATTTGAATGAGTTTGAGGGTTAAGAGGGTACCTTGAGGGTTAGTTAGAAGGTTGGGAGAGTTTCCTTTGAAAATGGAATCATTAACCTTGGTTTGGAAGAGAAATAGTTCAAAAAACAAAGGGGTTTAGGTGCAATTTAGGTTGTCTCACAGTTCTAAACCCATGTCATGACTTCTTGAGTGTTTATAACTGATTTTAAGTTGTTTTGGAGCTTTTGGTATCATTCTAAACTTATCTTGCTAATGTCTCTTTGTAAAACTGCATATTTGCTTATATAATTGTTCTATTCTAATTGCATCGAGGTTAACCTACTTTGTTGATCCCCATATGTGTTAATGCTTATATTAATGCTATTAACTTCCCATCCTTAAGTGCATTGCATAGTGGTTGCGCAACCATAGTGTCAGGGGCGGATGTGTTGAATATCGGCTGGGCGGCAGAGGGCTTGCCGGTGGATATTCAAACTCCGTGCCCTATTCCCTCATTCACCTGGTCCGGAGATTTCCAGGGGATGTTGGGTCGTAGGATTATCGGGGTACATCCGGAGTACACCCACTGGAGTGTTTGGGGATTATGCCGGCTTATCGTGATCGTGCTCGTGGTTCGTGGATTGTGATTGAAGACCAGTGAAGATTGATGTATAGGGGATTGAGTGAAATGTATCCTTTTAAATGTGTGGTTATTTAAGTTATCATTGTGTCTTTAATTGTCTAAATGATATTGTTGTATAACTGTATTATCTATTGCATTGCACGCCCCGGGACTATATCCCTCACTGGGCAACAGTGGTTGCTCATACCTCGATATCTGTTTCAGGAGACGCTGAGGGTGATCCCCAGCTTGTTGAGTTAGTTGAGGAAGAAGAAGTTCAGACTGATCCTCTACCTTAGTTGCCGTGCTTGATAGCTTGAGGTGGTTAATGAATTTGCTGCTATGTGGAAAGTTCAACTAATTGTTTTATGTACTATTTTGTGGCCTAAGGGCTATGTATATGTTTGTTGTGCAAAGTTGAAGGATATTAGATTGTGGTGTAGAATTGGAAGCCATGTCTTGTAATAACTTTTATTCTTGTCTTTATTTCCTTGCATGCTTGGGAGTGAATGGTTAATGTAGAATGCCTTATCCTTTAAGTTGTTTTATTGACTTCCTAGAATGTCATGATTATAAAACTATGCTGACAACAAGTTCTCGCATGCTTGTGTGTTTTGGAGCTATTGTGTACCATAAGGCTCGGATGGCCTTATAGCTTTGTCGTTTAATTAAGAAAAGCTTGTATTGTATTGTTGGGACTTTGTTTAAGTGTTTACTGGTTTTTGGAATGTCCACGGTACAGGGGAGACTCTGTCCGTGTGTCAGGTCCGGACTTAACCTTTAGCTTGGGGGTTGGGTCGGGGCGTGACAATGCTTACTTGTGTGCAACGTGTTAACATGCAACCTGAAAGATTGCCTTATGTGGTTGAGATTAGTACTTCTTTAACTGATAAGTATGTGACTGGCTTAGTTTGTAAAGACTGTAAAATACATGTTAAGGGTCAGGATTTTCCATCGGACTTTATTTTATTTCCTATCTGAGGGTATGATGTTATCTTGGGTGTGGGCTGGCTTTCTAAGTATGATGCTCAGCTAAACTGTAGAACAAAGGTAGTATGGTTTTGTTTGCCAGATTAGCTAGTGGTTGAGGTAGCGGGGAATCAGGATGCTAAGACGAGTTTTATTATCTCATCAACTAAAACTGTTAAGCTGGTAAGTAAGGGGTGTTTGGGTTATCTAGCTTATTTGATCAACAAGCCATCTGATAAGCTGAAGCTGGAGGAAGTTCCAATTATTCGGGAATATCCCAATGTATTTCCCGAGGAGTTGCCAGGGTTACCGCCATGTGGAGTTTGTGATCAATCTTATTCCCGGTACTCAACCTATTTCTAAATTAGCATACTGGATGGCACCGGCTGAGCTTAAAGAACAGAAAACTCAACTGCAGGAGTTATTAGAAAAAGGTTTCATTCAGTAGAGTTCTTCACCTTGGGGAGCACCTATTTTATTTCTGAAGAAGAAGGATGGTACCTTGAGATTATGTATCGACTATTGTGGTTTGAATCAGGTGACCATCAAGAACAAGTATCCTTTGCCACTGATTGATGAATTGTTTGATTAACTTGAGGGAGGCAACGTCTCCTCTAAATTTGACTTGAGGCAAGGGTATTATTAGATTCGGATTCATATAAAGGATGTTCCAAAGTCTGCTTTCAGGACTCGGTACGGGCATTATGAATTTGTTGTTATGCCCTTTGGATTAACTAATGCATCGACAACATTTATGGACCTTATCCATCGGGTTTTTTTAGCTGTACTTGGATCAGTTCGTGGTAATCTTTATTGATGATATCTTAGTTTATTGTAAGTCTGAATCGGAGCACGAGCAACATCTACGGCTTGTCTTACAGAAGTTGCAAGAGCATCAGTTGTTTGCGAAGTTCAACAAATGCGAATTTTGGCTGCAACATATATCTTTTCTCGGTCATATGATCACACAGAGTGGAATTTCTGTAGATCCCACTAAGATTGAAGTGGTGATGTCTTAGAAATGGGCAGAGAATGTTTCAGAGGTTCGTAGCTTTCCTGGCTTGACGGGTTATTACTGTAGGTCTGTCAAGGACTTTTATAAGATTGCAGGGCCACTTTCTAAGTTAACTCAGAAACGGACTAGCTTTGTTTGAGATGAGAAATGTGAGAGTGGATTTCAGGAGTTGAAAAAAAGATTGACTACTGCTCCAGTACTTGCTCTACCAGAAGGGACCGATAATATGGTTATCTACAGCGATGCATCCAAGGATCGCTTGGGTTGGGTACTTATGTAGAATGGCCGGGTTATCGCATATGCTTCTAGAAAATTGAAACCATATGAGGTGAATTATCCGACTCATGATCTTGAGTTGGCAGCAGTTGTATTCGCACTAAAAAAGTGGCGTCATTATTTGTGGGGCACTAAGTTCTAGATTTTCACTGATCATAAGAGTCTGAAGTATTTGTTCTCACAGAAGGAGTTGAATATGCATCAACGGAGATGGATGGAACTTCTCGGAGATTATAATTGTTCTATTAGTTATCTGCCAGGGAAGGCAAATGTTGTGGCAGACACTCTTAGCCGTAAGGCGAGTATTTCTTGTTTGGTTGTCAAGAAGTGGGAGGTTCTTAAAGAATTCACTTATTAGAGACCAGAGTTGACTCAGGTTGGGGTGATGTGTTCACATCTCTGTATTCAACCTTTATTGCTGTCTCAGATCAGAGAAGATCAGCAGCTTGATTCAAAACTTCAGAAGATCAGGGATCAAATCACGGATGATCAGTCTGACTTTAAATTACATGAGGATGGTATTCTTCGGTTTCAGAACAGGGTTTGTATTCCCGATGAACCAGGTTTGAGGCGAGGTATTTTGGAGGAGGCTCATAATTCTAAGTACACCATTCATCCCGTTGAAAACAAGATGTATCGGGATTTGAAGCAACATTATTGATGGAATAACATGAAAAGAGAGGTTGCTCAGTTTGTATCCAGATGTTTGACTTGTCAGCGAGTAAAGGCCAAACATCAACGACTTGCAGGGTTACTTCAGCCATTGGTAATACCACAGTGAAAATGGGAGCATATTACGATGGACTTTGTCTCTAGTTTTCCTAGAACACCAAGAGGTAACGACGCAGTTTGGGTTGTCGTAGATCGTTTGACAAAGTCAGCTCATTTCATTCCGATGAGGTTAGGGGATGAGGCTGCAAAGTTGGCAGATCTTTATTTGGATCAGATTGTTGGACTTCACGGGATTCCATCTAGTATTGTTGTAACACCCCGATCCCTCTCGAGACGGGAAGTTCTATTAATCAATCTAATCTCAACCCAATTCCAAACCCAGGAAATTTTTTTTTAGGGAAAACGGATAGAGTCTCCCCAGTTTCTAGGCAAAAATGCAAACCTGCGACAGCATATAAGTGGACCAGTACCTTGTCCAACCATTCACAATTCCTCAAGGCCATCCAAGCCTCGGTTCTCAACAATTAAACACAACAAGTATATATATACATTTCCAAGTACCCAGGCTATTCTAACTCTTTCCTTTAGACATTACAAACATGCATTGAATCTAGATCTTATTAATCTATACATAAAACTTAAAAGACTTTTCTTTACACATTGATTTTATACATCTCATGAAAGTAAAATCTTTATATCTTTGACAACTCATGCCACATAGCACGCAAGGCAACTCTTCAAGCATGATCTACCACATAACCACGAACTTTCCAGCTAACATGGTATTTCCTAAAATGTGGTAGCGAGGAGTGAGTATACACAACACGTATACTCAGTAAAGGCGAAACAGATATCGAGGTGGAGAGAAAGAAGATCGTGCAATGCAAATAAGATAGTTAAACCATATATCCAATAAGAACAACAATCAATATAAACAACAACACAATAAACAATTAAAGAAAGCATTAACGCAACCCATCAAAGCTATACCACACTTTGAAGGCTATGGTTCACTCATACGAGCAATGTACCATTTCACAAGAAATACATCAATCTCGAGCTTGATGTTGACAACGATGACAATAAGCGCACAACCACCTTATAACTTCCACAGGGTGTACTTCGGATATACCCCGACACATCTACGACCCAAATCTCCCGGGGCAGCACCCCTAGCAAGAATGGGAATAGGACACAGAGCTAGAACAACCCAACCCTGGCAGCCCGAGACTGCCCAGAGAGGCCCATCACTCACTTGCCTGACACTATGCAATGCAATACGAGATATAAGCAATAAACGAGCGATAGCACAAAAGTGCAGATAAGTGGCGATATACGAGATATCAAGCATTTACAATCAATATTAGCATTCAATTAACTTTTCAAGCATTATTATCTTTAATATCAACAATAACATCAATTAAACACGTAATAGCAGTTCAAACACGAAAACGACAAATATCACTATTCAATCTCTAACTTCCAAAGGCCATTACAAGCAAACGAGCTACCGGATTACGAAACTGATTTCACTACCTTCACTTAGGCACTACAAGGCACGTTTCTATGTCACGAAATCTCACTTTCCCAACCGAAGCCCGAAAGTCTACCTATTGCATTTGAACTACAACTATGCTAATCGGTCGCTCAATCAACACCACAATAGCGTCAGAAGTGCTTCCATGCCCTCAATAGCAAAACCCCCAACTCAATTCGAGCACAGTCAACTCTTGGTCAAACGGCCCCTTTTCGTTTATTTGTCTAATTTCCAATTTAAGCAAAGGTCGGTCCGTTTTTATTGTACATTTTATCGTTCTAGCATTAATGGCACCTAACCAAACCAAGAAAACGCAATTCGGATCAAAAATCCAAAAATCTAGGGTTTTACTATTCAAAAATACTATTCATTATTTTTCTCCAATTTCAGTTTGCGTTTCTAGCTGTAAAAATTACTAAATAACTAACAAGCAATGCTCTACGAACCCTAAGGAAGTTATTTCAAGCAATAACAAGCATTATAACGCAATAAATATCAAATCTAAAAATTTGAAACAAAACTTAAATTCAAATAAAAATGCACAAAAATGTGAAAACCCTCATAGAGATTGAAGGAGAGGACTCGCAAGAACCCTATCCTCGATTCTCTGTCAATTCTATGGAAGATTGGAGAATAAAAATGGAAAACAAATTTTTTTTTTCTTTTCCCTTGAACCTTCGGCCATCGGAGGGACTTGGGGAGAATTTAGGGAATTTTTTTTATGTCAATTTTTCCTTTGTTTTGCTTATTTAAAAGATTATTAAGGCTCAAGGGCATTTGGTAAAAAGGCAAGGTCAAATTCATGTTAAAAAATAGTCAAACAAGCTTATTTAATTAGCATTTAGTCTAATTCAAGTTAAAACAATGTAATTTTAATGAAAACCAACTAAAACTAGCTAAATTAAACTAAAAACACTATTTACGAAATCCGAGAAATATTCCTCTAACTCTCATTTTTTATGCGCTTCAATCAAACGATCAATAAACGATCACTACTAGAATGATAAACAATTTCTTAAAAATATAATTTTTGAAAAGTAATTTAGTTTAAAATTCACTCCGACTCAGAGTTACTTTTATCATTTAATTAAAAATCGAGTAATTAAATGCAAGAAAATAGAACCGATTATTAAAATAATCAATATTCATTTAAAAATAAATATTTTAGCTATTTCTAGAATATTTTAAAGAATTAAGAAATTAATACTAAGATACGAATGAACAAGTTAATATAAACACGTAATCATATGCAATTAAATGCTAACATTTAAGATGACACTTAATTAAATACAAGAAAATAATTATTTAAAATATTTGAATATTTTTAAAAGAAATATCAAAATAATACTTTAAATAATAGGTTAAGTAAAATAATCGATTAGTTAAATACAAGGAAATGAAACCTAGTATCAAATATAATAACATAGTTAATACTTATTTAAAATAATTAATCCAAGTATTAGTTGAATACTTCTAAAAGAAACATGAAAATAGTGTGTAATGGATGATTTAACTAATTAAACACTTAATTAAATGCAGTCATATGCTATTCAATGCATGCCGGGTTCGGGGTATCACATTTGTCTCAAATCAAGATCCTCAGTTTACTTCTCGTTTGTGGAAGAAACTTCAGAAAACTTTGGGTACTCAGTTAAACTTTAGCACAACGTATTATCCACAGACCGACGGTCAGTCTGAGAGGACTATTCTGATTCTGGAATATATGCTCAGGGCTTGTGTTCTGGACTTCGGGAAGAACTGGGAGAAACATCTACCACTTGCCGAGTTTGCCTATAACAATAGTTATCAAGCTACTATTGGGATAGCGCCTTTTGCAACTCTCTACGCCCGTAAGTGTCGTTCGCATTTGTATTGGGATGAAGTAGTAGAGATGAAGACTATTGATCCGACTATTATGCTAAAGCTTCTAGAGAAGATTGAGAATGTTCAGTTGATCAGGCAGAGAATGCTTACAGCGTAGAGCAGATACACGAATTATGCTGATAAGCGTCGTCGGGATTTGGAGTTTGTAGTCGGGGATCGGGTTTTCTTGAAATTATCTTCTCGAAAGGGGTTTGCTCGTTATGGTAAAGGTGGTAAGCTGAGTCCGAGGTTTGCAGGGCCATTTGAGATTACTGGTAGGGTTGGTAAGTTAGCATATCGGTTGGCTTTACCGGAGAACTTCTTTAATGTCCACGATGTCTTTCATGTGTCTAATTTGTGAAGTATAATCTGGATCCTTCTCATATTCTCGAGCCAGAACCGTTACAGCTTTGTGAGAATCTGACTTATGATGAGAGGCCGATTCGCATTCTTGATCAGATGGAATGGGAACTGAGATCGAAGAAGATTCCGATGGTCAAAGTATTGTGGAAGCATCACGGGATTGAGGAGGCTACTTGGGAGAGGCGAGATCAGATACAGCAGCAATACCCAGATCTTTTCCATACAGCAAGTAAGAATTTCGGGGATAAAATTTCTTTAAAAGGGGGAGAATGTGAGACCCCATATTTTGTCTGTACCTCGATTTGCGTATTTTGCCTCTATTTGTTTGATTTGGACTGTTTATGTGTTATATGAATTAGAATGTGCTAAAAATGTGATTTATACTCCTAATACATGCTATGTGTGCATTCATAAAATTTTTATCAAAATCAGCATCAGAAATTTTATCGCCGATTTTAGTGAATAGTATTTTTAACACCTGTCCGCTAAAATTTTTACATGGATGTTTTAAACGGTTTAAAACCTAGTCCTCGGGTATTAATAGACCCATTTTTGATTAAAACGGATTTTGAATCGATTTTGAAATTTTAACGGTTTTTACACTTTCTTTTGCGAAAAATGAGTTTTAAACCAAGTTGGGCAAAAATGTTTGCATGTAAAACTCTTTGTCACCTAAAATAAATTATCTAGAATTAGTCTAAGTGTCAATTTAATGTTTGAGCAAGAAATAGTCAAGAAACTAAATTAAAAGACAAGAAAACACTAAAAATAAACTAAGGAAACTAACTTTGACCATTTTAACTTAGTTGACCTTGAGTATATTAGCATCAACACACATTAGAAATCTCACAAAACACACTCACACATACACACAAGGCCGAGAGCACCATAGGAGAAAAGGGAATGTTTTTCTTCAAGTTTTCATTAAAAGTTGCAATTCAAGGCCAAACTTCGTCATCCAAGGCTTGATTCCACTTGTTGGGCATTCATTGAGCATCTTTCTAGCTTCATAACACATCAAAGGTGAGAGAAAAATTCTAGATCTCAAAATATCATTTTTATGTTTTTGCATATAATTGAATTTTGAACTGTTAGAGTGTTGAATTGATGTTATATTATTGTTCAGTGCATGCTAAGGATCGTTTATATGTGTTTATATAAGTTTTGAACCGTTGTAGCTTGAATTTTATTTTTCGGGTATTAAAAGTTGAATTGTTGGCTATTTATTGAATATCTGGATTTGTGGTGGTCGAAATCGATTGCTGTTAGCTTGTAAAAGTTTGTTAAATACGTGGTAGTAATGTTGTATTGCCAAAATTTTGATTGTGATGTCGGTGTGAAAGTCCAAAAATTTTAGCCTTGATGCATTAGGGCTTTAGGGTAGTTGGGCTTGATGTGGATGGTTTATGGTTGGTTTCCGAAGGGGTGAATGTTGTTGATTGAGTGGGTGAGTGCTAGAAACTAGTTTGGAGGTTATCGGGCTAGTAGAATCTAAGTTATGACTTTTAGAAGTTTGTGTTGTCTTTCTTTAAAATGTTGAATTATGCCTTTGGATGTTTGGGTGGTGTTTGACTGATTAAATGGTGAGTTGTTGATGGCTAGATTAGGGTTTGGTTGTGTGTTTAATGCATGTTAAGTTGGGTGACCTAGTTTGTCATAAAACTTAGTTGTTTGTTGTTTAATTGATTAATTGTTGTTATGTTGTTGAATTGATGATTATTGATTGATTATTGTTGAACAGGGAGATAGGCAACCTACTTTGTTGTCCTCCTGTGATAATTGATTATTGATGAACCGGGAGATAGTCAATGTGAAAGGTTGTCCTCTTGAGATTTGAATGATTATTATTATTGTAAAGTCTTGGTATATGTGTGCTACCTCTCGAGTAGCGTCGGGCTGTCGGGTTGAAACTGGCATGACTATCATAGGCTACCCCCAGCTCGTATGACGGAGGTGTCATGAAGGGAGGGGCTAGAGATGTACCTCGGGTGCGTGATTAATGGGGAGTTACAAGAAGAACAGTTGAGATCATGATGGCGTTTGGAGCTACACCAACTAGAGTATCCTTTATTGATTGGTCATTATAGTTAATGTGCTTATATTGTTATTGATGATTATTGTGTGTTTACTGCTCAAAGGATGATTTCCAAGAAGTATAGTAAATACTATTAGAGATCTATCGAATCCTCACTAGGCTTGTTTTATATAAGCTTACTCTCAATTATTGCATGCATATAGGTGTTACCGATCCAGATTACGGGTACGTGCCTCCAAAAGAGGATTATGTGCCATATGTGGACGAGTCCTACATGCCAGAGTCTTGTCCATGATATCTGATGATGTACTTTTGTTATCTTGTATATTAAAACTAGTTGGTTTGTATTTATTTAGAAGTTTATGATATATAAGATGTTGTAGAGATAATGGATTAAAAGTTGCTAGTTTAGTGGTCTTGTTTTGGAATATGATTAGGCTACTAGATTGGTTATAATAGATTGCAATTAAATTTGGATGTTGAATAGTATTTTGTGAATAGTAAACCCTTGGAATGATGAAGTTGTTCCATTATGCTGTCCGTTGATGTAGAATTGTGCTAGGTGTGCTAGAATGCCTAAATGCATGGTTTGTTTGGGTTGCGTAATGGAAAAAACGGGAATTAAGCCTTGGTGAAAGTCGGGGTCATTTAGGTCGAGTTTGGTATTTTCTCATTTTGCGTGTTGGCATTGTTTCGGGAGGCCATGGAAGCACTTTTGGTGCGATTATGGCGTTGGTTTGGTGTTTGATTGGTATAGTTGTAGTTCAAACGAGCAAAGGGGGAAAACTGGACTTTGCGTGAATTCTAGTGTTAAGTAGGGTTTCGAGGTCTTTAGATGTGCCTTATAGTGACATAGGAGGATTGGCGAAGTCGGTTTCCAGAACTCGTGGCTCGTTTGGAAATGGTAGCATTTTGATAGTTGGGGCCGATTTGTGTTTTTGCTTGTTTTCTTGACTCTATGCCTATAGAATGCTCAGGGTTGCTTGAAATACTTGTTTGAATTGATTTGGATTGAAATGCTTATCAATTGTTGCTATTGCGTGCGAGAGTAACCTACTTTGTTAGTCTCCCACGTGTGGCTTTATCGCCTTGTATCGAGTCTTGCATTGCATAGTGTCTCGCACGTGAGTGATAGGCCTCTCTGGGTAGCCTCGGGTTGCCAATGTTGGTTGCTCTAGCTCCGCTGCTATTCCCTTTCTCGTTTGGGTTGCCTCCCAGGGAGATTTGGGTCATAGGTTGATGGATACTTCCGGGGTATTCCAAACTGGTGTTATAAGGTGGTTTGGGTCGGCGCGTCGTCATCGAATTCTTGAATGAAAGTTGCTTGTGAAAAGAATACCGTATCCTTTGAATGAATGTTTATAGTCTTTAATGCTTGCCTTGTTATAATATTGACTTGCATGAGCCGGGATATAATTCTCGGTCTGTGGGGTAAAGGTCTAAAATGCTAAAGTGTTTATGTATGATTGCTAAGTGAAAAGAAAATGTTATAGCATGACTTTGTGAACTTGAAATGTTTATGTGTTTAAGTGAAATAGTTTGGCAAGTTAAACTTGTCTTATGTGAATTGTGTGATAGAATATTGGATTGTTATTGACTTGAGTATTAGCTAATCTTATGTGCTATATTTCTGTCTATAATCTGCTTTTAAATGTTGCCAGCCATTGTGAATTGCAACTATGCCGCCACGTCGTGGTACCCAAGGTATAGGATCAGATGAAGAGGCAGCAGAACAGGGTCAGCAGCCATTGCCTGAGCAGTTTATGGCTACTATGACTACTGCAGTAGACCGGATTACACAGGTGCTGCATGAGCAGAGGCAGGACATGAATAATCCCCAGGGAAATCAAGCTAATCCTGGTGGACAGGGGTATAGAGTTGAGAATAATCAGCTAGAGAAATTTCTGAAGCACGAGCCGGGAAAGTTCTTCGGAGAGCCGGATGATGAGGCAGCCGAGAGATGGATTAATCGTGTTGAGAAAATTTTTACCGCTTTGAGGTACACTGATGAGGCAAGAATAGATTATGCGTCATTCTTATTTGAGGGTGATGCAGAGCAGTGGTGGAATACTGTCAGGAGGAGGTGGGATTATAAGGATGGACCAAATTTATGGGATGATTTTGCGAGTGAGTTTCGGGATAAGTATATTCCTGAGATGGCTATGGAAAGGAAGGAGGATGAGTTTGTGGCCCTGAAGCAGGGAAACATGACTGTTGCACAGTACGAGGCTAGGTTTGTTAGCCTGTCGAGGTATATGCCCGAGTTGGTACGGCCGGCTAGGAGGATGATTCATAGGTTTGTCCGTGGGCTGAGAATGGACATACAGTTGCATTTGACTGGGCAGACCTACACTACTTTTCCCGAGGCATTTCAGGCAGCCTCGAAGTTTGAGAAATGGAAGGCTGAGATGATAGCTGAGAGCAGTCAGCCGAGTAAGAAGCAGTATTTGGGCCAGAGCAGCCAGAGTCAGCCGAGGCAGTATCAGTCTTCTGCACAGGTTCCTCAGCAACGTCCGTATTAGCCGCAGCAGCAGATTCAGGCTAGGCCAACTGTGACTAGACCCCAGCAGGGAGGTGCAGTTCCTACCCCTACCAGAGCCCCAGCACCTACGGGAAACACTGCAGTTAGGCAAAATCAGCAGTGTAACTATTGTAATCGATCGGGGCATATTAAGGCTAATTGCTAGAGCAAGAGTGGTAAATGCACAGGTTGTGGGAGTGATGACCATAGGGTGAGAGATTGCCCTAAGTATAACAATGTTCAGGGCCGTGGTAGAGGCCAAGGTGTTCAAAATAGGGCTGCAGGTGCACGTCCAGCACAGAGGGTTCAGGCTAAGGTCTTTGCACTAGATGCAGAGGAGCTACCCGATACTACGACTATAGTGGAAGGTACCTTTCTTCTCAATACACAGCCAGTTAAAGTTTTGATTGATCCCGGAGCTACACATTCGTTTATAACTCCTGCATGTGCACGATCTGTGAATGTTTGCATTGATAAATTGCCGCATGAAGTTGAAGTTAGTACGCCTTTGGGTGCAAAATTTGTTACTGAGTCTATTTGCAAATCTTGTGATATATGTATTGAGAACCGTAAATTTCCTGCTTATTTAATTATATTTCCATTCCGTGACTTTGAAATCATTTTGGGAATTGACTGGTTGGGAAAATATTATGCTCAGTTGGATTGTAGAACAAAGGTCGTTTATCTTCAGGTTCCTGACCTACCGGTACTAGAGATTGTTGGGAACTGCAGGGCTGCCCGAATTTCACTTTTATCAGCGATCAAGACTTCTAAGTTGTTGAATAGGGGTTGTGAAGCTTACTTAGCTTATTTGATCAATCAACCTACTGATAAGTTGAGTTTGAATGAGGTTCCGATTGTCAGAGACTTCCCTGGTATATTTCCCGAGGAATTACCGGGTTTACCACCGGATAAGGAGATTGAGTTCGTGATTGATCTTGTGCCAAGCACTGTGCCAATTTCTAGGAGTCCTTATAGAATGGCATAGGCTGAACTTTAGGAGTTAAAAATTCAGCTTCAGAACTTGCTTGAGAAAGGGTTTATACAACCTAGTTCTTCGCCGTGGGGTGCGCCTGTGTTGTTTGTGAGAAAGAAAGACGGCACGCTACGGTTATGTATCGATTACAGGGGACTTAATAAAGTCACGATTAAGAACAAATACCCCTTGCCGTTGATTGAGGAATTGTTTGACCAGTTGCAGGGTGCGAGTGTTTACTCTAAATTTGATTTGAGGCAGGGTTACTATCAATTTAGAATTCGGAGTGACGATATACCAAAGACGGCATTCAGGACTAGATATGGCCACTATGAATTTGTTGTTTTGCCGTTTGGTTTGACGAATGCACTAGCCGCATTCATGGACTTAATGCAGAGGGTTTTTCAACCTTACCTTGATCAGTTTGTCGTGATCTTTATTGACGACATTTTAGTGTATTGAAAGAACGAGGCTGAACATGAGCAACACTTGAGGATTGTGCTACAGACTTTGCAAGAAAACAAGCTTTTTGCTAAATTTAGCAAGTGCGAGTTCTGGTTGAATCAGATATATTTTCTAGGTCATATCATTTCAGATCAAGGAATTTCAGTGGACCCAGCTAAGATTGAAGTTGTTTCATCTTGGAAGAGATTTGAGATAGTGTCAGAGATTCGGAGTTTTCTTGGATTGGCAGGCTACTACAGGAGGTTTGTTAAAGACTTTTCCAAAATTTATGGACCTTTGAGCCAGTTGACTCGGAAGAAAGTTGCTTACAACTGGGATGCCAAATGTGAATCCAGTTTCCAAGAATTGAAGAAGAGACTAACTACAGCTCCTATACTAGCTTTACCTGAGGGAACAGAGAACTTCGTTGTCTACAGTGATGCATCTAAGGAAGGATTGGGCTGTGTTTTAATGTAGAATGGTAAGGTGATTGCTTATGCTTCCAGGAAATTGAAACCTTATGAAGTCAATTACCCTACACATGATCTGGAGTTAGCTGCAGTTGTGTTTGCTTTGAAGAAGTGGCATCACTACTTGTGGGGTTGCAGATTTGAAATATTTACTGACCACAAGAGTCTCAAGTCTTTGTTTTCACAGAAGGATTTGAATATGAGGCAGCGAAGATGGCTAGAGCTATTGGGTGGTTATAACTGTTCTATTAACTACGTGCCAGGTAAGGCAAATGTTGTTGCTGATGCTTTGAGCCGGAAGGCTACTGTTTCAAGCTTAATTATCAAGGATTGGGAGACTTTGGAAGAAATTTTTTCATGGAAGCCAGAAGCTACTGAGCTAGGGATTTGATTTGCTAGTTTGCAGATTCAGTCAGGGTTGCTAGCACAGATCAAAGAGGCTCAGAAGACTGATCCTCACCTCTTGAAGATCCAAGAAAAAGCTAAAGGGGGAGAGTCGGAGTTTAAATTACATGCAGATGGTATCTTCAGGTTCAGGGACAGAGTATGTGTTCCTGGTGATCTGACTTTGAAGAATGAGATTCTGTGCGAGGCACATAATTCGAGCTATACGATTCACCCGGGTAGTACTAAAATGTATGGAGATTTGAAACAACACTTTTGGTGGGAGAATATGAAGAGGGAGATTGGTGGGTATATATCCAGATGTTTGACTTGTCAGAGGGTTAAAGTTGATCATCAGAGGCCAGCCAGACTTCTCCAGCCGTTGTCGATTCCGCAATGGAAGTGGGTACATATAACAATGGACCTTGTGACCGATCTTCCTAGATCTCCGAGAGGATGTGATTCTGTTTGGGTTGTTGTGGACCACTTGACTAAAGTTACACATTTTATTCCCGTGAACAAACAGGATAGCCTTGATAAGCTAGCTGAGCTTTATGTTGCTAATATTGTGAGATTGCATGGTGTGCCACAAAGTATAGTGTCAGATAGGGATCCCAGATTCAGATCTCGTTTTTGGCAGAAGTTGCAAGAGGCCATGGGAACTAAGTTGAGCTTCAGTACTGCATATCATCCACAAACTGATGGCCAGTCTGAGAGAACAATCAGGATCTTGGAAGACATGCTTCGGGCATGTGTGCTTGACTTTGGGAAGAATTGGGAGAAGTTTTTGCCTTTAGCGGAGTTCGCCTACAACAATAGTTATCAATCTACTATAGGTATGGCTCCTTACAAGGTGTTGTACGGTCATAAATGCAGATCCCCATTGTATTGGGAAGAGGTTGGAGAAATGAGAACAGTTGATCCGACTGTGTTACCTGAGATAATTAAGATAGTAGATAATGTTCACCTTATTTGCCAATGTATGCTTACAGCTCAGAGTCGTCAGAAGAGTTATGTGGATAAGCACCGTCAGGATCTTGAGTTTGCTTTGGGAGATTGGGTGTTTCTTAAGATTTCTCCTCAAAAGGGATTGATTCGGCACGGTAATAGCGGGAAACTTAGTCCCAGGTATGTGGGTCCGTTTGAGATCACTGAAAAGGTAGGTCATTTGGCTTATCGGTTAGCTTTGCCTCCGAGCTTTTCGAGACTGCACGATGTGTTCCACGTGTCTATGTTGAAGAAATACCATCCAGACCCTTCATATGTACTTGAACCAGAGCCTTTGCAGATTGAAGAGAAGTTGTCCTATGAAGAGAAACCGATTCGAATTGTGGATCGAAAAGTTTAGGAGCTTCGCAGAAAGAGTATTCCGTTAGTAAAGGTTCTGTGGAATCATCATGGGTTTGAGGAAGCGACTTGGGAAAGAGAGGACCAAGTTCGGGATCAGTATCCGGTGTTGTTTGTTGACCAGGTAAAAATTGCGTGAGCGCAATTGTTTTAAGGGGGAGAGGGTGTAATACCCGAGCCCGGAATGTGAAAAATCCTTGTTTATTATTTTGAAAATTATATTTCCTTAAATTCTTTGTGAATTAATTGTTACTTTCTCGTTGTCGCAACGTGCATTGCATTTCAGGAGAGATAGCTAGAGAACGGTTTCTAGTCCTCAGCAAACAGTGAAACTAGTATTTAGATGACTTAAATTTTATATTTTAATTGTTGCTAGCTGAAATTTATATTAGTTTTAGTTATTTTAGCTTAAAATGCATTGAAATAAGGCCTTTTGACCAAGTTTTAAGTAGTTGACCAAGGCTTGACCTTTGACCATTTGACTTAGCACTTAAATAAGCTTAAAACAAAGCAAAATAAAAAAAAATAGCAGCTGAAATTACTGTGTGCAGGCCGTGAGGTTCCAAGAGAAAAAACAAACCTTTCAACCTTCCAATAGATCAATCTTCGCGTGAGCTCGTGCGGGGTGGTTTTCGAGGCAACTAGTGTTCTTTTCCTAGCGACTAGGAGTACCTAAGGTGAGGGAAGCATGTTATTTGTGCATTTAAACGTTATGTATGTTAACTTTGTAATTTTTTGATTTTATCCGTAGATTGTTGTTTAAAGCGTTTTGATGCTTCTAGAATATTCCTTGGCAATTGTAGAATGTGTATTTATAGGTTTTTAACATTTTCTGCGGTTAAATGTTGAGATTGCAATTAAATTTGGATGTTGAATAGTGTTTTATGAATAGTAAACCCTTGGAACGATGAAGTTGTTTCGTTATGCTATCCATTGATGTAGAATTGTGCTAGGTGTGCTAGAATGCCTAAATGCATTGTTTGTTTGGGTTGCGTAATGGAAAAAATGAGAAATATGCCTTGGTGAAAGTCAGGGTCATTTAGGTCGAGTTTGGTATTTTCTCGTTTTGTGTGTTGGCATTGTTTCGGGAGGCCATGGAAGCACTTTTGGTGCGATTGTGGCGTTGGTTGGGTGTTTGGTTAGTATAGTTGTAGTTCAAACGAGCAAAGGGGGAAAACGGGACTTTGCGTGAATTCTAGGGTTAAGTAGGCTTTCGGGGTCTTTAGACGTGCCTCATAGTGACCTAGGAGGATTGGAGAAGTCGGTTTTCAGAACTCGTGGCTCGTTTGGAAATGGTAGCATTTTGATAGTTCGGGCCGGTTTGTGTTTTTGTGTGTTTTCTTGACTTTATGCCTATAGAATGCTTAGGGTTGCTTGAAATACTTGTTTGAATTGATTTGAATTGAAATGATTATCAATTGCTGCTATTGCGTGCGAGAGTAACCTACTTTGTTATTCTCCCACGTGTGGCTTTATCGCCTTGTATCGAGTCTTGCATTGCATAGTGTCTCGTGCGTGAGTGATGGGCCTCTCTAGGTAGCCTCGGGTTACCAGTGTTGGTTGCTCTAGCTCCGCTGCTATTCCATTTCTCACTTAGGTTGCCTCCCAGGGAGATTTAGGTCGTAGGTTGATGGATACTTCCGGGGTATTCCAAACTGGTGTTATAAGGTGGTTTGGGCTGGCGCGTCGTCATTGAATTCTTGAATGAAAGTTGCTCGTGAAAAGAGTACCGTATCCTTTGAATGAATGTTTATAGTCTTTAATGCTTGCCTTGTTATAATATTGACTTGTTTGTATCTTTAAATGATAATTGTATGCATTGCTTGGCTAATTGCATTGCATACTCCTCTCATCTCCATCCTTGAGACCAATTGCCCTTGTTGAGCAATAGTTTTTGCTCATTCCTCTCTATACTATATTTTTTACAGGAGTAGTTGAAGCAGACCCTCTTGAGGTAATTGAGGAGGAGGAACAGGTGGAGGTGTTTTCGTGATAGCACTTCTTTGCTTTGCTGGTGGTTGGTTACCAAATTTTTGTGCGAGCCTTGCTTGATATGTATATTGCTTGGATGTCGCTTAATTTTGAGGCTTGTAGCCTTGTATGTATTTTCTAGTTTGAGGCCTCTATAGTCTTTTATTGTATAAGTTGAAAGAATGTAAAGTTGTAAACTTATACTCTTGTGACTAGTAAGAAAATGCATGCTAATGGAATTGATTAGTGGCATAAATACTTGTGTAGTATGCATATCATTTTTGGGTTGCAAAGTTGGTTAATAAGAAATGTATGTTTTATAGGAAGTCGGCTTGTTATGATTGTTTATATGGCTTTCGCAAGTATTATGTTGGTTTTAGAGTTTTCGGATCGTCCGCGGTACAGAGGAGACTCCGTCCGTGTGTCGGGTCCGGCCTTGGCCTTTCGCCGGGTCGGGTTGGGGTGCGACACTTAGAAGGACGGGAATGAGCAGAATCAATGTCTTCTAATTTCTGGCCTTGCACCGACCATCCAATGGACCATGGACTAAATGGCCATTGCCTGAAAGGACTATGTCCAAGGGACCGCCGCCTCCCCTCCCCCTCCCCCCTTCCCATCCATACAAGGTACATCTTCCGCCTATGGGCCGCTATAACTATCTAAGAAGATACTCGAAACTGGAAGGATAAACAAACCCACCCGGTGGACTGCCGAGCTACAAGTCCTATGACACAGTAGCGGGATTCTCTAAAAAGACAAGGTTGTAGGTGGCCAAGAGGGCCCACTCGGAACTTGGGATCTCAGCAGGAAATGCGAAGGTTGCTTAAAGCCGGCCGGCCGGCCGGCAGATAGACAAAAGAGAATTAACTAGTTTAGTTATGATCTGAGTAGGCTCATAATAGGGAATACCCTAACCCTGGGACCCGGGTCCTGGCCATGCTTCGCTTGCGGTCGATGTTCTGGCTTTGTCCGTTGATAGCTGAATGTTTTGATCTGGTTTGATTCATGATCGCATCTGCAAACCTTATCCCGTAGGCCTTAGCAGGCGTTTTTCATTCTTTACTCGGTCCTTAGTAGCGTTGACTTTGTCAACCTAACCTGTTACCTTTGGAAACGCGCTAAACAGGCCTGTAAGTTCACCTTTATGCCTTTCTAATAGAAGAAAATTAGATAAAAGTATATAGAATTAGCCAGATCGTTTGAAGCATGAACAAAATTGCCTTTGTTCTGAAGGCCTAGCGAGTTCCTTTTTTTTTTCAAAGGCGGTCATTTTATTTCCCCAGACCGATAACTCGCTTGGTCAGTATTGTTAACTATTATAGGAGGATGCCATCCCCTCGGGACTACCAATAGCTTCAGGTCTTGAATCTTGTGCAAGTTAGGTTGTGGTTATATTGGCTGCAAGCGGAACGTAGGCGCTTTAGGTGTGTGTTGACCATGCACTCTCGCTTCATGTAATGTAGTATGTATGATAGAGGTGGTGTGGTGATTGACCTCAATGCTAATGGTTATCCCCAAGGTTCAATGAATGAAAGAAGCTATGATCGTCCCCGGATAGAGATGATAGTCTTCCTTTGATGTCTCCAAGCCGGCCATAATGGAATAGATGGGCGAAGCAGTCAATAGCAGTATGTTCTCGCCTATCGATAGATAGCAGGTTGCTTCCAAGCTCCAACCAGTTGAAACGGAATTGCTACTTTTTTTATTATTATTGATAGAGTGATATTCTCTGTCCCTGTCAAATAAAGTAGATGGGGAGAACTGGAAGAGAGAAGGAAAAATTGCAAAGGATTTACAAGTCTAATGGAAGAAGAATGGCTGACACGTTGACTGCCTTCGATACTAGAAAAAATAACCCAAGCGGTCTAACCCCCGGGGCAGACCTCAACCAAAAAGCACTAGATAGACTAACGGCAAGCGAGATAAAGAAAGCCGCTGGCCCTATGTGTAAAACCTTGCCGCAGGAGAGTCTTTTGAAGATAAGAATAAAGAAAGTTTTTGGGCAATACAAGAAAGAAACTCGCCCTTTGACACCAAGGGATAAGAGCTGATTGCTGGTGATGACTTGGTGAAGGGAATTTATGAGAGAAGGTTCTCGAACCAGGTTCTGACCGAATAGAGCATGGAGCCAACGAGTTCAGTCGAACAAGGTAACGAGTGACATGGCAAGATCAAGCTTGAAAGGAGTGGACGTGCATAGGCTTAATAGTGAATGCAGACCCCCTGCTTATAGATATGAAATCAATGACTTAAAAGACAGAGGTCGAGAGAAACTGTTGGACTTCTTTATTGCATTGCAAAGAGAGATCGAAGACGAAGAATTTCTAACATAGTGCGGGCACTGGATGGAAAAGACAGATGAAGGAACAACCCACCAAAAGGGCATACCTCAAGGAGCACCAATATCCCTCGGCAAAGATCTATCTGCACGAAGGCGACCTATGGATAGAAAGAAAGATGCAGGAAATGAAAATGAAATATGAAATCCAAATATGCTTTGGGAGTTTGAGATAGGCAGACGGGGTGTAACACCCCGATCCCTCTCGAGACCGGGAGTTCTATTAATCGATCTAATCACAACCCAAACCAAACCCGGTCAAAATTTTAGGAAAAGACGGACAGAGTCTCCCCTGTTTCTAGGCAAAAAGCAAACCTGCGACAGCATATAAGTGGACCAATACCATATCCAAACATTCAATCACCTCAAGGCCATCCGAGCCTCGGTTTTCAACAATTAAACTCAACAACTATACATACATTTCCAATTTAAAAGTTAACCTATCTCTTTTCATTTTTGACAAGTACATTCAAACTTGACAATTAAACCACACTAGGCTACCGCTTAAAATAAACTATCATGCCATTCTAACTATTTTCCTTTGGACATTACAAACATGCATTGAAGTTAAACTATACTAACTAAATACATAAGCTAGCTTTTCAAATTACTTCAATAACCTAATAAAACTTAAATTATATTCTTTTAATATTAAATACATACAATACATGAAAGCATACATCTTTGCCACTTCGACAACGCAAGCCACATAGGCACGCAAAACAACTCTTCAGGCACGAACTGTCACATAATCACGAACTTCTAACTAACATGACATTTCCTGAAATGTGGTGGTGAGGAGTGAGTATACACAACACGTATACTCAGTGAGGGGGAGATAGATATCGAATTGGAGAGAAAGAAAGTCGTCCAAGCTAAATAAGACAGTTAAGCAATATAACTGACAATTAAGCAATCAAGACAAACAATCAATATAATAAGCAATTAATGAAAGTATTAACACAACCATTCAAAGCTATACGACACTCTGAAGGCTATGGTTCACTCTTATGAGCAATGTACCATTTCACGAGCGATAAATCAATCTCGAGCTTGATGTTGACAACGATGACAATAAGCGCGCAACCACCTTATAACTCCAGTTTGGAATACCCCAGGAGTAATCATCAATTCTACAACCCAAATCTCCCTGGCAGGCAACCCAAGCGAGAAAAGGGAATAGCCACGGAGTTAGAGTGTGACGCCCCGATCCCTCACGAGACTGGAGGCTCTAATAACCATGCTATTTTCAACCCAATACCAAACCCGGTCACAAAATTTTAGGGAAAAACAGACAGAGTTTCCTCTGTACCGCAGACATTTCTCAAACCTATAAATGCTCAAAATAGCCACAATATACTAAAACAAGCTTTTATAATTAAAATTCAAGGTTCTAGGCCATCCAAGCCTGGAGACAAACAACAGCTCCAAATCGCACATGCATGCACCCAACTTAACTTTTCATTAAACCTTTTTAACATGCCATTCTATGATAACATTAGAGCAATTTTAGAAGTTGAAATCAACACCTCTAAACATACACACCCAAGCATGCAAGAACTAAAAGGAGAATTAAAAGTTATTACAAGCCATAATATCTCAAAGCTAACATTACAACCAACAACTTTCAACTTGCAACTACAAGAATATACATAGCCTTAAGGCCACAAAATAGATCATGCTATAGCAATACAAGTACACCATGTAACAACAAGAAGAAAAATCTACCTTAGACAACAAACACATAACAACTAGGGCAAAGGCTCAGTCTGAACTTCTTCCTCTTCCACTAGCACCTCAATTAGCTGGGGATTACCCTCAGCACTTCCTGAAACATATATCGAGGTATGAGCAACCACTGTTGCCCAGTGAGGGATATAGTCTCCCGGGGCGTGCAATGCAACAGGTAATACAGTTAAACGACAATAACAAATAAGCAATTAAAGAAACAATGGTAGGTTTAATAACCAGACATTTAAAAGGATACATTTCACATAGCCCCTATACACCAATCTTCGCTGGTCTTCATTCATGATCCACGAACCACGATCACGATCACGATAAGCCGGCATCCCAAACACCAAAGGGTACTCCGGATGTACCCAATCCTACGACCCAACACCCCCTGGCAATCTCCGGACCAGGCGAGTGAGGGAATAGGGTACGGAGCTAGAGCAACCAACCCTAGCAAGCCCGCTGCCGCCCAGAGAGGCCCATTGCATCTGCCCCGATGATAAGGTTGCGCAACCATTGACCCGATAACACAGGAAGCAATAATAATAACAATATAACAAAATAAGCCGATATACAAACAAGAAGGACAACAAAAGAAGTTGTCCTCGAGTACACACATCATCAATCACGCCATACGATGAAATATAATACATTCATTAGTCTATAATTGCTAAACTAATCGAACTTAAACACTTAAATCACTTAGTATCGAACATTTAGCATATAACAAGATAAGACACTTAGAATGCACATAGAAATGATCCCTCACCTTTTAGGAAGCCAAACCTGCATGAATTAAGCCAAGATTCCCTCAATTTTCTCCAAAAGCATCAATTCTCTTCAATTATCACTACCTAATACAATCAACTATATGCATAAGAAGTGATTTCTTATTCTCAACTAAAGCCAATTCATAAAGCCATTAATTTATCTAACTCTATTTGATTCCCTTTAATTCACATAACTAACAATATATTTCATGGTTTAACAATCATTCAAATCAATATTTGAACAATACATAAACTCAAGTGATCACATATGCAACATTCTTTAATTTCCAAGTATCAGACAAAGACAATAGCATAATAAATAACATATACATAGACAATCATAGAAGTAGAAACACTATATAACAGCTAACCAAGAAGTAAGATAAGCGAATCTTTACACATATAATGCAATTAATAAACAATATAAACATGTTTACTCCATCTTTAACTAGTATCAATATAACTTAACTCACAATTTCTCCGAATAGATGAACTTGTTACATAAGTACATTTAAACATTTATCCAATCAATCAAGAATCAACTAACAACAATTATTACCATGGTTAATTACTAGTTCCTTTAGTCCATTCTAAATTCATACTCAACCAAATCCATATAAACCAAGCAACTTAATTCACGAGACTTCACTACTATAATACGTACACTACACAAAGGCATATAAACATTTAATTACTCAATTATAAAGCAATTATCATGAAATTAACTATGCGAACACAAATGGGTCAATAATATACTTTTCACAAAACTTAACCTAAAGCTCACACATACCTTAGAATAGCATTTAGACACGCTAGGAGCAACTAAAAAGCAATACAAGTACTAACGCAATTAATTCATTCATTTCCCCTTTGTTCAACTAGGCTATTTAGCTTCCCATCGGAATTTAATGATCAAGTTAAGCTAGCTAACCATCCTACCAATCTAAGGATACCTAAATACCTCATTTAGAACCTCCAAATCATAACCTAGAGCACAAGTACACGAAAACACCAAAAATGCCTCTTTGTGGGTTTACACTACAAGTACCAATTTCAGAACCCAAACAAGCGAAACGAAAGCACTTCTAAGGTTTCAATACTTAATAAAGACTAGCCATAACCTCGAAACGTGCCCGGATTCAAGTTAAACCCGAAACCCCTTATTAAAGTAGCCTATTTTGATCAAATTTCTCAAATTTTGAACATAGCAAGTGCAATTAACATTTTTTTCACGCTCAAGGGCCTAATTAGCAACTACTAGAAGCATTGAATCAAATTAAATTGTAACTTTTTTCGGAAACCCTAGTTTAGCACTATTCATCATCTTCCCCAAGTGTCATTTTCATTTTCAAGCATTCAACAAGCATTTTAAACCATCAAACATATTCTATGAAGTCATTAGAGCATATAAGAATCAACGGAACAAGAATTAAACCACTACAATATTATATCACAAAAATAATAATACAAACTTTAATTGAATTTAATACAAAAATAGAATGCACCCTCACCTCTTTTGAAGATCAAAGAATGGTCTTAAGGTCCTAAGGATGAAGCACAACCAATTTGGGAAGCAATGGAAGCAAGAATGAAGCAAAGAGTAATTTTTTTTTTTAAAGTTACTATTCCCGTAACTCTTTTTTGGCCATTTTTTTGACCCCTTTTTTTTTTGTTTCTCGGCTTTTAATATTCTCATAAGATGGTCAAAGGGTAGGTCAAGCAAATAGGGTATTTTAGTAAGGGTAAATAGGTCATTTGGGTGATTAAATTTCAGCAAAATAAAATGCCAAAAATCTGAAAAATCTGAAAAAATCCCGCTGGTACTATTCATCAGACATTTCGCGAATTTTTCCCGTTGATCCCGATATGCAATGCACGCACAGTTAGGGCTATTGTCCCCTAAAAATATGTAGTACTTTATAAAAAAATAAAATGCATGAAAAGAAATATTTGAATTTATGGAAATATAAAAAAAAATAAAGTAATTAGCTAAATTACATCTAAGTTAACCATTTAATGAATGTAATTAGTGAAGTGCTGAGTTCGGGGTGTCACATAGAGCAACCAACACTGGCAACCCGAGGCTACCTAGAGAGGCCCATCACTCACGCACTGGACACTATGCAATGCAGGACTCGATACAAGGCGATAAACGAGCGATAAACAAGATATCAAGCATTATCAACAATTGATAAACATTTCAATCAACAATCAACTCTACAAGCATAATAAGCATTAACAAGCATTAACAAGCATTTACAATCAAATATGTAACAAGAACAACACCAACAATATTATCAAGCAATAATAAGTATTCTATAGACATTATAAGCATTCTATAGGCATTATAAACATTCTATAAACATTATAATCATTCTATAAGCATTATAAACATTCTATAGGCAATATAAGCATTCTATAGGCAATATACTATGAAAACACACAAAATTCCAAAAATGACCCCAACTTTCAAAACGCTACTACTTTCAAACGAGCCACGAGTTTTGGAAACCGACTTCACCAATCCACCTAGGTCACCATAAGGCACGTCTAAAGACCCCGAAATCCTACTTAACCCTAGAATTCCTACAAAGCCTCGATTTCCCCCTTTGCTCGTTTGAACTACAACTATACTAACCAAACCCCCAAACAACGCCATAATCGCACAAAAAGTGCTTCCATGGCCTCCAAAAACAATGCCATCACGCAAAACGAGAAAATGCTAAACTCGACCTAAACGACCCCGACTTTCACCAAAGCATATTTCTTTTTTTTTTCATTATGCAACCTAAAAAAACCATGCATTTTGGCATTCTATCATACCTAGCACCTTTTCACATCAACAGACAGCATAACAACACAACTTTATCATTTCAAGGGTTTACTATTCACAAAATACTATTCATTACACAATTTATATTTCAAATTCGATATTCAACCGTAGAAAATGTTAAAAAGCTATAAATACACGTTCTACATTTTCTAGGGAACATTCTTTAAGCAATGAAACAGACAAAATAACAACCTACGGTTAAATCACAAAAATTAAAGTTTATGTTCAACATTTTCAAATGCACAAATAACGATGAAACCCTCACCTTAGACGCTAGGGAAACCTCATTGGCTGCCTCGAAAACCACCCCGTGCAAGCTCACGCAAAGATTTGATGATTTGAAGTTGAAATGTTTTTTTTTCTTCTCTCATATTTTCGGCCCTTGCTTATCTGTTTCAGCTCTGTTTTTTTTTGGTGCAATTTTAGGCTTTAATAAGATGACAATTCAAGTCAAAAGTCAAGGCTTGGTCAATGCTCACTTAAGTTGGTCAAACTAGCTTATTTTATGCATTTTAAAGCTAAAACAAGTAACATAAATCCAATTCTAGTTAAATATAACTTAAAACACTAAAATTAAAACACTAAATACTAGTTTTCACTATTTGTTGAGGACTAGAATTCATTTCCTAACTATTGCTCTCGAAATGCTATGCACTTTGCAACAATAAAAGAATAACGATTAAATCTCAAAGAATTTAAGAAATATATCATTTTTGAAAAGCATCATAGTTTAAAATTTACTCCGGCTCGGAGCTACTTTTCATTTAATTGAAAACCGAGTGATTTTAATACAATACAATCAAAACCGATTATTAAAATAATCAAAACAATCAAGGTAATCAATATTCATTTAAAATAATTAATTTAACTATTTCTAGAATATTTTAAAGAATTATGAAGTTAATATTAAGCTACAAATGAAAGTCAATATAAACGCGTAGTAAAATACAATTAAACACTAACATTTAAGATGACACTTAATTAATCACAAGAGAATAAATTCAATTACAATAATTATTAGAAATAGATAATAATTTTTTAATTATTCAATATACAACTACTAAATGCTTCCAAGAGAAATATTAAAATAGTGCAAATTGGTTGGTTTAACTAATTAAACATTTAATCAAATGCAGTCAAGTGCTATTAAATGCATGCCGGGTTCGGGTTACCACATCCTTCTCCCCTTAAAACAATTGCTTCCTCGCAATTCTTCTTCCAATAGAACTCAGCATCATCTGAAATCCAATTCTGACTAACCTTCATCGGTTGAAGAATCCCGTTGACACGAATATCGAAGAAGAATAAAATTCCAACCAAGAGCGCCGAGATAGTACCAATAAAGACTAAAGCAAAGATACTGTAGATGTCATTAATACCACACAATAACGACAAGAAGAATACCCCACGCTCGAATCTCCAATAGAAGTCTAACTATTACTGCCCGAAAATCCCCAAACAAGAAACCAAGTAGAGGCTCAAACAAAGGTTCCATCCAGAGGTCCAAAGAAGTACCCCGCTGGTCATGAATTTCATAGAAGAATTTCCTGTTAAGAGTGCTGAAGAAAATACCAAGAAACCCAATCAAATATACTTCCAAAGTTCCAAAGAAGCCTTCCAAATAATAACCCTATGGAGCAACCAATTAGATTCCGAGTTTTTGCTATCAAATGCTGAGAAGAATGTCAACGAAAAATAGCAAAGAAAAGATAATGCGCCCAATAAGACAATCAAGTTGAATAACAAATATGGTTTCCCAGATAGACGGAAACCCTAAAGAAAGTACCGAGGTGGAGCACAAAATATACTAAACCAAACTTCGAGGCCTCTTCACTTTTGCCAAGTGAGGACTTTATACAACTTACCACCAAGAAAGCCCATAGTATTCCACAGCATAGCATAAGCGATATGAGATAATAAATCTGATGGGAATTCCAATTACCAAACCAACTGAGGGATGCCAAAGAAAATACCCGAACAATGTTCCAGTAAGAAAGTACCAAGAATTGCCTAATAAGTAATACTAAATAAATGGCCACTAAGAATCCTAGAGAATGCCATTGAAGAATTTCCAAAAGGAATGTCAGTAACACACCAATAAAGACCGAGACACATATGCCATAGATAATACCATTCAGTAAGTCTGTTTGGAATCCCAACAACCAAGTCTACCGAGAAGTACCAACAGAAGTTTCCAAGGAATACCCAATAAGGAAACCAAAGAATACTCCAGAGAACAACCAAATAGAAGCCCAAAAGAAAGCTATTCTTTTGCAATTGTTAAGCACAGAGAAGGACCTTAGAGGAATACCAATATAGAAATACCCGTTGAATACCCAATCATGAAAACATTAAGAAAGTGCTCCAAAGAATAATCATGTAGAACTCCAAAGGAAGTCATTTATCCAAAGCATAGAAGATAACCTTCAAGGAACCCCAATAAACAAACTCCCAGCTATAACTGTCAACACCCAAATAAAGGCCTAGTCAAGCACTGTTCATTCCCGTCAATCCACATAACTTGGAGGGCCTGCTACTAACCACTTCTCTTCAGGGGAGGAATAAGTCTTTCTTACCATTTCCACGGGACATGTATGAATGCCAAGATATCACATTTATACACATGCCTTAAACTATTATGCAAGCAAGTTTACAAAAGAGTTTATTCAACGAAGTCACTCAATCACGGCAATCAAGTCAAGCACAACATAATCAATTCAATTCACGGCATAGCTAATTCAAGATATTCTAATACACACATTACAAGTAATAATTCAAGCAAATAGCAATTCACGAGGTCAATTCGATTCACAATGGTAATTCAATAGGTCAATCCAATGCACAACTAGACACTTCACTTCACTTAGCACACAATTAACACGTAACACATAACTATATCACATAGGAGCATACATTCAGGTCCACACACACAATCTCACATACAAGCACACACTTTCAAGACACGCTTAACAAGCACACATTCAAGGATCACTACCCACCAGACCGAGGACCCTGTCCTGGCTTATGAGCTAGACAAGCTATGATACCACCTGTAACACCCCGATCCCTCTCGAGACCGGGAGTTCTATTAATCGATCTAATCACAACCCAAACCAAACCCGGTCAAAATTTTAGGAAAAGACGGACAGAGTCTCCCCTGTTTCTAGGCAAAAAGCAAACCTGCGACAACATATAAGTGGACCAATACCATATCCAAACATTCAACCACCTCAAGGCCATCCGAGCCTCGATTCTCAACAATTAAACTCAACAAGTATACATTCATTTCCAATTTAAAAGCTAACTTATCTCTTTTCATTTTTGACAAGTACATTCAAACTTGATAATTAAACCACACTAGGCTACCGCATAAAATAAACTATCATGCCATTCTAACTCTTTTCCTTTGGACATTATAAACATGCATTGAAGTTAAACTATACTAACTAAATACATAAGCTAGCTTTTCAAATTACTTCAATAACCTAATAAAACTTAAATTATATTCTTTTAATATTAAATACATACAATACATGAAAGCATACATCTTTGCCACTTTGACAACTCAAGCCACATAGGCACGCAAAACAACTATTCAGGCACGAACTATCACATAATCACGAACTTTCCAGCTAACATGACATTTCCTGAAATATGGTGGTGAGGAGTGAGTATACACAACATGTATACTCAGTGAGGGCGAGACAGCTATCGAATTGGAGAGAAAGAAAGTCGTGCAATGCAAATTAGGCAGTTAAGCAATATAGCTGACAATTAAGCAAACAAGACAAACAATCAATACAATAACCATTTAATGAAACGATTAACACAACCATTCAAAGCTATACCACACTCTGAAGGCTATGGTTCACTCTTACGAGCAATATACCATTTCACGAGCGATACATCAATCTCGAGCTTGATGTTGACAACGATGACAATAAGCGCGCAACCACCTTATAACTTCAGTTTGGAAAACCGCGGGAGTAACCATCAATTCTACGAACCAAATCTCCCTGGGAGGCAACCCAAGCGAGAAAAGGGAATAGCCACGGAGCTAGAGCAACCAACACTGGCAACCCGAGGCTACCCAGAGAGGCCCATCACTCACGCGCTGGACACTATGCAATGCAGGACTCGATACAAGATGATAAACGAGCGATAAACAAGATATCACGCATTATCAACAATTGATAAGCATTTCAATCAACAATCAACTCTAACAAGCGTAATAAGCATTAACAAGCATTAACAAGCATTTACAATCAAATATGTAACAAGAACAACACCAACAACATTATCAAGCAATAATAAGTATTCTATAGACATTATAAGCATTCTATAGGCATTATAAACATTCTATAAACATTATAAACATTCTATAAGCATTATAAACATTCTATAGGCAATATAAGCATTCTATAGGCAATATACTATGAAAACACACAAAATTCCAAAAATGTCCCATACTTTCAAAACGCGAGCCACAAGCTTTGGAAACCGACTTCGCCAATCCTCCTAGGTCACATTAAGGCACATCTAAAGACCCTGAAACCCTACTTTACCCTAGAATTCACGCAAAGTCTTGATTTTCCCCTTTGCTCGTTTGAACTACAACTATACTAACCAAACACCCAACAAATGCCATAATCACACCAAAAGTGCTTCCATGGCCTCCCGAAACAATGCCATCATGCAAAATGAGAAAATGCTAAACTCGACCTGAATAACCTCGACTTTCACCAAAGCATATTTCTCATTTTTTTCCATTACGCAACGTAAAGAAATCATGCATTTAGGCATTCTAGAATACCTAGCACCTTTTCACATCAACAGACAGCATAACAGCGCAACTTTATCGTTTCAAGGGTTTACTATTCATAAAATACTATTCATTACACAATTTATATTTAAATTTCAATATTCAACCGTAAAAAATGTTAAAAAGCTATAAATACACGTTCTACAATTGCTAGGGAACATTCTTTAAGCAATGAAACGGACAAAATAACAACCTACGGTTAAATCACAAAAATTAAAGTTTATGTTCAACATTTTCAAATGCGCAAATAACGATGAAACCCTCACCTTAGACGCCCCTAGACGCTAGGGAAACCACGTTGGATGCCTCGGAAACCACCCCGCACAAGCTCACGCGAAGATTTGATGATTTGATGTTGAATTGTTTTTTTTTTCTTCTCTCATATTTTCGGCCCTTGCTTCTCTGTTTCAGCTCTGTTTTTTTTTTTTTTTTTTTTGCAATTTTATGCTTTAATAAGATGACAATTCAAGTCAAAAGTCAAGGCTTGGTCAATGCTCACTTAAGTTGGTCAAACTAGCCTATTTCATGCATTTTAAAGCTAAAACAAGTAACATAAATCCAATTCTAGTTAAATATAACTTAAAACACTAAAATTAAAATACTAAATACTAGTTTTCACTATTTGTTGGGGACTAGAATTCATTTCCTAACTATCGCTCTCGAAATGCTATGCACTTTGCGACAATAAAAGAATAACGATTAAATCTCAAAGAATTTAAGAAATATATCATTTTTGAAAAGCATCATAGTTTAAAATTTACTCCGGCTTGGAGCTACTTTTCATTTAATTGAAAACCGAGTGATTTTAATACAATACAACCAAAACTGATTATTAAAATAATCAAAACAATCAAGGTAATCAATATTCATTTAAAATAATTAATTTAACTATTTCTAGAATATTTTAAAGAATTATGAAGTTGGTATTAAGCTACAAATGAAAGTTAATATAAACACATAGTCAAATACAATTAAACCCTAACATTTAAGATGACACTTAATTAATCACAAGAGAATAAATTCAATTACAATAATTATTAGAAATAGATAATAATCTTTTAATTATTCAATATACAACTACTAAATGCTTCCAAGAGAAATACTAAAAAAGTACAAATTGGTTGGTTTAACTAATTAAACATTTAATCAAATGCAGTCAAGTGCTATTAAATGCATGTCAAGTTCGGGTTACCACACGGGGAGTAAGTAGTCGAACAACCACGGGGGCTTCCAACAATTATAGCTGAAATAACAAGATGGGCCGCTCGAATCCTAGAGCTGTCATTCTAATCAGAAATCAACGTCAGGTCCTGGCTATCAGAAAAAGGCAGACTGAAGTAAAGGATCACAAAATACAACACAACAAGGGGCAAACCAAGCGCTTTTGTGAAGGAAGAAGCTAATCAATCAGAATTAAGACAGGGAGGAGAGGCGAAAGAGAGATTTTCAAGCCTGCAAGCAGCAAGCAAAAATGGCTTAAAAGCAGTTGCGCGCTAGCTTGTAGTTTAGGGGTATAGTAGGGGTACCCCTTTCGAAAACTTTTCTATAATATAAGGTAAGCTTTTTGGGACCCTAGTTTTGGAGTTTTCCCCAACCTATACCTTACTAATAAAAATGGGCTTCTCTTTTTCAGCTGCATTGTATTGCTGCATAAACAATGGATCCACTGGGCTGGATGAACAACCTTCTATCTGGCCTCTGTACCAGTAGTAGAGTGGCATGCTACTTTCAATTATAAAAAGAAGATTTAGCAAGGCAAAGGAGGAAGAAGTAGTCCCCCTTTCTCGGGTAAGCCGCCACCACATATGTAGAAAAAGAGGGAGCAGAGAAAGAGGAACAACTGTTTGACTTTGGCATATGAGGTGGCAGGTTTGGCTAGGTAACATAATGGAAATGTATCGGACAGCAAATCCTGGAATAACGGTTCGACCCCGTCCTTAGCCTCGTGGAGTGGTGAGCAGCACAAAACTTTAATCAATCAAATGACATAGTATTAGGGTAAGGGGGCTTTCCTTTGTTAGAAATCCACAGACAGTATTCTGGAACTTCCAAACCAAAGAAATGCAAGATGAGAAGGATCTTTTTACGTTACACTTCAATAGAATGAATTCGGTAAGGGTATAATACGCCCTATGGTCAATCGAGGGTCCTGTGCCACTTGAACTCAAATCTATCTGACCCTCAATCCATCTTTGTCCAGCCAGCTCATAACCAAATTTTAGACCAATCTCAGGGCTGACATAAACGAATTGGTTGAGGAAAAGGAAACCTCAGCGACCAAGCACTCTTGCCCCCAAAAGCGGAGACCGAAGAACAACTAGGTTGTTGAGGACATGTCTGAAGAAGAGGTGGATGCCCTATAAGTTTACTACCCTACCCACTAATGGACTATGAGGGAGAAGGCAAACGAAAACCGACCGAAAACCCTAACCGCTTGATTGACCCTTGAATAGTCCATTCATTAGGGTTGAGGATGGATAGAACCAATTAGAAGTGCAAGTCGCGCAAGCAAAGTTGGGAAACGGACCGCAGCGCAACGACTAAGACTCGTGTCGGAGGAGTTTTGAGCGTTAGCTACCACTCATAAAGCGGCAAGGACCTGCAACTCTCGAAGACGCCACCAACTGCCTGAAACACTATAGTAAACCCTCGCTTTACTGAATAGGTATCACTTATTCTCTTTCAATCAACAAAATGAGAAATTGGGGAGAAAGAAAAGAAAGAGGTCTTTATTGAAGAGGCTTTGCACCTAAAATAGGACTAAGATCTAGAAGAATGGGTTAGGGCTTTCGAAAAGATGAAGATGCAAAGGGTAAAGAGTTAGTCTTTTGAACAACCAAGCTCACATAAGGATTCTAGCTCGCGCCCACTTAAAGCAGATGTAGATTCTCAGACGGGGAAAAGCATGAATGATGAGACCGGCCTAACCTAAAGAAAAGGCTTTTCCCTCTCTTAAGGGCGAATCTTGATTGACTGACACTAAAATGGATAGAGGGTATGAAATAGACCTCAAGCACGAAATCAATGTTGACTCAACAATCATCGAGAATGGTATTACCAAGCGAGATTAAGACCAGCCCCTTGGTAAAGTGAATCTACTTAGTAGTCGAAACTCAGAGAGACAGATAGAGAGGGGACTTTTTCCTGCTAACTCTTAGGATGAGAAGTATGTCCCTTTAGGCAATAAGAGTTCCAGCCTTTGTTGCCCCTCAGTAAAGTGAGTCTACTTAGTTAACTAGCAGGACGCGGAGATCAATTGATCAATATGAATCTCAAGAGTGGATGGTTGATTGCCACCTCCTTTTCCTAGGGGCTCTTCGGCCGGGGATAGGCTTGCTATCGTAACCCTTAACCCAGTATATGTGAAAAAGAGTGACGAACTCATTTTTTTTCAATCATAGGTTGGTCTAAAGAACGAGAGTCATCTTCCTTAAGTCCGTTGTTCCTTAGTAGCTCAGTGGTAGAGCAGTCGGTTGTTAACTAATTGGTCGTAGGTTCAAATCCAACTTGGGGAGAATTTTGAGTTATCATTTTTCTAACCTAGCGACCCATGTCCATCTCCTTTGTTTCTAAACTAGCAGAATCGTGGGACGTCAAAAGTGGAAAGTTGATTGTTGGTTTTTATTCCTCACTCTCGTATAGGTGAAGTTGGTTTGTTTAATTCTTCGGGAAAATAAGGATCCACTGGGAAGACTGGACTAGTATCTTCATTAGCTAGAAGCAATTAGTCTCTACTAGCCTCATTCAAAGAACGAACAAGAAAAGGGTTACTGTTTAGGTAGGATAGATGGATGTAGCCCAATGGCTAAAGCTCTGCCAGCTTCTTGTAGACGAAACTCTTTTCTCTTTTGGCTTCGAGTTGTTTTTGGGTGGGATGGTTGAATTTTTCTTCGCCACAAGTGGCAACGAAGTTCTTGGTAATTAGCAAGGGGGAAGGAAGATCTCCACTCATTTCATTTATTCAGTGCCTACGGTGAGGTGCAACCTATAACAAATAAATGGGGAAAAGCTTGCTTTGCTTGCTGTAGCCCTATTTTAGTATATTAGGCTTGGTAAGCATAAGCTATTTAATTTAAGTAGGCTCGTAACTTTGCCAAAAGCGACAAAGAGGGGCTGGGGAAGGCCAATGACTATATGAGGGAGAAGCTATCATAGAAGTTTGACCCCATGCTTTACAGATATTGTTATGAACTGACTAAATGACTAGATTCTCCCGGAACACTAGCTAAGCTAATAGTCCTAGTTCCCTTCAATTAAATCTATCAAAAATCTTTTTGATTGATTCAGGGCACTGCCCCCTTCTTAGAATTAGAACCCATTGAGGGGGGCTTCGGCCAGAGAAGGGGAGAGTGGCCGAGTGGTTAAAAGCGATAGACTGTAAATCTATTGAAGTTTTTCTACGTAGGTTCGAATCCTTCCTGTTTGTTGTAAACTTCAAAGAAGAGAAAAGAAGCATTCGTCAGTGAAGGAAGGCCAACCGAGCAAAGCTCTTTCTTTTTTTGGTCGTGCCCTGAAGTGAAATTGTATTGTATGTTAGTTAGAGAGGTTGGTGAACTACTATGATCTATAGATTCCCCATCTATATCCAATACCATCAAGAATAGAAGTGAGTCGCTTCCGGCTTGTCTTGTAGTCATTGTCTTTTAGCTTATGTAGTCGATGGCCTTCCTACACGCATGAGTCCGCCAGATTGCCTCCTTATTTAGGACGAAGCCATGCCGATACGTATGATAGGTGAATGAAAGAATCCTATTTCATAGTGCCAGGGGAGCACAAGTTTGATCGATGATTGGAGAGGAGAGGTGGAAGAAAAGGCTCAGGATGAATTTAGGAGTCTTTGTGCGAGCCGTATGCGGTGAGAGTCGCATGTATGGTAATGAGTGGGGTTCATGTCTATATGTGTAGTGTGGTCCTTGGGCCTACCCACCCTATTTCTTCACAGATCGGTTTCGGGGATGTATCCACCTTGGAAAGTAAGCAATATTCCCTTTCAAATGCGTAGCGCACTCTTCGCTACGAATGTAGAAAAGTATCTTGAAATAATCGATTTAGTAGCCTGCTTTTTTTCTCTGGGTATGAACTTCTCTCTTGAAGAAGGCCTATGTTGTGGCAATTCCACACAGAGGGTATAGTTACTATAACTAATAAGAAGCATAGTAAAGTCAGTGTAGAATAATAGAATCTCTTATTAGCTTATGAAGGATTTTATTAGCTCGACCTATAGGGAGATTAATGGACCCATTTAAACAAATTTCTAATTCCCCGTGGTAGATGATGTGACTGTATTTGCAGCACTCAAACCTTGATATTTGTACTATATTTGCATCTTAATTTGGGAATTATTGCAATACTTTGATATTTTCGAAGCAATGTAGGATGACACAGAAAAGTGGAAAATCAGACCCAAAATAATCCAAATTGCAAGTCAAGAAGTCAAGAATGTGGAAGCACGAGAAGCAGTTGAAGAATGAAGCTCATAGAGAAGAAATTTGGCTGAAACTAGCACAAAATTGGATTCAGAGCATTGACCCAGATGATCTTAAATAGTAACCCATGTCCGTTTTTGGCAAACCATATCCATTTTTCGGGTAGAAACAACAGTCTAAGAAAAACACAGGACTTTGTCCTGTGGGTGGCGTGATTTTAGCCAAATTCCATCGTTTGGAGGGCCAAAACAGTGAAAAACGCCTGAAGATGCTGCGGTCAACGAACCGGTCAAAGTCAAAGACAAGCTCAAGTGTTGACCAAGAATTGAAGCCCGTAGAGGAAGAATTTGACGAAACAGAATGCGGAAACGGACTCAGAACGCCGAATAAACTTGGAATAGCATTGGTCAACTTTTTGGTCAACGCATGAATAGTAGCGGTCAATGCGTGAATAGTGATGGTCAACTAGTGAACAGTAAAAACTGCATGCAGAATACGTGAATAGTAGTTGCGTGAATAGTAATCACATGAATAGTAATCGCAAGAATAGTAGTCGAGTGAATAGTAACTACGGGAATAGTACCGCGTGAATAGTAGCTAAATTTTCCAATAAATAGACATCAAGCCTCTTCATTTTTTTTTACAATTTTTGAGAGCTTTGGATATTTTTTCAATATTTTCAATTTTTGTCAAGTTAATTTTATAGTTCTTATTTAGGATTTTGCCTAAATAGCTATATACGGAGGAAGTCCTTCCTAGTGGCTCTTATTCAGGGGCATTCTGCCTGAATAGCTACTGTACAGCAGACATCCTAACGTTCATTTTTGAGCCTTTGCTCAAAAATAGCTCTTATTCAGGGGGAAGCTCTGCCCGAATAGCTATAGAATTTTTGTTCAGACTTGGAGTTCAGAAATACGCGTTCGTCAATACGGGGGAGCCTTTCTTGACTCTCTTTTATTTGTATAAACTCGTAATTATTATGTATGAGTAGAATTCTTATCTAGGGTAGGATATTGTAAATAATGGTCTTTTAATATATGGTATCAGATTCGGATAATTAAGTTTTAATGCAATATATGACTTGTATTAATTAAGTATTGTCTTTCATACATAATGCTTTTAAGTAGATGATATGATTGCTTTATTTTTGTGTCATATATCCATGCTTTAATAGCGAATCAATAGTTTGACGACCTTAAAGATTCCAAAAGACTATAGGTAATGCTTTTAAGTAGATCATAGTTTCTAGACTAGTAAGGAGATGTTGATTACTTATGTTGAAACAGACCTTTTACACTAGGTTGCAAAGACAGATCCATACTATGGCTATACGCTCGTAGATGGAACGGCACCTACATCAGAGTTAGTAATCAAGATTTTAATAGACTAAGATAATTGACTAGGATAATGCTTGTAGCTTAACCTCTTGTATAAAATTTAAGAATTTGGATGCCGAGCCTACATTAATTGCCTTATTTACATATCTGATCCCTAGATATTCTTCCGTATTTAGCTATTATTTAGCTTAACTTAGGCAATTTTGTTAGTTATAGTTTAGTTTACATTCTCGCACGTTATTTCAAACTATTTGCGAACTGTTACTTAAGCGCTTTAACACTTTCACACTACTTCACTAACTTAACTAACGAGCTTCCCTGTGGATACGATTCCGCACTCTTTGCACACTACACTACAAGATCCGTGCACTTGCGGGTTATTAAAACTTGGTTATTTTGCACATATTTATAACACATACCAAGTTGCGATCAAGTTATTGGCGCCATTGCCGGGGAGGCACTGTGATAACCCGAACCTGGCATGCATTTAAAGGCATCTAACCGCATTTAGTTGAGTGTTTAATTAGTTAAACATCTATTTTGCACTATTTCGAGATTTCTTCTTAAAAAAAAAAATTCAATAATTTTTATATTGATTAACTAAAGATTATCACTTATTTTTATTGTTTATAGTAATTAGATTTATTTACTTGTGTTCGATTAAGTGCCATTTTAGATATTAGCATTTAGTTGCATCTGACTACGTGTTTATGTTAACTAATTCTCTTGTATCTTCACACTAGTTTCATAATTCATGGAAAATATTCTAGAAATAGTTAAATTAATTATTTTTAAATAAATATTGATTATTTTGAATGTTTTGATTATTTTAGTAATCGGTTTTAATTGTCTTGCATTAAAATCAGTGGTTTCAAATAAATGAGGAAAGTAACTTCGAGCCAGAGTGAATTTTAAACTATTCTACCATTCTACTTTTCAAAGAATTAAAGTTTTATATTATTGCTTATCACTTTATTAGCGATCGATTATGGACTGTTCGATCGTAGAATTTCGAAAATAAGAGTTAGAGAAATATTTTTCGGATTTAGTGAAAACTGTTTTTAGCTTAATTTAACTAGTTTTAGTTGTTTTTCATTTAATTGCATTGTTTTAACTTGAATTGGATTTAATGGCATCAAAATAACTTATTTGACTATTTTTAATTAAAGTTTGAATTTGCAAAAGACCAAAATGCCCTTGTCACCTTATAAAACAAAAAAAACAAGTCAAAATTAGCTCAAAAAAAATTCCCAAAATTCCCCCCATGTCCCCCCCAAGGCCGAGAATCACCAAGGGAAAAAAAAAGATTTTGATTTCAAATTTCTTCTACAATCTTGCATGCAACTGCTCAAGGATCGCGGCTAGGGTCTTTGCAAGCCTTCCTCTTCGATCACTGTGAGGGTTTTCACGCTTTTGTGCATTTAAATTCGAATTTGATTTTTGTGTCAAATTTTTAGATTTGATATTTATCGCGTAATAATGCCTGTTATTGCTTGAAATAGCTTGCTTATGGTTCGTAGAGCATTGCTTGTTTGTTATTTAGCAATTTTTATGGTTGAAAATGCGTATTTGAGATTGGGGAAGAATATGAATAGTGAATTATGAATAGTGAATTATGAATAGTAAACCCTAGAATTTCGGATTTCGATTCAAATTGCGATTGATTGATTTGGATAGGTGCCATTAGTGATAGAAGGATAAAATGTGAAATAAAAATGGATCGGCCTTTGTTAAAATTGGGAATTAGACGAAGAAACGTAAAGGGGCCGTTTGACCAAAAGTTGACCGTGCTCGAATTAAGTTGGGGGTTTCGTAATTGAGGGCATGGAAGCACTTTTGGCGCTGTTGTGGCGTTGATTGAACGACCGGTTAGCATAGCTGTAGTTCAAACGCAGTAGGTGGACTTCCGGGTCTCGGGTGAGAAAGTGAAGTTTAGTGACATAGAAACGTGCCTTGTAGTACCTGAGTGAATGTAGTGAAATCGGTTTCCTAATCCCGTAGCTCGTTTGCTCGTAATTGTCCTTAGAAGTTGGGGTTGAATAGTGATATTTGTTGTTTTCGTGTTTGAACTGCCGTTACTTGTTTAAATGTTGTTATTGTTGCTTATTATTGCTTGTTATGCTTGAAAAGTTAGTTGAATGCTAGTATTGATTGTGATTGCTTGTTATCTCGTTTGTTGTCACTAGTTTGTATTGTTGTGCTATCGCTCGTTTATTGCCTTGTATCGAGTCTTGCATTGCATAGTGTCTCGCGCGTGAGTGATGGGCCTCTCTGGGTAGCCTCGGGTTGCCAGTGTTGGTTGCTCTAGCTCCGCTGCTATTCCCTTTCTCGCTTGGGTTGCCTCCCAGGGAGATTTGGGTCGTAGAATTGATGGATACTTCCGGGGTATTCCAAACTGGTGTTATAAGGTGGATGCGCGCTTATTGTCATCGTTGTCAACATCAAGCTCGAGATTGATGTATCGCTCGTGAAATGGTACATTGCTCGTATGAGTGAACCATAGCTTTCAAAGTGTGGTATAGCTTTGAATGGTTGTGTTAATGCTTTCAGTAATTGCTTATTGTATTGATTATTTGTTTTGATTGCTTATTTATCAATTATATTGCTTAACTGTCTTATTTGCATTGCACGACTTTCTTTCTCTCCAATTCGATATCTGTCTCGCCCTCACTGAGTATACGTGTTGTGTATACTCACTCCTCACCACCACATTTCAGGAAATGCCTTGTTAGCTAGAAAGTTCGTGATTACGTGAAAGTTCGTGCTTGAAGAGTTGTCTTGCGTGCCTATGTGGCTTGAGTGTCGAAGTTTGCAAAGATATGTGCTTTCATATGTTGTATGTAATTTTTGTTAAAAGAAATGTAATTTAATATAGCTAAGTAGTTGAGATAGATTGATAAGCTAGTTTTGTATTCAGTAGCATAGTTAACCTCGATGCATGTTTGTAATTGTCTAAAAGAAAATAGTGAGAATGGTATGATAGAATATTTAATGTAGTAGATTAGAATGGATTAAATGTCAAGTTTGAATGTTCTTGTAAAAGATGTAAAGAGATAGGTTAGTTTTTAAACTGGAAATGTATATTTATATGATGTGTTTAGTTGTTGTGAACCAAGGCTCAGATGGCCTTGAGGTGGTTGAATGTTTGGACATGGTATTGGTCCACTTATATGCTGTCGCAGGTTTTACATTTTGCCTAGAAACAGGGGAGACTCCGTCCGTTTTCCCTGAAAATTTATGCTCGGGTTTGGTTTGGGTTGTGATTAGATCGATTGATAGAACTCCCAGTCTCGAGAGAGATCAGGGTGTCACAGCTGCTATCAGAGCTTGTCTAGCTCATAAGCCGGGACAGGCACCTCGCCCTGGTGGGTAGTGGTCCTTGAATGTGTGCTTGTTAAGTGTGTCTTGAAAGAGTATGCTTGTATGAGAGAATGTGTGTCTTGACATGAATGTGTGCTCCTATGTGATATAGTTATGTGTTATATGTTAATTGTGTGCTAAGGGAAGTAAAGTGTTTAGTTGTGCATTGAATTGACTTATCGAATTGGCATTGTGAATCGAATTGATCTCGTGAATTGTTATTTGCTTGAAGTATTGTTTGTAATGTGTGTTTTAAAATGTCTTGAATTGATTATGTTATGCTTGACTTGATTGCCGTGCTTGAGTGACTTTGTTGAATAAACTATTTTGTAAACTTGCTTGCATAATAGTTTAAGGCATATGTATAACTGTGATATATTGGCATTCATACATGTCCTATTGAAATGGTAAGTATGTCCTCTTCCTCCCCTGAAGAAAGTGGTTCACCGCTGGTTTTTCAAGGTGTATGGATTGGCAGGAAATGAATGGCATTTGACTAGCCTTTATTTGGGAATTGGTGTTTGCTTTTGGAGCTCGGTTATTGGAAAATCTCTATGGTCCTTCTCTGTGCTTAACAGTTGTGAAAGGGTAGCTTTCTCTTGGGGTTTTATTTGGTTATTCTTTGGAGCATTCTTTGGTTTCTTAATGGGTATTCTTTGAAGACTTCTGTTGGCATTTCTCGGTGGATTTGGCTATTGGGATTTTAATCGGCCTTACTGCACAATATTATCTATGGCATATATGTCTCGGTCTTTATTGGAGTGTTACTGGTATTCCTTATTGGAAATTCTTCAATGGCATTCTCTAGGATCCTTAGTGGCCATTTATTTAGCATTTACTTATTGGGTAATTCTTGGTACCTTCTTACTGGAGCATTGTTCGAGTATTTTCTTTGGCATCCCTCAGTTGGTTTGGTCACTGGAATCCCTATCAGACTCATTATCTCATATTACTTACGGTATTCTTTAGAATTCTTATCGGGCATTCTACTAGTATTTTTCCTTATTGGCATTTATTGGAAGATCCTACACTTGGAAATTTGTTGGGACATATTATCTTGTACTGTTTGCGGCTTCTCCTTTGGCCTTTCCACTCGGGGGAAATCTATACTTGCTGTTTGACTAAGATGTTGCGATAGGAACACAGTGATTGGAAGATTTCATTTAGAGGTTGGCCTTGGGTATTCCTTCTCTATATTCCTTTACAGAATTTTCAGCTTGGTCTATTTACGGTAGTCAGTACTGCATGAGGTGCATCTACTCTGGCTATCTCTTAACTTTCTTATTGGGTACTTGTTAGACTTCCATTGAAGATTCTTAAATAGGGTATTCCTTCAGTGCTCTTCCTGCCATTAGTATGTGGTATTGATAATATCAACAGTATCTTTGCTTCAGTCTTTAGTTGGTATTTTCCCGGCATTCTTGATTGGAATTTCTATTCGGGATTTCCTACGAGCATTCTTATATATTATTCTACTCAGCAACCGATGAAGATTTATCAGAGTTGAATTTTAGATGATGCAGAGTCCTATTGGAAGAAGAATTGTGAGGACGCAATTGTTTTAAGGGGGGAAGGATGTGATAACCCGAACCTGTCATGCATTTAATGGCATCTAACCGCATTTAGTTGAGTGTTTAATTAGTTAAACATCTATTTTTGCACTATTTCGAGATTTCTTCTTTAAAAAAAAAAACATTCAATAATTTTTATATTGATTAACTAAAGATTATCACTTATTTTTATTGTTTATAGTAATTAGATTTATTTACTTATGTTCGATTAAGTGCCATTTTAAATATTAGCATTTAGTTGCATCTGACTACGTGTTTATGTTAACTAATTCTCTTGTATCTTCACACTAGTTTCATAATTCATGGAAAATATTCTAGAAATAGTTAAATTAATTATTTTTAAATAAATATTGATTATTTTGAATGTTTTGATTATTTTAGTAATCGGTTTTAATTGTCTTGCATTAAAATCACTGGTTTCAAATAAATGAGGAAAGTAACTTCGAGCCGGAGTGAATTTTAAACTATTCTACCATTCTACTTTTCAAAGAATTAAAGTTTTATATTATTGCTTATCACTTTATTAGCAATCGATTATGGACTGTTCGATCGTAGAATTTCGAAAATAAGAGTTAGAGAAATATTTTTCGGATTTAGTGAAAAATGTTTTTAGCTTAATTTAACTAGTTTTAGTTGTTTTTCATTTAATTGCATTGTTTTAACTTGAATTGGATTTAATGGCATCAAAATAAGCTTATTTGACTATTTTTAATTAAAGTTTGAATTTGCAAAAGACCAAAATGCCCTTGTCACCTTATAAAACAAAAAAACAAGTCAAAATTAGCTCAAAAACATTTCCCAAAATTCCCCCCATGTCCCCCCCAAGGCCGAGAATCACCAAGGGAAAAAAAAGATTTTGATTTCAAATTTCTTCTACAATCTTGCATACAACTGCTCAAGGATCGCGGCTAGGGTCTTTGCAAGCCTTCCTCTTCGATCACTGTGAGGGTTTTCACGCTTTTGTGCATTTAAATTCGAATTTGATTTTTGTGTCAAATTTTTAGATTTGATATTTATCGCGTTATAATGCCTGTTATTGCTTGAAATAGCTTGCTTAGGGTTCGTAGAGCATTGCTTGTTAGTTATTTAGCAATTTTTACGGTTGAAAATGCGTATTTGAAATTGGGGAAGAATATGAATAGTGAATTATGAATAGTGAATTATGAATAGTAAACCCTAGAATTTCGGATTTCGATCCAAATTGCGATTGATTTATTTGGATAGGTGCCATTAGTGATAGAATGATAAAATGTGAAATAAAAACGGACCGGCCTTTGTTAAAATTGGGAATTAGACTAAGAAACGTAAAGGGGCCGTTTGACCAAAAGTTGACCGTGCTCGAATTGAGTTGGGGGTTTCGTAATTGAGGGCATGGAAGCACTTTTGGCACTGTTGTGGCGTTGATGGAACGACCGATTAGCATAGCTGTAGTTCAAACGCAGTAGGTGGACTTCCGGGTCTCGGGTGAGAAAGTGAAGTTTAGTGACATAGAAACGTGCCTTGTAGTACCTGAGTGAATGTAGTGAAATCGGTTTCCTAATCCCGTAGCTCGTTTGCTCGTAATTGTCCTTAGAAGTTGGGGTTGAATAGTGATATTTGTTGTTTTCGTGTTTGAACTGCCGTTACTTGTTTAAATGTTGTTATTGTTGCTTATTATTGCTTGTTATGCTTGAAAAGTTAGTTGAATGCTAGTATTGATTGTGATTGCTTGTTATCTCGTTTGTTGTCACTAGTTTGTATTGTTGTGCTATCGCTCGTTTATTGCCTTGTATCGAGTCTTGCATTGCATAGTGTCTCACGCGTGAGTGATGGGCCTCTCTGGGTAGCCTCGGGTTGCCAGTGTTGGTTGCTCTAGCTCCGCTGCTATTCCCTTTCTCGCTTGGGTTGCCTCCCAGGGAGATTTGGGTCGTAGAATTGATGGATACTTCCGGGGTATTCCAAACTGGTGTTATAAGGTGGATGCGCGCTTATTGTCATCATTGTCAACATCAAGCTCGAGATTGATGTATCGCTCGTGAAATGGTACATTGCTCGTATGAGTGAACCATAGCCTTCAAAGTGTGGTATAGCTTTGAATGGTTGTGTTAATGCTTTCAGTAATTGCTTATTGTATTGATTATTTGTTTTGATTGCTTATTTATCAATTATATTGCTTAACTGTCTTATTTGCATTGCACGACTTTCTTTCTCTCCAATTCGATATATGTCTCGCCCTCACTAAGTATACGTGTTGTGTATATTCACTCCTCTCCACCACATTTCAGGAAAATGCCTTGTTAGCTGGAAAGTTCGTGATTACGTGAAAGTTCGTGCTTGAAGAGTTGTTTTGCGTGCCTATGTGGCTTGAGTGTCGAAGTTTGCAAAGATATGTGCTTTCATATGTTGTATGTAATTTTTATTAAAAGAAATGTAATTTAATATAGCTAAGTAGTTGAGATAGATTGATAAGCTAGTTATGTATTCAGTAGTATAGTTAACCTCGATGCATGTTTGTAATTGTCTAAAAGAAAATAGTGAGAATGGTATGATAGAATATTTAATGCAGTAGATTAGAATGGATTAAATGTCAAGTTTGAATGTTCTTGTAAAAGATGTAATGAGATAGGTTAGTTTTAAACTGGAAATGTATATTTATATGCTGTGTTTAGTTGTTGTGAACCAAGGCTCGGATGGCCTTGAGGTGGTTGAATGTTTGGACATGGTATTGGTCCACTTATATGTTGTCGCAGGTTTTACATTTCGCCTAGAAACAGGGGAGACTCCGTCCGTTTTCCCTGAAAATTTATGCCCGGGTTTGGTTTGGGTTGTGATTAGATCGATTGATAGAACTCCCAGTCTCGAGAGGGATCGGGGTGTCACAGGTGGTATCAGAGCTTGTCTAGCTCATAAGCCGGGACAGGGTCCTCGGTCTGGTGGGTAGTGGTCCTTGAATGTGTGCTTGTTAAGTGTGTCTTGAAAGTGTATGCTTGTATGTGAGATTGTGTGTCTTGACATGAATGTGTGCTCCTATGTGATATAGTTATGTGTTATGTGTTAATTGTGTGCTAAGTGAAGTAAAGTGTCTAGTTGTGCATTGAATTGACTTATCGAATTGGCATTGTGAATCGAATTGATCTCGTGAATTGTTATTTGCTTGAAGTATTGTTTGTAATGTGTGTTTTAAAATGTCTTGAATTGATTATGTTATGCTTAACTTGATTGCCGTGCTTGAGTGACTTTGTTGAATAAACTATTTTGTAAACTTGCTTGCATAATAGTTTAAGGCATATGTATAACTGTGATATATTGGCATTCATACATGTCCTATTGAAATGGTAAGTAAGTCCTCTTCCTCCCCTGAAGAAAGTGGTTCACTGCTGGTTTTTCAAGGTGTATGGATTGGCAGAAAATGAATGGCATTTGACTAGCCTTTATTTGGGAATTGGTGTTTGCTTTTGGAGCTTGGTTATTGGCAAATCTCTATGGTCCTTCTCTGTGCTTAACAGTTGTGAAAGGGTAGCTTTCTCTTGGGGTTTTATTTGGTTATTCTTTGGAGCATTCTTTGGTTTCTTAATGGGTATTCTTTGAAGACTTCTGTTGGCATTTCTCGGTGGATTTGGCTATTGGGATTTTAATCGGCCTTACTGCACAATATTATCTATGGCATATATGTCTCGGTCTTTATTGGAGTGTTACTGGTATTCCTTATTGGAAATTCTTCAATGGCATTCTCTAGGATCCTTAGTGGCCATTTATTTAGCATTTACTTATTGGGCAATTCTTGGTACCTTCTTACTGGAGCATTGTTCGAGTATTTTCTTTGGCATCCCTCAGTTGGTTTGGTAACTGGAATCCATATTAGACTCATTATCTCATATTACTTACGGTATTCTTTGGAATTCTTAAATGGCATTCTACTAGTATTTTTCCTTATTGGCATTTATTGGAAGATCCTACACTTGGAAATAAGTTTGGACATATTATCTTGTACTGTTTGCGGCTTCTCCTTCGGCCTTTCCACTCGGGGGAAATCTATACTTGCTGTTTGACTAAGATGTTGCGGTAGGAACACAGTGATTGGAATATTTCATTTAGAGGTTGGCCTTGGGTATTCTTCTCTATATTCCTTTACAGAATTTTCAGCTGGGTCTATTTACGGTAGTCAGTACTGCATGAGGTGCATCTACTCTGGCTATCTCTTAAATTTCTTATTGGGTACTTGTTAAACTTCTATTGAGGATTCTTAAATAGGGTATTCCTTCAGTGCTCTTCCTGCCATTAGTATGTGGTATTGATAATATCAACAGTATCTTTGCTTCAGTCTTTAGTTGGTATTTTCCCGGCATTCTTGATTGGAATTTCTATTCGGGATTTCCTACGAGCATTCTTATATATTATTCTACTCAGCAACCGATGAAGATTTATCAGAGTTGAAATTTAGATGATGCAGAGTCCTATTGGAAGAAGAATTGTGAGGACGCAATTGTTTTAAGGGGGGAAGAATGTGATAACCCGAACCTGGCATGCATTTAAAGGCATCTAACCGCATTTAGTTGAGTGTTTAATTAGTTAAACATCTATTTTTGCACTATTTCGAGATTTCTTCTTAAAAACAAAAAACATTCAATAATTTTTATATTGATTAACTAAAGATTATCACTTATTTTTATTGTTTATAGTAATTAGATTTATTTACTTGTGTTCGATTAAGTGCCATTTTAGATATTAGCATTTAGTTGCATCTGACTACGTGTTTATGTTAACTAATTCTCTTGTATCTTCACACTAGTTTCATAATTCATGGAAAATATTCTAGAAATAGTTAAATTAATTATTTTTAAATAAATATTGATTATTTTGAATGTTTTGATTATTTTAGTAATCGGTTTTAATTGTCTTGCATTAAAATCACTCGGGTTTCAAATAAATGAGGAAAGTAACTTCGAGCCGAAGTAAATTTTAAACTATTCTACCATTCTAATTTTCAAAGAATTAAAGTTTTATATTATTGCTTATCACTTTATTAGCGATCGATTATGGACCGTTCGATCGTAGAATTTCGAAAATAAGAGTTAGAGAAATATTTTTCGGATTTAGTGAAAAATGTTTTTAGCTTAATTTAACTAGTTTTAGTTGTTTTTCATTTAATTGCATTGTTTTAACTTGAATTGGATTTAATGGCATCAAAATAAGCTTATTTGACTATTTTTAATTAAAGTTTGAATTTGCAAAAGACCAAAATGCCCTTGTCACCTTATAAAACAAAAAAACAAGTCAAAATTAGCTCAAAAACATTTCCCAAAATTCCCCCCATGTCCCCCCCAAGGCCGAGAATCACCAAGGGAAAAAAAAAGATTTTGATTTCAAATTTCTTCTACAATCTTGCATACAACTGCTCAAGGATCGCGGCTAGGGTCTTTGCAAGCCTTCCTCTTCGATCACTGTGAGGGTTTTCACGCTTTTGTGCATTTAAATTCGAATTTGATTTTTGTGTCAAATTTTTAGATTTGATATTTATCGCGTTATAATGCATGTTATTGCTTGAAATAGCTTGCTTAGGTTTCGTAGAGCATTGCTTGTTAGTTGTTTAGCAATTTTTATGGTCGAAATATCGTATTTGAAATTGGGGAAGAACATGAATGTGAAACCCCACTTTCCTGCTTATCTCGTTCTACGTGTTATACCTCGTTTTGCGTGCATATGATCTGTTTATGTGCTATAGGACCTATAAAGTTATAATTTTGATGTCAATACTCCTAATACGTGCTAAATGTGCATTCATGAAATTTTCATCAAAAACGGAGTCAGAAATTTTATCGTCGATTTTCAGTGAATAGTGTTTTCGAAACACGTCCGCTATAATTTTGAAACTGGTCTTTTTAACCCTTCTAGACCTAGTCCACGGACTTTAATAGACCTGTGTTTGATGAAAACGGTTTTAAAATCGGCTTAAGAATTTATTAGGGTTTTTACACCGACTTTTGCGAAAATCGAGTTTTAAGCCGACTCGGGTGAAATTGTTGAATTGTAAAACTTCTTGTCACCTAAAAATAATCCACTTGAGATATCTTGGGGGTTGCATAACTATTTTTAATTTGGTGAGCTTAAAAATGCAATTAAAGTCATTAAAAACACAAAAATACCTATTAAAATAACTTTGACTTTAATAAATTAATTTACCTTATAAGCTAATGTCCTCAACACACACTCACACAACACAAAAACACCATCACACACACACACATTGCCGAGAGAAAAGAGGGAGAAAAGAGAAGAGAAAAACTCAAGCTTTCAATCCAATTTTTCAAAGAAAAACCTAGTTTTTGTCCGTAGAACTTCGCACCGACTTGGATTCTGCTTGTTGGGCACGCATAGCACGCATTTCTAGGCTTATATCGCATCTAAGGTGAGAGAAAAATTCTAGATCTCAAAATGTCATTTTTGTGTTTTTGCGTATAAATGAAGATTGAACCGTTAGAATTGAAATCTGATGATAGATTATTGCTCCTTGCATGCTAGGGATCATTATATACTAATACTACGAGTTTATGTCGGATATAGCATAATTTTTATTTTCCGGGTATTTAATTTTGATTAAAATGTTCAAAGTTGAATTAAATGAGTTGTGTTGATCGAAATCGATTGCCGTCGATTTCTAAATACTTGATAATTACGTGTTAGCGCTGTTGTAATGCCGAATTTTCGATTACATTGTTTGTGTGAAAATCCAGAAAATCCAGCCATGACATCTTAGGATTTTAGGGTTATCGGGCATGATTTGGAGGGGTTATGGTGGATTTCCGAGAGGGCTAATGTAGTAGGTTGAATGGGTGAGTGATAGGAACTGATTTGGCAATGTTTGGATTAGTAGATTGTAAGTTATGAATTTTAGAAGTTTAGGTTGTCATTCTTTAATTTCTTGAACGATGCCTTTAGATGGTTGGGTAGTGTTCGAGTGATGAATGGTGAGTTGTTGTTGAGTAATTTAAAGTTTAATTATGTATATTATGCATGTCCGGTTAGATGGCCTACTTTGTCATCTAACTACGTTGTTTGTTGTTTAATTTAATATTGATGTTATATTGATGTTATTGATTGATTATTATTGAATGCGGGAATCGGGCACTCTTGTTGCTGATCTCCCAATTGATTGATTGATTGATTGATGATTGATGAATATGGAGTCTTGGTATGTGTGTGCCACCTCTCGGGCAGCGTCGGGCTGTCGGGTTGATAACGGCATGACTGCCATAGGCTACCCCCAGCTCGCATGACGGAGGTGTCATGGAGGGAGGGGCTAGTGAGGTACCTCGGGTGCGTGAGTAATGGGGAGTTATAAGAAGAACGGTTGAGATCGTGATGGCGTTTGGAGCTACACCAAATAGAGTATCCTTATTGATTGGTTATATAGTTATGTGATGATAGCTTTATTTATGTTGTTGTGTGTTTACTTGCTCAAAGGACTAAATCCAAGGAGCGTAGTGAATACTGTCGAGATCTATCGGATCCTCACTGGGCTTATGTATATAAGCTCACTCTCTATTATTGCATGTTTTCAGGTGTGCTTTCACAAGATTACGGGTACGTGCCTCCTGAAGAGGAGAATGTGGAAAACGTGCCTTTCGTGGATGAGTCATATGTCCCTGAGTCTTATCCATGATTCTATGTTGTTAAACGTCATGTATATTAGCTTAATGGACTTTTATATGCTTTACGGTTCTTAGTGTAATAGTTGTTGAAAAGATAATGATCTAAATGATGTTAATTTAGTGGCTTTCTTTTGTCTATGGTTAAGTTGTAGTTGTGTCTCAACTTACTTTTGAAATGTATGATAAAGTTGAGGTATTGTATGTCATGTTGGAACGGAGGCGTATAACGAGGATGTTTTATTGTATAATATGGTTGTGTTGTATGTTGTTGTTTGTATTGAGGAATTACGGGATGTATGATGTTTTATGAGGTTGGTTTAGAACCTCGGAAATCTGTTTACTGTCGTTATGCCGCCGAAATTCCGTTGCGTCCTGACTGATTATAGGTGGGGTCGAGTTGGGGCGTGACAGTTTAAGTGGTATCAGAGCCAGGTTAGTTGTCAGCCGGGGTATTCTCGGAATGTGGGTAATGGTCTTAGCATGAAATATGTATGAAAGGAAAGAAAAATGAAATATGTATTGGTATGATTAATTGATTAAGTGATTATGTGATTTAAGTGCTTATGTGATTATGTGATCAATTTGTTTATGTGTTTTATATGAGTTTGTTATTTATGTGTTAATAGTTGTTTATAACCTGTCTACGTGCTATAATTGTGCTAACTCTTTGATTAGTGGAATGGCCGGTCGACCGAGAACCAGAGGTAGGCCTGAGATGACTGATGAGACTCCGAGTAACGTGGCACCGGGCCGTGACGGGGGTGATGACCGATTAGGAGCAGCTATGGAGCGGATTGCAGAGTTAGTGGCTAGTCAGGCACAGTTATTAGCGGGGCAGGCTGCCCAGAATCAGGCTATGCAGGCTCAGCTTCTGAATATTCAGGGTGGTAACCACGGGCGTGGTACCCTGAAGGAGTTTTTAGGATATCACCCACGGAGATTTCAGGGGGAGCAGGATGATAGGAAGGCGGAGGTATGGATTAGCAAGTTGGAGAAGATTTATGATCCACTTGGCTATACTGATGAGCAGAAAGTCTCTTTTGCCGTGTATTTGTTAGATGACGAGGCAGAGGAGTGGTGGCGCACGGTAAGGACTAGTTGGGCGGCACAGGGTATTCCTTATGTTTGGGGTACCTTTCTGATGGCTTTCCGAGCAAAGTATGTCCCGAGGATTTGCAGGGAACGGAGAGAGGCCGAGTTTCTAGCCTTGGTCCAGGGAGATGCTACAGTGGCTCAATATGAGGCCACATTTACTCGATTGTCCCGGTATGCACCGGAGTATGTGGCAGACGAGGAGCGGAGGACTCGCAGGTTTATGTTGGGGTTGCGGCCCGAGATTCAGGATGTGATGGCTCTGAATCGATATGATATTTTCACTGAGGCTTTTGAGGCAGCTTCTAGATTAGAGAAGAGGAAAGGGGATCAGATTGTCTCCAGTCAGCCTAGTAAGAGGCCGTATCAGCCACAGGGCCAGCAGGTTTTATATAGGCCTCCAGTACAGCAGGTTGTCTACAGGCCACCAGCCCAGCAGGGTTCTTATAGGCCACAGGGTCAGCAGAGTTACTATCGGCCTCAGTTTCAGCAGAGGCCATATCAGGTTCAGACTCAGTATAGGCCAGCGCAGTCTCAGGGTCAGTACAGGCCTAGTGTGGTGAGACCTCAGCAGCAGGCTGTATCAGCTGCTTCTTCAGCTTCTGGTTATTCTAGGGGCAGTGTTAGTGCCACATCATCGCAGTGTAATTACTGCAAGCGCCCAGGGCATGTAGAGTCCGACTGCAGGGTAAAGGCAGGGACATGTTTGGGTTGTGGTAGCAGCGAGCATAGGGCGGAGGATTGCCCTAAATATGCGAGGACTGAGGGTCGGGCAGCGACTCAGGGTTACCAGGGTAGGCCTACGGGCAGTGTACCACAGCAGCAGCGGGTTCAGGCTCGGGCTTATGCAGTTGACTTAGAGGAGATGCCTGAGGAGACTGCAGTTGTGGAAGGTAACTTCCTTATACTTGATCAACTTGTTAAAGTGTTGATTGATTCTGGTGCTACGCATTCTTTCATTACTCCTGCTTGTGTGCAACGTGTTAAATTGCAACCTGAAAGATTGCCTTATGTGGTTGAAATTAGTACCTCTTTGACTGATAAGTATGTTACTGGCTTAGTATGTAAGGATTGTATAATACATGTTAAGGGGCATAATTTTCCTTCGGACCTTATTTTATTTCCTATCCGGGGGTATGATGTTATCTTGGGTATGGATTGGCTTTCTAAGTATGATGCCCAGTTGAACTGTAGAACCAAGGTAGTACAGTTTCGTTTGCCAGATCAGCCAGTAGTTGAGGTAGCGGGTAACCGGGGTGCTAAGACGAGTTTTGTTATCTCAGCAACTAAAGCCGTTAAGTTGGTGAGTAAGGGGTGTTCGGGTTATCTAGCTTATTTGATCAACAAGCCATCTGATAAGCTACAGCTAGAGGAAGTCCCTATTATCCGGGAATATCCTAATGTATTTCCCGAGGAGTTGCCAGGGTTGCCGCCTGAGAGGGATATAGAGTTTGTGATTAATCTTGTTCCCGGTACTCAACCTATTTCTAAATCGGCGTACCGGATGGCACCAGCTGAGTTGAAGGAGTTGAAGACTCAGTTACAGGAGTTGTTGGAGAAAGGATTTATTCAGCAGAGTTCTTCACCTTGGGGAGCTCCTGTTTTGTTTGTGAAGAAGAAGGATGGTACTTTGAGATTATGTATTGATTACCGTGGTTTGAATCAGGTGACCATCAAGAATAAATATCCTTTGCCACTGATTGATGAGTTGTTTGATCAACTTCAGGGAGCCAAAGTCTACTCTAAGTTTCATTTGAGGCAGGGGTATTATCAGCTTCGGATTCGTACGGAGGATGTTCCGAAGTCTGCCTTCAGAACTCGGTACGGGCATTATGAGTTTGTTGTTATGCCTTTTGGTTTGACTAATGCACCGGCAGCATTCATGGATCTTATGCATCGAGTCTTTCAGCCGTACTTGGACCAGTTTGTGGTGATTTTTATTGATGATATCTTGGTCTATTCTAAATCTGAATTGGAGCACGAGCAACATCTACGGCTTGTATTAGAGAAGTTGCAGGAGCATCAGTTGTTTGCCAAGTTCAGCAAATGTGAATTTTGGCTGCAAAGGATTTCTTTTCTTGGCCATGTTATTACACAGAGTGGTATTTCTGTAGATCCCACTAAGGTTGAATCGGTGATGTCTTGGAAGCGGCCAGAGAGTGTTACTGATGTCCGTAGCTTTCTTGGCTTGGCGGGTTATTACCGTAGGTTTGTCAAGGACTTCTCAAAGATTGCGGGGCCACTATCTAAGTTGACTCAGAAGCGGACTAACATTAATTGGGACGAGAAGTATGAGAGTGGATTTCAGGAGTTGAAAAAGAGGTTAACTACCGCTCCAGTACTTGCTCTACCAGAGGGGACCGATAATATGGTCATTTACAGTGATGCATCCAAGGAGGGCTTGGGATGTGTTCTTATGCAGGATGGCCGAGTTATTGCCTATGCTTCTCGAAAGTTGAAGCCTTATGAGGTGAATTATCCGACTCATGATCTTGAGTTGGCAGCAGTTGTCTTCGCACTGAAAAAGTGGCGTCATTATCTGTGGGGCAGTAAGTTCGAGATTTTCACTGATCATAAGAGTCTTAAGTACTTATTCTCACAGAAGGAGTTGAATATGCGCCAGCGGAGGTGGATGGAGCTTCTTGGAGATTATAATTGTTCTATCAATTATCTGCCTGGAAAGGCAAATGTTGTGGCAGATGCTCTTAGTCGGAAGGCTAGTAATTCTTGTTTGGCTGTCAAGAAGTGGGAGGTTCTTGAGGAGTTTAGTTATTGGAGACCAGAGTTGACTCAGGTTGGGGTGATGTGTTCACATCTCCGTATTCAGCCTTTATTGTTATCTCAGATCAGGGAAGCTCAGCAGCTTGATGTTAAACTTCAGAAGATCAAGGATCAGATCACTGATGATCAGTCTGACTTAAAGTGCATGAGGATGGTATTCTTCGGTTTCGGAACAGGGTTTGTGTTCCCGATGAACCGGGCTTGAGACGAGGTATTCTGGAGGAAGCTCATAATTCTAAATATACTATTCATCCCGGTGGAACCAAGATGTATCGGGATTTGAAGCAACATTACTGGTGGAACAACATGAAGAGGGAGGTTGCTCAGTTTGTGTCTAGATGTTTGACTTGTCAGAGAGTGAAAGCCGAGCATCAACGACCAGCAGGTTTGCTTCAGCCGTTGGCTATACCAGAGTGGAAATGGGAGCATATTACGATGGACTTCGTCACAGGGTTGCCTAGATCACCGAGGGGTAATGATGCAGTTTGGGTTGTCGTGGATCGTTTGACGAAGACAGCTCATTTTTATTGCAATGAGGTTAGGAGATGAGGTTACAAAGTTGACGGACCTCTATCTGGATCAGATTGTTAGACTTCACGGTATTCCATCTAGTATTGTCTCTGATCGAGATCCTCGATTTACTTCTCGTTTGTGGGAGAAACTTCAGGAGACTTTGGGTACTCAGTTGAACTTCAGTACCGCGTATCATCCACAGACCGACGGTCAGTCTGAGCGGACTATTCAGATTCTGGAAGATATGCTTAGGGCTTGTGTTCTGGACTTCGGGAAGAACTGGGAGAAACATCTACCACTTGCCGAGTTTGCCTATAACAATAGTTATCAAGCTACTATTGGGATGGCACCTTTCGCAGCTCTTTACGGTCGTAAGTGCCGTTCACCTTTATATTGGGACGAGGTAGGAGAGATGAAGACTATTGATCTGACTATTATGCCAGAACTTCTTGAGAAGATCGAGAATGTTCAGTTGATCAGGCAGAGAATGCTTACGGCGCAGAGTAGATTCAAGAGTTATGCTGATAAGCGTCATCGAGACTTGGAGTTTGCAGTTGGAGATCGGGTTTTCTTGAGATTGTCTCCTCGAAAGGGGTTTGTTCGTTATGGTAAAGGTGGTAAGCTGAGTCCGAGATTTGTTGGGCCGTTTGAGATTACTGGCAGGGTTGGTAAGTTGGCATATCGGTTGGCTTTACCGGAGAACTTCTCTAATGTCCACGATGTGTTTCACGTGTCTAATTTGCGGAAATATAATCCGGATCCTTCTCATATTCTTGAGCCAGAGCCGTTACAGCTTCGAGAGAATTTGACTTATGACGAGCGTCCGATTCGTATTCTAGATCAGATGGACCGAGAGTTGAGGTCGAAGAGGATTCCGATGGTTAAGGTGTTGTGGAAGCATCACGGCATTGAGGAAGCTACGTGGGAGAGACGAGATCAGATGCAGCAACAATACCCAGATCTATTCCGTACATCAAGTAAGAATTTCGAGGACGAAATATCTATAAGGGGGGGAGAATGTGAAACCCCACTTTCCTGCTTATCTCGTTTTACGTGATATACCTCGTTTTGCGTGCATATGATCTGTTTATGTGCTATAGGACCTATAAAATTATAATTTTGATGTCAATACTCCTAATACGTGCTAAATGTGCATTCATGAAATTTTCATCAAAAACGGAGTCATAAATTTTATCGTCGATTTTTAGTGAATAGTGTTTTCAAAACACGTCCGCTAAAATTTTGAAACTGGTCTTTTTAACCTTTCTAGACCTAGTCCACGGACTTTAATAGACATGTGTTTGATGAAAACGGTTTTAAAATCGGCTTAAGAATTTATTAGGGTATTTACACCGACTTTTGCGAAAATCGAGTTTTAAGCCGATTCGGGTGGAATTGTTGGATTGTAAAACTTCTTGTCACCTAAAAATAATCCACTTGAGATATCTTGGGGGTTGCATAACTATTTTTAATTTGGTGAGCATTAAAAATGCAATTAAAGTCATTAAAAACACAAAAATACCTATTAAAATAACTTTGACTTTAATAAATTAATTTACCTTATAAGCTAATGTCCTCAACACACACTCACACAACACAAAAACACCATCATACACACACACATTGCCGAGAGAAAAGAGGGAGAAAAGAGAAGAGAAAAACTCAAGCTTTCAATCCAATTTTTCAAAGAAAAACCTAGTTTTTGTCCGTAGAACTTCGCACCGACTTGGATTCTGCTTGTTGGGCACGCATAGCATGCATTTCTAGGCTTATATCGCATCTAAGGTGAGAGAAAAATTCTAGATCTCAAAATGTCATTTTTGTGTTTTTGCGTATAAATGAAGATTGAACCGTTAGAATTGAAATCTGATGATAGATTATTGCTCCTTGCATGCTAGGGATCATTATATACTAATACTACGAGTTTCTGTCGGATATAGCATAATTTTTATTTTCCGGGTATTTAATTTTGATTAAAATGTTCAAAGTTGAATTAAATGAGTTGTGTTGATCGAAATCGATTGCCGTCGATTTCTAAATACTTGATAATTACGTGTTAGCGCTGTTGTAATGCCGAATTTTCGATTACATTGTTTGTGTGAAAATCTGGAAAATCCAGCCATGACATCTTAGGATTTTAGGGTTATCGGGCATGATTTGGAGGGGTTATGGTGGATTTGCGAGAGGGCTAATGTAGTAGGTTGAATGGGTGAGTGATAGGAACTGATTTGGCAATGTTTGGATTAGTAGATTGTAAGTTATGAATTTTAGAAGTTTAGGTTGTCATTCTTTAATTTCTTGAACGATGCCTTTAGATGGTTGGGTAGTGTTCGAGTGATGAATGGTGAGTTGTTGTTGAGTAATTTAAAGTTTAATTATGTATATTATGCATGTCCGGTTAGATGGCCTACTTTGTCATCTAACCACGTTGTTTGGTGTTTAATTTAATATTGTTGTTATATTGATGTTATTGATTGATTATTATTGAATGCGGGAATCGGGCACTCTTGTTGCTGATCTCCCAATTGTTTGATTGATTGATTATTGATGATTATTATGGAGTCTTGGTATGTGTGTGCCACCTCTCGGGCAGCGTTGGGCTATCAGGTTGAAAACGGCATGACTGCCAGAGACTATGTCACGCCCCGACCCAACCCCCAAGCTAAAGGTTAAGTCCGGACCCGACACACGGACAGAGTCTCCTCTGTACCGTGGACATTCTAAAAACCTGTAAACACTTAAACAAGGTCTCTACAACACATACAAGCTTAATTTAATTAAACAATAAAGCTATAAGGCCATCCGAGCCTTATAGTACACAATATCTCCAAAACACACAAGCATGCAAGAACTGGTTGTCAGCATAGACTTATAATCATTACATTCTAGGAAATCAATATAACAACTTAAAGAGTAGAGCATTCTACATTAACCATCCACTCACAAGCATGCAAGGAAATAAGGCAAGAATAAAAGTTATTACAGATCATAGACTTACAAAGTTACAACCCAACCATCTAATCTTCGACTTATACAACAAGCATGTACAAAGCCCTTGGGCTACAAAATAGTACATAAAGTAATCAGAGAAGTCTTCCACATAGCAGCAAAAATCATTAACCACCTCAAGTTATCAGACACAGCAACTAAGGTAAAGGCTCGGTCTGAACTTCTTCTTCCTCAACTAAATCAACAAGCTGGGGATCACCCTCAGCGTCTCCTGAAACAGATATCGAGGTATGAGCAACCACTGTTGCCCAGTGAGGGATATAGTCCCGGGGCGTGCAATGCAACAGATAACACAATTACACAACAATAACACTTTAACAATTTAAGAATCAATGAAAACTTGAATAACCACACAATTAAAAGGATACATTTCAACAATCCCCTATACACCAATCTTCACTGGTCTTCAATCACGATCCACGAACCACGAGCACGATCACGATAAGCCGGCATAACCCCAATCACTCCAGTGGGTGTACTCCGGATGTACCCCGAATCCTACGACCCAACATCCCCTGGCAATCTCCGGACCAGGCGAATGAGGGAATAGGGTACGGAGTTTGAATATCCACCGGCAAGCCCTCTGCCGCCCAGCCGATATTCAACACATCCGCCCCGACACTATGGTTGCGCAACCACTATGCAATGCACTTAACGATGGCAAGTTAATAGCAATAATATAAGCATTAACACATATGAGGATCAACAAAGTAGGTTGACCTCGTTGCAATTAGGATAGAAGCAAATATAGAAGTTAATAAACAGTTTACAAATGAACTTATACCATATAAGCATAGAATCATTTCAAAAGCTCCAAATCAATTTAAAATCATATATAAACACTCATGAAGTCATGCCGTGGGTTTAGAATTGTGAGACAAACGAAATTGCACTTAAACCCCTTTATTTTACATACTATTTCTCTTCCAAACCCAAGTTAATGATTTCATTTTCAAAAGAAACTCTCCCTACCTTCTAACTAACCCCCAAGGGACCCTCTAAACCCTCGCACTCAATCAAATGCTCGCGTTTACCCCGAAAGCCCCAATTTCCCTCTTTTGGCTTTAAACTACTACTACATTGTCCGGGCTTCAACTAAGGGATATCAAGGCATCTATAGCACCTAGGTAGCTTAAGGAAACTAGAATTGAAGCCCGAATCCACCCGGAATCGCATTAACCCCGAAAGCCCCAACTTAAAGTCGGCTATTTTCCATTTTTAGGCGATTTAAGGGCAATGCAAGTGCACGGGGTTATTTAATTATCTTCACTAGTACCTAAGGCATCATTTAGAAGCATTAATTCAAGCCAATTCGAACAATTACACAAAACCCTAAAAAAAACGTCACTATTCACCCTAAGAATCAAACTATCGATTTCTACCGTTTAATTCATGAAACAATAGCATAAAAGTGGTCTCTACTATGTGTACACAACATATATAAGCTTATTTGAGCCTTGCAATAGCATTAAACATCATTTCTAACAAATCAAGAAAATAGCAATTATTTCAAAATGCGAAATTAAGCCATGAAATCCCTCACCACTACGCGTAGAAGCACCTAGGGACCTTGCAAACACCCTACACTAGTTGCTCAAGGCTTGGAGAGGCTTGGATTGGAGGCTTGGTGAGCAAAATTCTCCTCCTTTTCTCCCTAGCTGCTGTCGGGTTTGCCTCTGTCCTGTTCAGCTTTTATTTTTTATTTTTTTGTTGTGATAAATGAGCTAAAGTGTGATATAATAAGGGTTTGAGTTGAGGTGGGGTCCTTTGGGTGCTTGAATGGTTTAATATAATACGCGTAGTAAGCTTTAAAAGCGAGTCTAAGGGGTGACACATTGGTTAACTAATTAAATCTATAAAGTTATTACGTAACACTATTCACTTGACTTCTAAAATTATTTTCTAAACGAGCCTTCCTAACGTCTTAAGCTCAAAAGCACATTTTTCCCACTACTTTTACAATTAATATGATTTAATAAAAATGCTAATTAACTAATAGAAAGCATTTTAAAAACGGAGTGAATAGTAGTCACAAAGTCAATTAATAAGGCATAGAAGTAAATGCACAAACAAGGGATGCAACAGTAATTAAATGCATGGCAAATTCTCGGGCGTCACATCCTCTCCCCCTTAAACTAATTGCGCCCACGCAATTCTTACATGATTCGGCGAATAACTCTGGATACCGATCCCGCATCTGATCCTCTCTTTCCCACGTCGCATCCTCTACTCCGTGATGATCCCACAGAACTTTAACCATCGGAATGCTTTTAGTCCTCAGCTCCTGAACTTTCTGATCAACAATTCGAAGAGGTTTCTCTGTGTAGGTCAAAGTTTCACTGATCTCTAGCGGTTCCGGCTCAAGTACGTGAGAGGGATCTGGCTGATACTTCCGAAGCATGGAAACATGGAATACGTCATGAATTCTGCCCAGACTGGGAGGTAAAGCTAGACGGTAGGCCAAATCACCAACAGTTTCAGTTATCTCAAATGGTCCCACATATCGAGGACTGAGTTTACCTCCTTTACCATGCCGAATCAAACCCTTGCGAGGAGAAATTTTCAGAAATACTCGATCCCCTACAGTAAATTTCAGATCACGACGGCGTCTATCTGCATAACTCTTTTGCCGGCTCTGTGCTGTAAGCATTTTTTTTCTGATAAGCTGCACCTGATCATTCATCTTGTTCATTTCAGGTAAGAGAGTAGGGTCGATAGTCTTCATCTCACCAACATCATCCCAGTAGAGAGGAGACCGACATTTACGCCCATACAGTGCCTCATAAGGTGCCATACCAATAGTAGCTTGATAACTATTGTTGTAGGCGCACTCTGCTAGTGGCAAATATTTCTCCCAACTTTTACCGAAATCCAGAATGCAAGCCCGCAACATATCCTCGAGGATCAAGATAGTTCTCTCGGATTGACCATCTGTCTGAGGATGATAAGCTGTACTGAAATTCAAATTCGTGCCCAAAGCTTTCTGAATCTTCTGCCAGAACTGAGATGTGAATCTGGGATCTCTATCCGACACAATACTCTTTGGAATTCCATGTAGTCGGACAACATTCTCAATATACAACTCTACCAGTTTATCAAGAGAATCAGACTTCTTTTTAGCAATAAAATGAGAAGTCTTGGTCAGTCTATCCACAATAACCCAGACTGAGTCGTTACCCCTCGAAGACCTCGGTAAATCGGATACGAAATCCATAGTAATATGATCCCATTTCCAAACAGGAATAGCCAAGGGCTGCAACAACCCTGCAGGTCTCTGATGTTCTGCTTTAACTTTCTGACAGGTAAGACATCGGGCAACATAGTCAGCAATTTCTCTCTTCATATTATTCCACCAGAAATTCTGCTTCAAATCTTTATACATTTTCGTACTGCCTGGATGGATAGTATATCTGGAACTGTGTGCCTCAGCAAGAATATCCTTCTTCAGAGTTGGATCATTCGGAATACAGATTCTACCTTTGAATTTGAGAATACCATCGTCGTGCAGTTTGAAATCCGACTCTCCCCCTTTAGAATTCTCTAAGACTTTCAACAATTGAAGATCAGCCTGTTGAGCTTCTCGAATCCTGGATAACAATAGAGATTGAATCTGCAAACTTGCAAATTGAATACCAGAATTTGAAGTACTAGGCTTCCATAAGCACAATTCTTCCATGAATTCCCAATTCTTGATAATCAAGCTGGCAACAGTAGCCTTTCGGCTCAAAGCATCAGCAACAATATTGGCCTTACCTGGAAGATAGCTAATAGTGCAGTTATAGTCCTCAAGTAATTCCAGCCAACGCCTCTGCCTCATGTTCAACTCTTTCTGGGAAAACAGATATTTCAAGCTCTTATGGTCTGTAAAGATTTCAAATTTGTTGCCCCAGAGATAATGACGCCATTTCTTTAATGCAAGAATGATAGCTGCAAGCTCAAGATCATGAGTCGGATAGTTGAGTTCATAAGGCTTCAGTTTTCTGGAAGCATAAGCAATAACCCTGCCATTCTGCATCAATACACAACCCAGACCTTCCTTCGAAGCATCACTGTAGATCACCAGATTATCATAACCCTCAGGTAAAGCAAGAATAGGAGCTGTAGTTAATCTCTTCTTCAATTCCTGGAAGCTGGCCTCACATCTATCATTCCAGTCAAATACGGTTTTCTTCTGAGTAAGCTGAGTTAAAGGCCCTGCAATCTTAGAGAAATCCTTTACAAACCTCCGATAATACCCAGCTAAACCAAGGAAGCTACGAATTTCCGTGACAGTTTCAGGTCGTTTCCAAGATAACACAACTTCAATCTTCGCTGGATCAACAGAAATACCATCCTGCGAGATAATATGGCCAAGAAAAGCAACTTGCTTAAGCCAGAATTCACACTTGCTAAACTTTGCAAATAACCGATGCTCCTGAAGAGTCTGTAACACAATTTTGAGATGCTGTTCATGTTCCGCCTCAGATTTAGAATAAACAAGGATATCATCAATAAATATGACTACAAATTGATCCAGATAAGGACGGAATACCCTCTGCATTAAATCCATGAATGCGGCGGGAGCATTAGTAAGACCAAACGGCAAGACAACAAACTCATAATGGCCATATCGAGTTCTGAAGGCAGTTTTAGGAACATCATCTTTCTTAATCCTCAGCTGATAATAACCCTGCCTCAGATCAAATTTAGAGAATACCCTGGCGCCTTGCAACTGATCAAACAACTCTTCGATTAAAGGCAAAGGATATTTATTTTTGACGGTTACCTGATTAAGACCCCGGTAATCGATGCATAGGCGAAGAGATCCGTCTTTCTTTTTAACGAAGAGTACTGGCGCACCCCACGGTGAAGAACTCGGCTGAATGAATCCCTTCTCAAGCAAGCCCTGCAATTGAACTTTCAATTCCTGCAACTCAGGTGGAGCCATTCTGTACGGAGTCCTAGAGATAGGTGAAGTCCCCGGCAATAAATCAATCATGAACTCTATCTCTCTATCAGGCGGTAACCCAGGTAATTCCTCAGGAAAGACCCCCGGAAACTCCCTCACGATAGGTACATCAGTCAATTTCAGTTGATCCCCAGGTTGATTAATCAAATAAGCAAGATAAGCCTCACAACCCTTGCTTAATAATTTAGATGCCCTGATAGAAGAAATAATAGGAGTTCCCGTAGATTTTCTACTACCAACTATTTTAAGTACAGGCTGGTCAGGCATCTCTAGATACACAATCTTCTTTCTACAATCAAGCTGGGCATAATATTTACTTAACCAGTCCATCCCCAATATAATCTCAAAGTCATTGAAGGGTAGGATAATCAAATCAGCAGGAAAAACACGACCTTCAATAAATATGCTACATGCTCTGCAAATAGACCTAGTAACAAACTTCGGACCCATAGGAGTATAGACCACAATCTCATGCAACAGTTTATCATGTTTCAATTTAGCATTTTGTGCACAAGTAGGAGTAATAAAAGAATGCGAAGCCCCGGAATCAATTAAAACCTTAACTGATTGATCATTAAGAAGAAAAATACCTTCTACCACAGCAGTAGTGTCCGGAAGCTCCTCGGCATCCAAAGCAAATACTCGGGCCTGGCCTCGTGGTGGTGGTGCTGCAGCTGGGGCCCTGGTCTGAGAGTTCTGAGCTGATGTCTGACCCCTAGGGTTCTTAAATTTCTGACAGTCTTTAACCCTGTGCTGATCACTGCCGCAACCTGTACATTTGTTATGTTTCTTCCAACAAACATCCTCAGTGTGGCCCTGACGCTGACAGAAGCTGCACTGCTGGTGACGTCTTGCAACAGTGCCTCCCGAAGGAGCTCTGTAAGTAGAGGTAGCTGAACTACCCTGCTGCGAACGGGAAACTGCTGGACGGAACTGACTCTGAGTCTGACTCTGAACTGGTCGTGCCTGAGTCTGAGTAGGCCCTGTGTAACTCTGAGTCTGTCTCGGCTGCGAACTCTGACCAACTGATACAGCTTGCCCCTGGTACCCTTGACTCTGAGACTGAAACCGTTTACTCGATTGACTGGTCTCGGCTAATACATCGGCTTTCCGTTTCTCATATCTCGAGGCAGCTCGGACTACTGCAGCATAGTTAGGAAAATCATTTGAAGACAAGTTCAGCATAATATCTCTCCTCAAACCCATAATGAACCTCTGAATCTTGATGTCCTCCGGCTGAATTAAAGCTGGTGCATAACGGGAAAGCCGGGTAAAAGTAGCCTCGTATTGATCTACCGTCATACTTCCCTGCCTCAAGTTTATGAACTCAGTCTGTCGCCTCTCGCGGGCAACTACCGATATATACTTGTCTCGAAATTCTCGGACAAAGTCGGCCCACGAATGATGACCTCCCTCAGCTACCCATTTCTCACTGATGGTATTCCACCAATCTTCAGCATCACCCTCGAGAAGGAAAGTAGCATAAGTAATCTTCCTGTCATCATGGCACTCCAATATCTCTGCCACTCTCTCGAACTTTCTTAGCCACATTTCAGCTTTTATATCGTCCGGCTCCCCAAAGAAAGTATAAGCCCCATGATGTATAAACCGATCATACAGATTACCTCCAGTAGGACCACTACCTCCAGCTCTCGCAGCCTGATTACCTGCAACGACCCCTGGCTGACCCTGTTGTGTAACAAACTGGGCGATAGTGTTCATGGCTGTGGCCATCGTGGCCAAGATCTGTGCAGTGCTCGGCTCTTGAACCTGCGGTGCATTTTCGGCTACCTCAGCTTCTTGCCCTTGTACCCCCTCGGGTTCTCCACCAACATTCGGATTATCAGCACGACGGCGAGGCCCCATCACGAATAGCTAGAATGCAAAGTGTTATGACAGGTATATATGTATATATCCAAATTATTAGTAAACATATAAAGAAAAGTCCAATTAGATTCACATAAAGACAAGTACATAGGAATTCAAATAAATATTCCACATTCTTGAAGTAAACATAAATCACTAGATCATACTTGACATTCTAGACTCTTGATATTCTATTTCCATGCTAGCATGTTCATTCCTTATTCAAATTTCACTTAGGTCAATCAAAATCAAAGACTCATGTATTCACAAAGTCACATAACAAGTCTCTACCCACAGACCGAGAAATTTAACCCGGCTTCATGCAATCTATAGCTCTGATACCACTTAAATGTCACGCCCCGACCCAACCCCCAAGCTAAAGGTTAAGTCCGGACCCGACACACGGACAGAGTCTCCTCTGTACCGTGGACATTCTAAAAACCTGTAAACACTTAAACAAGGTCTCTACAACACATACAAGCTTAATTTAATTAAACAATAAAGCTATAAGGCCATCCGAGCCTTATAGTACACAATATCTCCAAAACACACAAGCATGCAAGAACTGATTCTCAGCATAGACTCATAATCATTACATTCTAGGGAATCAATATAACAACTTAAAGAGTAGAGCATTCTACATTAACCATCCACTCACAAGCATGCAAGGAAATAAGGCAAGAATAAAAGTTATTACAGATCATAGACTTTCAAAGTTACAACCCAACCATCTAATCTTCGACTTATACAACAAGCATGTACAAAGCCCTTGGGCTACAAAATAGTACATAAAGTAATCAGAGAAGTCTTCCACATAGCAGCAAAAATCATTAACCACCTCAAGTTATCAGACACAGCAACTAAGGTAAAGGCTCGGTCTGAACTTCTTCTTCCTCAACTAAATCAACAAGCTGGGGATCACCCTCAGCGTCTCCTGAAACAGATATCGAGGTATGAGCAACCACTGTTGCCCAGTGAGGGATATAGTCCCGGGGCGTGCAATGCAACAGATAACACAATTACACAACAATAACACTTTAACAATTTAAGAATCAATGAAAACTTGAATAACCAGACAATTAAAAGGATACATTTCAACAATCCCCTATACACCAATCTTCACTGGTCTTCAATCACGATCCACGAACCACGAGCACGATCACGATAAGCCGGCATAACCCCAATCACTCCAGTGGGTGTACTCCGGATGTACCCCGAATCCTACGACCCAACATCCCCTGGCAATTTCCGGACCAGGCGAATGAGGGAATAGGGTACGGAGTTTGAATATCCACCGGCAAGCCCTCTGCCGCCCAGCCGATATTCAACACATCTGCCCCGACACTATGGTTGCGCAACCACTATGCAATGCACTTAACGATGGCAAGTTAATAGCAATAATATAAGCATTTACACATATGAGGATCAACAAAGTAGGTTGACCTCGTTGCAATTAGGATAGAAGCAAATATAGAAGTTAATAAGCAGTTTACAAATGAACTTATACCATATAAGCATAGAATCATTTCAAAAGCTCCAAATCAATTTAAAATCATATATAAACACTCATGAAGTCATGCCGTGGGTTTAGAATTGTGAGACAAACGAAATTGCACTTAAACCCCTTTATTTTACATACTATTTCTCTTCCAAACCCAAGTTAATGATTTCATTTTCAAAAGAAACTCTCCCTACCTTCTAACTAACCCCCAAGGTACCCTTTCAACCCTCGAACTCAATCAAATGCTCGCGTTTACCCCGAAAGCCCCAATTTCCCTCTTTTGGCTTTAAACTACTACTACATTGTCCGGGCTTCAACTAAGGGATATCAAGGCATCTATAGCACCTAGGTAGCTTAAGGAAACTAGAATTGAAGCCCGAATCCACCCGGAATCGCATTAACCCCAAAAGCCCCAACTTAAAGTCGGCTATTTTCCATTTTTAGGCGATTTAAGGGCAATGCAAGTGCACGGGGTTATTTAATTATCTTCACTAGTACCTAAGGCATCATTTAGAAGCATTAATTCAAGCCAATTCGAACAATTACACAAAACCCTAAAAAAAACGTCACTATTCACCCTAAGAATCAAACTATCGATTTCTACCGTTTAATTCATGAAACAATAGCATAAAAGTGGTCTCTACTATGTGTACACAACATATATAAGCTTATTTGAGTCTTGCAATAGCATTAAACATCATTTCTAACAAATCAAGAAAATAGCAATTATTTCAAAATGCGAAATTAAGCCATGAAATCCCTCACCACTACGCGTAGAAGCACCTAGGGACCTTGCAAACACCCTACACTAGTTGCTCAAGGCTTGTAGAGGCTTGGATTGGAGGCTTGGTGAGCAAAATTCTTCTCCTTTTCTCCCTAGCTGCTGTCGGGTTTGCCTCTGTCCTGTTCAGCTTTTATTTTTTTTTTTTGTTGTGATAAATGAGCTAAAGTGTGATATAATAAGGGTTTGAGTTGAGGTGGGGTTCTTTGGGCGCTTGAATGGTTTAATATAATACGCGTAGTAAGCTTTAAAAGCGAGTCTAAGGGGTGACACATTGGTTAACTAATTAAATCTATAAAGTTATTACGTAACACTATTCACTTGACTTCTAAAATTATTTTCTAAACGAGCCTTCCTAACGTCTTAAGCTCAAAAGCACATTTTTCCCACTACTTTTACAATTAATATGATTTAATAAAAATGCTAATTAACTAATAGAAAGCATTTTAAAAACGGAGTGAATAGTAGTCACAAAGTCAATTAATAAGGCATAGAAGTAAATGCACAAACAAGGGATGCAACAGTAATTAAATGCATGGCAAATTCTCGGGCGTCACAGGCTACCCCCAGCTCGCATGACGGAGGTGTCATGGAGGGAGGGGCTAGTGAGGTACCTCGGGTGCGTGAGTAATGGGGAGTTATAAGAAGAACGGTTGAGATCGTGATGGCGTTTGGAGCTACACCAAATAGAGTATCCTTATTGATTGGTTATATAGTTATGTGATGATAGCTTTATTTATGTTGTTGTGTGTTTACTTGCTCAAAGGACTAAATCCAAGGAGCGTAGTGAATACTGTCGAGATCTATCGGATCCTCACTGGGCTTATGTATATAAGCTCACTCTCTATTATTGCATGTTTTCAGGTGTGCTTTCACAAGATTACGGGTACGTGCCTCCTGAAGAGGAGAATGTGGAAAACGTGCCTTTCGTGGATGAGTCATATGTCCCTGAGTCTTATCCATGATTCTATGTTGTTAAACGTCATGTATATTAGCTTAATGGACTTTTATATGCTTTACGGTTCTTAGTGTAATAGTTGTTGAAAAGATAATGATCTAAATGATGTTAATTTAGTGGCTTTCTTTTGTCTATGGTTAAGTTGTAGTTGTGTCTCAACTTACTTTTGAAATGTATGATAAAGTTGAGGTATTGTATGTCATGTTGGAACGGAGGCGTATAACGAGGATGTTTTATTGTATAATATGGTTGTGTTGTATGTTGTTGTTTGTATTGAGGAATTACGGGATGTATGATGTTTTATGAGGTTGGTTTAGAACCTCAGAAATCTGTTTACTGTCGTTATGCCGCCAAAATTCCGCTGCGTCCTGACTGATCGTAGGTGGGGTCGAGTTGGGGCGTGACAATGAATAGTGAATTTTGAATAGTGAATTTTGAATAGTAAACCCTAGGATTTCGGATTTCTATCCGAATTGCGATTGATTGATTTGGATAGGTGCCATTAGTGATAGAAAGATAAAATGTGAAATAAAAACGGATCGGCCTTTGTTAAAATTGGAAATTAGACAAAGAAACGTAAAGGGGCCATTTGACCAAAAGTTGACCGTGCTCGAATTGAGTTGGGGGTTTCGTAATTGAGGGCATGGAAGCACTTTTGGCGCTGTTGTGGCGTTGATTGAATGACCGATTAGCATAGCTGTAGTTCAAACGCAGTAGGTGGACTTCCGGGTCTCGGGTGAGAAAGTGAAGTTTAGTGACATAGAAACGTGCCTTGTGGTGCCTGAGTGAATGTAGTGAAATCGGTTTCCTAATCCCGTAGCTCGTTTGCTCTCATAATTGTCCTTGGAAGTTGGGGTTGAATAGTGATATTTGTTGTTTTCGTGTTCGAACTGCCGTTACTTGTTTAAATGTTGTTATTGTTGCTTATTATTGCTTGTTATGCTTGAAAAGTTAGTTGAATGCTAGTATTGATTGTGATTGCTTGTTATCTCGTTTGTTGTCACTAGTTTGTATTGTTGTGCTATCGCTCGTTTATTGCCTTGTATCGAGTCTTGCATTGCATAGTGTCTCGCGCGTGAGTGATGGGCCTCTCTGGGTAGCCTCGGGTTGCCAGTGTTGGTTGCTCTAGCTCCGCTGCTATTCCCTTTCTCGCTTGGGTTGCCTCCCAGGGAGATTTGGGTCGTAGAATTGATGGATACTTCCGGGGTATTCCAAACTGGTGTTATAAGGTGGATGCGCGCTTATTGTCATCGTTGTCAACATCAAGCTCGAGATTGATGTATCGCTCGTGAAATGGTACATTGCTCGTATGAGTGAACCATAGCCTTCAAAGTGTGGTATAGCTTTGAATGGTTGTGTTAATGCTTTCAGTAATTGCTTATTGTATTGATTATTTGTTTTGATTGCTTATTTATCAATTATATTGCTTAACTGTCTTATTTGCATTGCACGACTTTCTTTCTCTCCAATTCGATATCTGTCTCGCCCTCACTGAGTATACGTGTTGTGTATACTCACTCCTCACCACCACATTTCAGGAAAATGCCTTGTTAGCTGGAAAGTTCGTGATTACGTGAAAGTTCGTGCTTGAAGAGTTGTTTTGCGTGCCTATGTGGCGTGAGTGTCGAAGTTTGCAAAGATATGTGCTTTCATATGTTGTATGTAATTTTTATTAAAAGAAATGTAATTTAATATAGCTAAGTAGTTGAGATAGATTGATAAGCTAGTTATGTATTCAGTAGTATAGTTAACCTCGATGCATGTTTGTAATTGTCTAAAAGAAAATAGTGAGAATGGTATGATAGAATATTTAATGCAGTAGATTAGAATGGATTAAATGTCAAGTTTGAATGTTCTTGTAAAAGATGTAATGAGATAGGTTAGTTTTAAACTGGAAATGTATATTTATATGCTGTGTTTAGTTGTTGTGAACCAAGGCTCGGATGGCCTTGAGGTGGTTGAATGTTTGGACATGGTATTGGTCCACTTATATGCTGTCGCAGGTTTTACATTTCGCCTAGAAACAGGGGAGACTCTGTCCGTTTTCCCTAAAAATTTATGCCCGGGTTTGGTTTGGGTTGTGATTAGATCGATTGATAGAACTCCCGGTCTCGAGAGGGATCGGGGTGTCATAGGCACGGCCTAGTTTAGTTTTTGAATTATTTGTGAACTTGTTGTAAGTGTTGTAATTATTGTTTATTTTCGTTTTAAATTATATAAATTTTATTGCTACTTGTAAAGTATATTAGAAATATATTGCATATAGTTTCATTTGGTATTAAAGTTTATAAATTTTGTATATTGTCTGTATTATATTTGCACATAAACTATTTTTATTATAATTTGTTAAAATAGATTACACATATACTTAGTTTATTTTCTGTCTTTATTTTAAGTACTCAATTTATTTTCTGTAGTTACTTATTGCAATTAGCTTTAGTTTATTTTGTATGCACGGGCGTCGTTCCTTAAATCCGGAACTTGCCCATTTTGATCCCGAGCCTCAGAAAACTCCGTGAAGGAGAGTCCAAGTCCCGATGGCAGAACAAGAAGGAAATATCCTACCTCTTCCTATAGCTCAGCCTGTTAATCAACCTGTGAACCAACCGATGACTTTACGTCAACATTTTTCACCGGGCAATTTTGACCCTAAATTTGCCATAGCCCCACCGGCTCTTGGTAATATAAATTTTGAGCTCAAAACAGGGACTATTTCAATGCTTCCTTCCTTCTATGGAAAAAACAATGAAAATCCTCACGCTCACATCGTGCAATTCATCGAAGCATGCACAACGCTTCATATTCCTAATGTGAGCCGTGAAAATATTCACCTGCGTCTGTTTCCCTTTTCATTGAAAGATAAAGACAAACAGTGGCTAAATCATCTAGACGCAGGAGTGATCACTTCTTGGGGAGAACTTATTTAGAAATTCTTACATAGGTTCTTCCCAATGGCTAAGACTACTACTCTGCGAACAGACATCATGACATTCGCACAGTCAGACTTAGAGCCATTTCATGAATCATGGGAAAAGTTTAACGATCTTAAGAATCTGTGTCCTCATCATGGATTTGATCATCCCGAACTCTTGCATTATTTCTTCAAAGGTCTTACCCCTCATAATAAGATGATAGTTAATGCAATGAGCAATGGAGGTTTTTATAACCTCACAGCGGATGAAGCTTGGAAAAGAATAGAGAATATTGCTGAAGACTCTCTCCAAAACACTGCTGATGACAGAGAGAGTAAGAGCACCCATAATCCCCAAAAAAGGGCATTGTTTGAAGTTAACTCTAGCTCCAATTCCCAATTGACTGACAAAGTAGATGCCCTAGCACAACAATTAGAAAAATTCATCTCTCTAGGGTCTTCTTCTTCTTCAGCTCCTCAGATCACGGAAGTTTGTACTGTATGTTCTGCAGTAGATCACTCTACTCTGGACTGTCCAATCGGTTCACAATTTCCTGAATTCATGCAAGAACAAGTCTGCGCCGCCCAAGGATATACAAGGAATTACAATCCGTATTCTAACACGTATAATCCTGGCTGGCGAGACAATCCCGCATTTTCATGGCGACAAGGGAATCATGAGACTCAGTTTCCTCAACAACAATATCAGAAACAACAAGGAAATTTCGAGCCTCGTTTCCCTCAGCAGCAATATCAAAGGCCTCAAAATTCTAACCCTCCTGGTTTTTACCAAGTCCAAAAAGATCCATTCCGAACACAACGGAACAACTTTCCCGCTCTTCCTCCTGCGCAGTCATCATCTGATGACAAGTTTGATAAACTCTTACAATTAGTCCAAGTTCAGCAACAGTCCATTGTTAAACTTGAAGGACAAATTGGGCAATTGGCCCAAAATATAAGCAGGAGAGATGAAGGAAAACTCCCGTCTTAAACCGTGGAAAATCCACGAGGACAATGTAGTAATGTCCAAACTGAGACCGCCCACGAACAGGCTAAGGCCGTAACTACCCTTAGGAGTGGGAAAGTGATAGACAATGAGGTTAGTAAAAAAGATAGGGATCTTCCTGAGGAGACAAAGGAACCTGCGATTGAAGTTTTAAGCAACGATTTAGATGACTACCGTAGGAATAAAAATCCAACGGTAGAGCCTTTAGTTGAACCTTCATCCAAAGTACTTTTCCCAACAGCTCTGTCTCGTTCGAAGCCGAGTATTGATCCTACACAGCTCAAGGTCTTAGAGCATCTGAATGATATTAAGATCAATCTGCCTTTAGTAGAGGTAATCCAACAAATCCCTACCTATGCCAAATTTCTAAAGGATTTGTGTGTGAAAAAGAGACGGACCAACTACATTCCTAAGACAGTCCGTCTTACTGAAAAGGTTAGTAGCATCTGCACTAGAGGGTTGCCTCAAAAATGCAGTGACCCAGGAGCTTTCACTATTCCATGTTTCATTCAAGACCAACGTATAGAAAACGCCTTGCTTGATTTAGGGTCTAGTGTTAACCTTATTCCTCACACAGTTTACCAAAGGCTAGGTCTTGCAGAGTTAACCCCAACAAATGTAACCCTCCAGTTGGCAGATAGATCTGAGAGGAAACCTCGAGGTATTGTAGAGGATGTCCTAGTCAGAGTAGGAGAATTTTTGTTCCCAATTGACTTTATTGTGTTAGACATGGACTTAGGTCATGATAACAAGAATATTACTCCCGTTCTACTAGGCAGACCATTTCTAGCAACAGCTGATGCTGTTATCTATTGTAGAACGGGTATGATTGAACTAACTTTTGGGAACATGAGAACAAAATTGAGGGTTGCTGATGCAGCCAATAAGATGAACAAGGATGAGGAGGAAGAATGCTTTCATTTGGAAACCAATGATTCTTGTATAGATGAATATGCCCACGCACTTTTGACCCCTGATGAGGAAATAGCAGAGCTTGAACGACTTTTGTATGACTGCGACATTTCACCAAAAATGGTCGCCTCCACTTCGCTTGTGAATGATTTGGGAGAGACTGATCTAATAACCAACCCTCTCTCTACAGCTTCTGATAGTCCAACAATTGAGTCTCCACCAGCTTTGGAACTCAAAACATTGCCCGAGCACCTTAAGTATGCCTACTTAGGCCCTAATGAGACCCTTCCAGTCATCATTGCTTCAGATTTAACCATCGAGCAAGAAGGTAAACTCTTAGAAGTCCTAGGTACTCATAAGAAGGCGATAGGATGGACAATTGCTAATTTAAGAGGAATTGATCCCTCTGTATGCATGCATAAGATTCACCTCGAAGAAGGAGTTACTCCTTCTCGAGAATTTCAAAGGAGACTGAACCCAAAAATTGGTGATGTTGTCCATAAAGAGATAATCAAGTTACTTGATGCTGGTATGATCTACCCAATCTCTGATAGCCCTTGGGTGAGTCCGGTACAAGTTGTACCAAAGAAATCTGGGATTACTGTGATCTCAAATGATAAAGGCGAGCTCATTCCTACACGCACTACCACTGGGTGGCGTGTATGCATTGATTACAGAAAGCTCAACTCCAAGACAAGGAAAGACCACTTTCCTTTACCCTTCCTTGATCAAATCCTAGATAGAGTAGCTGGACGGGGGTACTATTGTTTCTTAGATGGATACTCTGGTTACAATCAAATTCCTATGTTTCCAAGAGATCAGGAGAAGACCACTTTCACTTGTCCTTACGGAACATTCGCTTACCGCCGCATGCCTTTTGGGTTATGTAATGCACCAGCCACATTTCAACGGTGTATGATGGCCATATTTTCTGATATGATTGAGAAATTCCTAGGAGTCTTTATGGATGACTTCTCAATTTTTGGAGCAGACTTTAATGAGTGTCTTAATCACCTTTCTTTGGTCTTAGATAGATGTGTACAAATGAATATGGTCTTAAGTTGGGAAAAGAGCCATTTCATGGTTCAACAAGGGATAGTTCTTGGTCATGTAGTTTCTAGAGATGGGATCCATGTTGATCCAGCTAAAGTAGAGATAATAGAAAAGCTCCCTATTCCCAAAACTGTGAGGGATGTTAGATCTTTCTTAGGGCACGTTGGTTTTTACAGGCATTTCATCAAAGACTTCAGTCAAATTGCCAGACCTCTCTCAAGGCTCTTAGTATATAATGCTCACTTTAAAGTTGATGATGAATGTATTAAGGCCTTTGAGAAGTTTAAGTCTTTGCTATCATCTGTACCTATCATTCAAACTCCTGACTACAATCTGTCATTTGAAATCATGTGTGATGCCTCCGACTATGCTGTTGGAGCAGTTCTAGGACAACGTAGAGGCAAGTTGCCATACGTAATCTACTATGCTAGAAAAACTTTGGATGATACACAAAAGAACTACACAACCACTGAGAAAGAATTGTTAGCAGTGGTTTTTGCACTTGACAAGTTTAGGACTTATATCTTGGGATCAAAAGTGGTTGTTTTTACTGATCATGCTGCCTTGAAATATTTGCTCACCAAGAAGGATTCAAAGCCTCGCTTAATCCGTTGGATACTCCTACTTCAGGAGTTTAACATTGAAATCAAAGATAAACGAGGTAGTGACAATTCTGTGGCTGATCATCTTTCACGGCTTATGTCTCAATCACCAATAAATCCTCTTCTATTTCGAGATGTGTTTCCTGATGAACAACTATTTTTCATCTCTCAATGAACTCCGTGGTATACCAACATTGTCAATTTTTTAGCAGCTAAGCAACTACCTCCACATTGGGGAAAAAGATAGAAAGATCGATTCATGACCCAAGTAAGGTATTTCTTTTGGGAAGACCCTTACCTTTTCAAGATATGTGCTGATCAAGTAATCAGACGATGTATACCCGAAGATGAATTCGCGAGTATACTCCAATTTTGCCACTCTGAAGCATGTGGTGGCCATTTTGGAGGAAAGAGGACAGCTGCCAAAGTCCTTCAAAGTGGGTTCTTCTGGCCCACTCTTTTCAAAGATGCCCAGCAAGTTTGTAAAAATTGCCCCCAATGTCAACAAGCTGGCTCTATCTCAAGAAGGGACATGATGCCCCTTACGCCCATTCTCATATGCGAAATATTTGATGTATGGGGTATAGACTTCATGGGTCCTTTTCCTCCTTCCTCAGGTTATACTTATATTCTTGTTGGTGTGGACTATGTGTCCAAGTGGGTAGAGGCAGTAGCAACCCGAACCAATGACCACAAAGTCGTGGTCAAGTTCATTAAAGAGAACATCTTTTCTCGATTCGGGGTGCCACGTGTACTTATAAGTGATGGAGGACAGCATTTTCATCACAGGACACTAGAAGCCCTTCTGAGAAAATACTCAGTCCACCACAAGATAGCAACGCCTTACTACCCACAAACAAGTGGTCAAGTAGAGGTGTCAAATAGGGAAATCAAGTCAATTCTTCAGAAAACGATTAGGCCCGATCGCAAAGATTGGTCAAGTCGTCTGCATGACGCATTATGGGCCTACCGTACTGCTTTCAAAACTCCTATCGGCATGCCCCCGTATAGATTGGTATACGGTAAAGCTTGCCACTTCCCTATTGAACTAGAGCATAAAGCCTATTGGGCTATTAAGGCCCTGAACTTTGACTTGCAACAGGCGGGTAAAGGTAGGAAGTTGGCGTTGAGTGAATTGGAAGAGCTTCGCTTCGAAGCTTATGAGAATGCCAAACTCTACAAAGAGAGAATGAAGAAGATTCGTGATAGATATATTCTAATAAAGACGTTTTCTCCTTCTGATAAAGTGTGGTTGTTTAATTATAAGCTGAAGTTCTTCCCAGACAAATAGAGAACAAAGTGGGATGGTCCTTATGAAGTGCTTAAAGCATATCCGTTCGGAGTTATCTTGATTAAACATCCTACAAATGGGCGTATTCTCACAGTCAATGGGCAACGATTAAAGCATGCTTTCGATCCTAAGGTTGTCTGTCACGCCCCGACCCAACCCCCAAGCTAAAGGTTAAGTCCAGACCTGACACACGGACAGAGTCTCCCCTGTACCGTGGACATTCTAAAAACCTGTAAACACTTAAACAAAGTCCCAACAATACAATACAAGCTTTTCTTAATTAAACAACAAAGCTATAAGGCCATCCGAGCCTTATAGTACACAATATCTCCAAAACACACAAGCATGCGAGAACTTGTTGTCAGCATAGTCTTATAATCATAACATTCTAGGAAATCAATAAAACAACTTAAGGGATAAAGCATTCTACATCAACCATCCACTCCCAAGCATGCAAGGAAATAAGGCAAGAATAAAAGTTATTACAAGACATGGCTTTCAGTTATACACCACAATCTACTATCCTTCAATTTGCACAACAAACATACACATAGCTCTTAGGCCACAAAATAGTATATAAGGCAATTAGTTGAACTTTCCACATAGCAGCAATTCATTAACCACCTCAAGCTATCAGACACAGCAACTAAGGTAAAGGCTCGATCTGAACTTCTTCTTCCTCAACTAAATCAACAAGCTGGGGATCACCCTCAGCGTCTCCTGAAACAGATATCGAGGTATGAGCAACCACTGTTGCCCAGTGAGGGATATAGTCCCGGGGCGTGCAATGCAACATATAATACAATCATGCAACAATAACACTTAGACAATTAAAGAAACAACGATAACTTAAATAACCACACATTTAAAAGGATACGTTTCAACAATCCCCTATACACCAATCTTCACTGGTCTTCAATCACGATCCACGAACCACGAGCACGATCACGATAAGCCGGCATAACCCCAATCACTCCAGTGGGTGTACTCCGGATGTACCCCGAATCCTACGACCCAACATCCCCTGGCAATCTCCGGACCAGGCGAATGAGGGAATAGGGTACGGAGTTTGAATATCCACTGGCAAGCCCTCTGCCGCCCAGCCGATATTCAACACATCCGCCCCTGACACTATGGTTGCGCAGCCACTATGCAATGCACTCAACGATGGCAAGTTAATAGCAATAATATAAGCATTAACACATATAAGGATCAACAAAGTAGGTTGACCTCGATACAATTAGGATAGAAGCAAATATAGAAGTTAATAAGCAGTTTACAAATGAACTTATACCAAATAAGCATAGAATCATTCCAAAAGCTCCAAATCAATTTAAAATCACATATAAACACTCAAGAAGTCCTGACATGGGTTTAGAAGTGTGAGACAACTTAAATTGTACCTAAACCCCTTTGTTTTTCGAACTATTTCTCTTCTAAACCAAAGTTAATGATTTCATTTTCAAAGGAAACTCTCCCAACCTTCTAACTAACCCCCAAGGTACCCTCTCAACCCTCTAACTCATTCAAATGCACGCGTTTACCCCGAAAGCCCCAATTTCCCTCTTTTGGCTTTAAACTACACCTACATTGTCCGGGCTTCAAACAAGGGATATCAAGACATCTATAGCACCTAGGTAGCCTAAGGATACTAGAATTGAAGCCCGAATCTACCCGGATTCGCATTAACCCCAAAAGCCCCAAGTTAAAGTCGGCTATTTTCCATTTTTAGGCGATTTAAGGGCAATGCAAGTGTACGGGGCTATTTGATTATCTTCACTAACACCTAAGGCATCTATTAGAAGCATTAAATCAAGCTAATTCGAGCAATTACACAAAACCCTAGAAAAAAATGTCACTATTCACCCTAAAAATTAAAGTAACGATTCTAACCGTTTAAAAAGCGAAACAACGGCTCAAATGTGGTCTCTAGCATTCATATAGATGGTATATTAGCATAGATAACATTTACAATGGCATTTAATCATATTTTCAACAAATCAAGAAATGAGTAACTATTTAAAAATGCAAAAACAAGTCGTGAAATCCCTCACCACTACGCGTAGGATCACCTAGGGACCTTGCAAACACCCTACTCTAGTTGCTCAAGGCTTGGAGAGGCTTGGTTTGAAGAGTTGAAGATAAAAAAATTCTCCCAAATGCAAAGAGGGGCTGTCAGGTTTGGGCTGCTGTTTTCAGCTTTCTATTTTTTTTTTCTTTTGCATTTTATGAGTTTAGGTGATATATAAAAGGGTTAAGTTATGGTGGGGTCAATTGGGTGCTTAATTGATCTAATAAAATGTGCGTTGCTAGCTCCAAAACGAGGCTAATGTATAAAACTTATGCTAGCTAATTAAATCTATAAAGTTATTACGTAATACTATTCACTCAACTACAAAAATTATTTTCTAAATGAGCTCTCCTAACGCCGTTAGCTCGAATGCACATTTTTCCCACTACTTTTACAATTAATATGATTTAATAAAAATGTTAATTAACTAATAGAAAGCAGTTTAAAAACGGAGTGAATAGTAGTCACAAAGTCAGTTAATAAGGTATAGAAGTAAATGCGCAAACAAGGGATGCAACAGTAATTAAATGCATGGCTAAAACTCGGGCGTGACATCCTCTTCCCCTTAAACTAATTGCGTCCACACAATTCTTACATGATTCGGCGAATAACTCTGGATACCGTTCCCGCATCTGATCCTCTCTTTCCCATGTCGCATCCTCTACTCCGTGATGATCCCATAGAACTTTAACCATCGGAATGCTTTTAGTTCTCAGCTCCTGAACTTTCTGATCAACTATTCGAAGAGGTTTCTCTGTGTAGGTCAAAGTTTCACTGATCTCTAGTGGTTCCGGCTCAAGTATGTGAGAGGGATCTGGCTGATACTTCCGAAGCATGGAAACATGGAATACGTCATGAATTCTGCCCAGACTGGGAGGTAAAGCTAGACGGTAAGCCAAATCACCAACAGTTTCAGTTATCTCAAATGGTCCCACATATCGAGGACTGAGTTTACCTCCTTTACCATGCCGAATCAAACCCTTGCGAGGAGAAATTTTCAGAAATACTCGATCCCCCACGACAAATTTCAGATCACGACGGCGTCTATCTACATAACTCTTTTGCCGGCTTTGTGCTGTAAGCATTCTTTTTCTGATAAGCTGCACATGATCAATCATTTTGTTCATTTCAGGTAAGAGAGTAGGGTCGATAGTCTTCATTTTACCAACATCATCCCAGTAGAGAGGAGACCGACATTTACGCCCATACAGTGCCTCATAAGGTGCCATACCAATAGTAGCTTGATAACTATTGTTGTAGGCGAACTCTGCTAGTGGAAAATATTTCTCCCAACTTTTTCCGAAGTCCAGAATACAAGCCCGTAACATATCCTCGAGGATTAAGATAGTTCTCTCGGATTGACCATCTGTCTGGGGATGATAAGTTGTACTGAAATTCAAAGTCGTGCCCAAAGCTTTTTGAATCTTCTGCCAGAACTGAGATGTAAATCTGGGATCTCTATCTGATACGATACTCTTTGGAATTCCATGTAGTCGGACAACATTCTCAATATACAACTCTACTAGTTTATCAAGAGAATCAGACTTCTTTTTGGCAATAAAATGAGAAGTCTTGGTCAGTCTATCCACAATAACCCAGACTGAGTCATTACCCCTCGAAGACCGCGGTAAATCAGAGACGAAATCCATGGTAATATGATCCCATTTCCAAACAGGAATAGACAAAGGCTGCAACAACCCTGCAGGTCTCTGATGTTCTGCTTTAACTTTCTGACAAGTAAGACATCGATCAACATAGTCAGCAATTTCTCTCTTCATATTATTCCACCAGAAATTCTGCTTCAAATCTCTATACATTTTAGTACTGCCTGGATGGATAGTGTATTGAGAACTGTGTGCCTCAGCAAGAATATCTTTTTTCAAATTTGGGTCATTCGGAATACAGATTCTACCCTTGAATTTAAGAATACCATCATCGTGCAGTTTGAAATCCGACTCTCCCCCTTTAGAATTCTCTAAGACTTTCAACAATTGAAGATCAGCCTGTTGAGCTTCTCGAATCCTGGATAACAACAGAGATTGAATCTGCAAACTTGCAAATTGAATACCAGAATTTGAAGTACTAGGCTTCCATAAGCACAATTCTTCCATGAATTCCCAATTCTTGATAATCAAGCTGGCAACAGTAGCCTTTCGGCTCAAAGCATCAGCAACAATATTGGCCTTACCTGGAAGATAGTTAATGGTGCAGTTATAGTCCTCAAGTAATTCCAGCCAACGCCTCTGCCTCATGTTCAACTCTTTCTGTGAAAACAGATATTTCAAGCTCTTATGATCTGTAAAGATTTCAAACTTGTTGCCCCAGAGATAATGACGCCATTTCTTTAATGCAAGAATGATAGCTGCAAGCTCAAGATCATGAGTCGGATAGTTGAGTTCATAAGGTTTCAGTTTCCTGGAAGCATAAGCAATAACCCTGCCATTCTGCATCAATACACAACCCAGACCTTCCTTCGAAGCATCACTATAGATCACCAGATTATCATAACCCTCAGGTAAAGCAAGAATAGGAGCTGTAGTCAATCTCTTCTTCAATTCCTGGAAGCTGGCCTCACATTTATCATTCCAGTCAAATACTATTTTCTTCTGAGTAAGCTGAGTTAAAGGCCCTGCAATCTTAGAGAAATCCTTGACAAACCTCCGATAATACCCAGCTAAACCAAGGAAGCTACGAATTTCCGTGACAGTTTCAGGTCGTTTCCAAGATAACACAACTTCAATCTTCGCTGGATCAACAGAAATACCATCCTGCGAGATAATATGGCCAAGAAAAGCAACTTGCTTAAGCCAGAATTCACATTTGCTAAACTTTGCAAATAACCGATGCTCCTGAAGAGTCTGCAACACAATTCTGAGATGCTGTTCATGTTCCGTCTCAGATTTAGAATAGACAAGGATATCATCAATAAATATGACCACAAATTGGTCCAAATAAGGATGGAATACCCTCTGCATTAAGTCCATGAATGCGGCGGGAGCATTAGTAAGACCAAACGGCAAGACAACAAACTCATAATGGCCATATCGAGTTCTGAAAGCAGTTTTAGGAACATCGTCTTTCTTAATCCTCAACTGATAATAACCCTGCCTCAGATCAAATTTAGAGAATACCATGGCGCCTTGCAACTGATCAAACAACTCTTCGATTAAAGGCAAAGGATATTTATTTTTGATGGTTACCTGATTAAGACCCCGATAATCAATGCACAGGCGAAGAGACCCGTCTTTCTTTTTAACGAATAGAACTGGCTCACCCTACGGTGAAGAACTCGGCCGAATGAATCCCTTCTCAAGCAAGCCCTGCAATTGAACTTTCAACTCTTGCAACTCAGGTGGAGCCATTCTGTACGGAGTCCTAGAGACAGGTGAAGTCCCCGGCAATAAATCAATCATGAACTCTATCTCTCTATCAGGCGGTAACCCAGGTAATTCCTCAGGAAAGACCCCCGGAAACTCTCTCACGATAGGTACATCATTCAATTTCAATTGATCCCCAGGTTGATTAATCAAATATGCAAGATAAGCCTCACAACCCTTGCTCAATAATTTAGATGCCCTAATAGAAGAAATAATAGGAGTTCCCGTAGATTTTCTACTACCAACTATTTTAAGTACAGGCTGGTCAGGCATTTCTAGATACACAATCTTCTTTCTACAATCAAGCTGGGCATAATATTTACTTAACCAGTCCATCCCCAATATAATTTCAAAGTCATTGAAGGGTAGGATAATCAAATCAGCAGGAAAAACACGACCTTCAATAAATATACTACATGCTCTGCAAATAGACCTAGTAACAAACTTCGGACCCATAGGAGTATAGACCACAATCTCATGCAACAGTTTATCATGTTTCAATTTAGCATTTTGTGCACAAGTAGGAGTAATAAAAGAATGCGAAGCCCCGGAATCAATTAAAACCTTAACTGACTGATCATTAAGAAGAAAAATACCTTCTACCACAGCGGTAGTATCCGGAAGCTCCTCAGCATCCAAAGCAAATACACGGGCCTGACCTCGTGGTGGTGCTGCTGCAGCTGGTACCCTGGTCTGAGAGTTCTGAGCTGATGTCTGACCCCTAGGGTTCTTAAATTTCTGACAGTCCTTAACCCTGTGCTGATCACTGCCGCAACCTGTACACTTGTTATGTTTCTTCCAACAAACATCCTCAGTGTGACCCTGACGCTGACAGAAGCTGCACTGCTGGTGACGTCTTGCAACAGTGCCTCCCGAAGGAGCTCTGTAAGTAGAGGTAGCTGAACTACCCTGCTGCGAACGGGAAACTGCTGGACGGAACTGACTCTGAGTCTGACTCTGAACTGGTCGTGCCTGAGTCTGAGTAGGCCTTGTGTAACTCTGAGTCTGCCTCGGCTGCGAACTCTGCCCAACCGATACAGCCTGCCCCTGGTACCCTTGACTCTGAGACTGAAACCGTTTACTCGATTGACTGGTCTCGGCTAACACATCGGCTTTCCGTTTCTCATATCTCGAGGCAGCTCGGACTACTGCAGCATAGTTAGGAAAATCATTTGAAGACAAGTTCAGCATAATATCTCTCCTCAAACCCATGATGAACCTCTGAATCTTCATGTCCTCCGGCTGAATTAAAGCTGGTGCATAACGGGAAAGCCGGGTAAAAGTAGCCTCGTATTGATCTACGGTCATACTTCCCTGCTTCAAGTTTATGAACTCAGTTTGCCGCCTCTCGCGGGCAACTACCGATATATACTTGTCTCGAAATTCTCGGACAAAATCGGCCCACGAATGATGACATCCCTCAGCTCCCCATTTCTCATTGATGGTATTCCACCAATCTTCAGCATCACCCTCGAGAAGGAAAGTAGCATAAGTAATCTTCCTGTCATCATGGCACTCCAGTATCGCTGCCACTCTCTCGAACTTTCTTAGCCACATCTCAGCTTTCATATCGTCCGGCTCCCCAAAGAAAGTATAGGCCCCATGATGTATAAACCGATCATACAGATTTCCCCCGGTAGGACCACTACCTCCGGCTCTCGCAGCCTGATTACCTCCAACGATCCCTGGCTGACCCTGTTGTGTAACAAACTGGGCGATAGTGTTCATAGCTGTGGCCATCGTGGCCAAGATCTGTGCAGTGCTCGGTTCTTGAACCTGCGGTGCATTTTCGGCCACCTCAGCTTCTTGCCTCTGAACCCCCTCGGGTTCACCACCAACATTCGGATTATCGGCACGACGGCGAGGCCCCATCTCGAATAGCTAGAATGCAAAGTGTTATGACAGGTATATATATGTATATATGCAGTTTATAAGTAAACACATAAAGAAAGTCCAATTAGATTCACATAAAGTCAAGTACATAGAAGTTCAAATAAATATTCCACATTCTTGAAGTAAACATAAATCACTAGATCATACTTGACATTCTGAACTCTTGATATTCTATTTCCATGCTAGCATGTTCATTCCTTATTCAAATTTCACTTAGGTCAATCAAAATCAAAGACTCATGTATTCACAAAGTCACATAACAAATCTCTACCCACAGACCGAGAAATTTAACCCGGCTTCATGCAATCTATAGCTCTGATACCACTTAAATGTCACGCCCCGACCCAACCCCCAAGCTAAAGGTTAAGTCCGGACCCGACACACGGACAGAGTCTCCCCTGTACCGTGGACATTCTAAAAACCTGTAAACACTTAAACAAAGTCCCAACAATACAATACAAGCTTTTCTTAATTAAACAATAAAGCTATAAGGCCATCCGAGCCTTATGGTACACATTAGCTCCAACACACACAAGCATGCGAGAACTTGTTGTCAGCATAGTTTTATAATCATGACATTCTAGGAAATCAATAAAACAACTTAAAGGATAATGCATTCTACATTAACCATCCACTCCCAAGCATGCAAGGAAATAAAGGCAAGAATAAAAGTTATTACAAGACATGGCTTTCAGTTATACACCACAATCTACTATCCTTCAATTTGCACAACAAACATACACATAGCTCTTAGGCCACAAAATAGTATATAAGGCAATTAGTTGAACTTTCCACATAGCAGCAATTCATTAACCACCTCAAGCTATCAGACACAGCAACTAAGGTAAAGGCTCGATCTGAACTTCTTCTTCCTCAACTAAATCAACAAGCTGGGGATCACCCTCAGCGTCTCCTGACACAGATATCGAGGTATGAGCAACCACTGTTGCCCAGTGAGGGATATAGTCCCGGGGCGTGCAATGCAACATATAATACAATCATGCAACAATAACACTTAGACAATTAAAGAAACAACGATAACTTAAATAACCACACATTTAAAAGGATACGTTTCAACAATCCCCTATACACCAATCTTCACTGGTCTTCAATCACGATCCACGAACCACGAGCACGATCACGATAAGCCGGCATAACCCCAATCACTCCAGTGGGTGTACTCCGGATGTACCCCAAATCCTACGACCCAACATCCCCTGGCAATCTCCGGACCAGGCGAATGAGGGAATAGGGCACGGAGTTTGAATATCCACCGGCAAGCCCTCTACCGCCCAGCCGATATTCAACACATCCGCCCCTGACACTATGGTTGCGCAACCACTATGCAATGCACTCAACGATGGCAAGTTAATAGCAATAATATAAGCATTAACACATATGAGGATCAACAAAGTAGGTTGACCTCGATACAATTAGGATAGAAACAAATATAGAAGTTAATAAGCAATTTACAAATGAACTTATACCAAATAAGCATAGAATCATTCCAAAAGCTCCAAATCAATTTAAAATCACATATAAACACTCAAGAAGTCCTGACATGGGTTTAAAAGTGTGAGACAACTTAAATTGTACCTAAACCCCTTTGTTTTTCGAACTATTTCTCTTCTAAACCAAAGTTAATGATTTCATTTTCAAAGGAAACTCTCCCAACCTTCTAACTAACCCCCAAGGTACCCTCTCAACCCTCTAATTCATTCAAATGCACGCGTTTACCCCGAAAGCCCCAATTTCCCTCTTTTGGCTTTAAACTACACCTACATTGTCCGGGCTTCAAACAAGGGATATCAAGACATCTATAGCACCTAGGTAGCCTAAGGATACTAGAATTGAAGCCCGAATCTACCCGGATTCGCATTAACCCCAAAAGCCCCAAGTTAAAGTCGGCTATTTTCCATTTTTAGGCGATTTAAGGGCAATGCAAGTGTACGGGGCTATTTGATTATCTTCACTAACACCTAAGGCATCTATTAGAAGCATTAAATCAAGCTAATTCGAGCAATTACACAAAACCCTAGAAAAAAATGTCACTATTCACCCTAAAAATTAAAGTAACGATTCTAACCGTTTAAAAAGCGAAACAACGGCTCAAATGTGTTCTCTAGCATTCATATAGATGGTATATTAGCATAGATAACATTTACAATGGCATTTAATCATATTTTCAACAATTCAAGAAATGAGCAACTATTGAAAAATGCAAAAACAAGCCATGAAATCCCTCACCAGTACGCGTAGGAGCACCTAGGAACCTTGCAAACACCCTACTCTAGTTGCTCAAGGCTTGGAGAGGCTTGAATTGAAGAGTTGAAGATGAAATTATTCTCCCAAATGCAAAGGGGGGCTGTCGGGTTTGGGCTGCTGTTTTCAGCTTTCTATTTTTTTTTTCTTTTGCATTTTATGAGTTTAGGATATATATAAAAGGGTTAAGTTATGGTGGGGTCAATTGGGTGCTTAAGTGATCTAATAAAATGCGCGTTGCTAGCTCCAAAACGAGGCTAATGTATAAAACTTAGGCTAGCTAATTAAATCTATAAAGTTATTACGTAACACTATTCACTCAACTACAAAAATCATTTTCTAAACTAGCTCTCCTAACGCCGTTAGCTCAAATGCACATTTTTCCCACTACTTTTACAATTAATATGATTTAATAAAAATGCTAATTAACTAATAGAAAGCAATTTAAAAACGGAGTGAATAGTAGTCACAAAGTCAGTTAATAAGGCATAGAAGTAAATGCGCAAACAAGGGATGCAACAGTAATTAAATGCATGGCTAAAACTCGGGCGTCACATGGTCCCTCATGAAGTTGAATCTGTTGAACTTCTGGACCCTGTATACCTTCCATAAAATGAAATTTGCCTAGCTGATGGCATTAAACTCAGTACAACCATCTGACTGAAGACGTTAAACATAGCGCTACTAGGAGTCAACTTAGTTCTCTTTTGTGTAAATATTTGTTTAATTTATGTTGTTTACATATACTCTTTGAATCTTTCTCCAACTTTAGGTAGTTTGGGTTTTAAGCCTTCAGGAACATTCATAGAGGTACCAGTGTTTTTTTACTAGTTGTCACTGTACGTTTCTGTGTGCGGTTGGCTTAATTGTGCAACTCTGTCTTATAGTGTGAGCTACTCCACCAGCTTTATGTAGTTTGGGTTTGTTGGATATTACTTGATAAGGTAGTTAGGAGTGTGAGCATACACCAGACGTAACGTCTGTAACGTAAAACCCCACTGTTCTATCCTTGACCCTGTGGAACTGGCTTTGGCCTTAAATGTGCCGAAGGAAAGCACTAGATGTCGTGAGCTCAGGAACCTCTGGAAGAGCTAGTCTGTTCAGTAGTATCAAACTCTAGAACCCCAGAAAAGAGTCTAAATGGTCTGGGTAGTTTATTTATTTGCTTTATGTATTAGTTATTTTTTGTGACCATATTTCTTTTTGGTTTCTCCCCTATATATTTGTTTTGTCTATTTAGTATAGCTAACTATTTTTATTGTGTTGATGATAATCTGTAAAATGCTTTTTCCACTAATCTTTAATTGCAGAATGATACATCTTTTGATAAAAGTTAGTAGAGAAGCTTTGACATCAACATAGAAATGCTTCACATCAGGTGATATCTTTCCTTACTACATTTCCCTTTATACCTGATCAACCTGCGTTGTAGAGTAAGAAAACCATAGGTTTGGGGATGTAGCATTTGTCATTATGTTATTACTTGCATATTACACTCTCACTCTTTTACATTGCTATTTGCTCGAGGACAAGCAAAGTTTTGGTGTGGGGGTGCGTACATTCATGAAAACCTTTTTCAAAATATGCAAGAAATACACCATTTTTGTTTATGAGAAGAGTAGTCTGCTACCTTACCTATTTAAAAACGATGATTTAGATGATTTGAGAACCTATTTTGTTAGCTATGTATTGTGAAAAACTCTGAGGAAACTCTATAAGAAAAACTTTGGATTACTGTATTCATCAGTAAACCTAGCTGTTCTTCTATTCTTCAATTGATAGGTTTGTGATTATGAAAGGACTAAGATAGGATTACCGTTTGTTATGAGAACTCCTTGTGATTGAAACCTGAACCCTTATGCCATGTCTGTACACTATGTTATGTTACTATGTCTGTATGTATACTCTGAAAAAAGAAAAAGAAAAAAAAGAGAAAAAAGATAGAAAAAGAAAAAAAAAACAAAGAAAACAATGAAAAAAAGAAAAAACAAAAAAGAGTTGTACATACCTTTACTGTTGAATAAAATTTTGGTGTAAATATGTTGTAAATCTCTAAGCACCACTATCCTAGACATTGTAATTTGGGATATGTGCTATAGTGTAAAGTTTCGAGCCTGGATATCTTGGGTGATTAAGGCACGTAGGGGTCCCTTTGAAACCTGGCAACCTCAGTCATAATGGCGAGGGATTGTTGGCCTTAAAGCCCGCTACATGGGATATTCAGAAAGCAAAGGAAACTGAACACTATATAGAGGTATTATTAGTTGTACTTTTATATTTCTGGCAAATGTTAAAGGGTTAAGGCATGATCAAGAGTTTGATTACAAATGTAGGTAAGAATATCAAGGTTCAATCTGTTTGCATAACTTGAAAGTTGGGAATTGAACGAACTTAATTTTCTTAGTTTACTTCTAAATATATACTCCGAAGTAATCAATAGTCGATTTCCAATAAGAGTACCTATTTGTGAAAACTATGTACAAAGTTCTCTTATCATGTTTGTCATTAATTGCTGAATATGTTTAAGATAGTAGATTGCATTTCTCATGTTTCAGATTTGGAAAGTGTTTGACAAAAAGATAGGATAGATTACTTCATCTGTTTTTGACTTCTAAAATTACTGCAAAATCTATTTCCACATCTATTTTAAAGATAGTCTTGCTTGAGGGCAAGCAAGGTTTAGGTTTGGGGATGTTGATGTGACTGTATTTGCAGCACTCAAACCTTGATATTTGTACTATATTTGCATCTTAATTTGGAAATTATTGCAATACTTTGATATTTTCAATGCAATGTAGGATGACACAGAAAAGTGGAAAATCAGACCCAAAATAATCCAAATTGCAAGTCAAGAAGTCAAGAATGCGGAAGCATGAGAAGCAGTTGAAGAATGAAGCTCATAGAGAAGAAATTTGGCTGAAACTAGCACGAAATTGGATTCAGAGCATTGACCCAGATGATCTCAAATAGTAACCCATGTCCGTTTTTGGCAAACCATATCCGTTTTTCAGGTAGAAACAACAGTCTGAGCAAAACACAGGACTATCCTGTGGATGGTGTGATTTTAGCCAAATTCCATCGTTTGGAGGGTCAAAACAGTGAAAAATGCCTGAAGATGCTGCGGTCAACGAACCGGGCAAAGTCAAAGACACACGCAAGTGTTGACCAAGGGTTGAAGCCCGGAGAGGAAGAATTTGACCAACCAGAATGCGGAACCGGACTCAGAAGGCCGAATAAACGTGGAATAGCATTGGTCAACTTTTTGGTCAATGCATGAATAGTAGCAGTCAACGCGTGAATAGTGATGGTCAACTCGTGAACAGTAAAAACTGCATGCAGAATACGTGAATAGTAGTCACGTGAATAGTAATCACGTGAATAGTAACCACGGGAATAGTAGTCGAGTGAATAGTAACCACGTGAATAGTACCCGCGTGAATAGTAGTTAAATTTTCCTATAAATAGACATCAAGCCTCTACATTTTTTCTTACAATTTTTGAGAGCTTTGGATATTTTTCCAATATTTTCAATTTTTGTCAAGTTGATTTTATAGTTCTTATTTAGGATTTTGCCTAAATAGCTATATACGGAGGAAGTCCTGCCTAGTGGCTCTTATTCAGGGGCATTCTGCCTGAATAGCTACTGTACAGCGGACATCCTAACGTTCATTTTTGAGCCTTTGCTCAATAATAGCTCTTATTCGGCTGGAAACTCTGCTCGAATAGCTATAGTATTTTTGTTCATACTTGGCGTTTAGAAATACGCGTTCGTCAATACGGGGGAGCCTTTCTTGACTCTCTTTTATTTGTATAAACTCGTATTTATTATGTCTGAGTAGAATTCTTATCTAGGGTAGGATATTGTAAATAATGGTCTTTTAATATATGGTCTCGGATTCGAATAATTAAGTTTTAATGCAATATATGACTTGTATTAATTAAGTATTGTCTTTCATACATAATGCTTTTAAGTAGATGATATGATTGCTTTATTTTCGTGTCATATATCCATGCTTTAATAGTGAATCAATAGTTTGACAACCTTAAAGATTCCAAGAAATTATAGGTAATACTTTTAAGTAGACCATAGTTTCTAGACTAGTAAGGAGATGTTGATTACTTATGTTGAAACAAACCTTTTATACCAGGTTGTAAGGACAAATCCATACTATGGCTATACGCTCGTAGATGGAACGGCACCTACATCAGAGTTAGTAATCGGGATTTTAATAGACTAAGATAATTGACTAGGTTAATGCTTGTAACTTAACCTCTTGTATAGAATTTAAGAATCCGGATGCCGAGCCTACATTAATTGCCTTATTTACGTATTTGATCCCTAGATATTCTTATGTATTTAGCTATTATTTAGCTTAACTTAGGCAATTTTGTTAGTTATAGTTTAGTTTACATTCTCGCACTTTACTTCAAACTATTTGCGAACTGTTACTTTAGCGCTTTAACACTTTCACACTACTTCACTAACTTAACTAACGAGCTTCCCTGTGGATACGATTCTGCACTCTTTGCACACTACACTACAAGATCCGTGCACTTGCGGGTTATTAAAACTTGGTTATTTTGCACATATTTATAACACACACCAAGTTGCGATCAGTAGACAAGACCTGAGTTAACACTACTAAACCGAACTGATCATGGGCCGAAACACCCCTAATTGGGCGACAAAGTAGACCTTTACGCAAAGCGTAAAACTAATTCTATGACGCTTCCAAGCCCACAAAGACGAACGAAATAACGTATATATATATAGAAATTGCTACTAATATAATTGTACGAAAGTTGTCTAGTGATCCGACGATGCTGAGTAGAAGTGCTTTTGCCCAACGGATATTCTTTAGGTGTTCCGTAAGAGGGGAAAGAGTGAATAAATACCAATAGAAGTACTCTATCAACCTTTCAGAACCTTAGTCCTATGAAAGCTTCTAGAAAGCTTTATAACGATCGTTGACAGAGCCTAAAATATAAATATAGGATCACTTTATTGAAAAATAGAGTAGCGTATAAAAAGTGAAGAAAAAGCACTTCGAGGTGCCACCCTTTGACAACAAGGGGAAGTCTAGGGGATTGAAAGAGCACCCTTCGTAACCCTTTCCTCTAAAGCTGGAGCACTTGGTCATCGAAATCCAAGAAAGCCATACCCTGAGCTATCGGACAAGAAAACTCATTTTTGTACCTGCTTGCTAGTGAGTAGAGTCTCTTTGAAGAGCTCATTGAGAGCAAGAAAAGGCTTGCCTCAATGTTCAATTTGATTTGTTTATATAAATTCCCGAAGAGCTCCCCTCGCCCTCATCAGAACAGAGCTATGCCAAAACCAAAGACACCTCGCTAGTGCAATTCTTTATATTCATGGAATATCTTCCTCTCCGGTGGAAGTTTTTCTTAGGTGTGTGCGTCAATTTCAAGAACGTCCAGAAAGGCCTTGTACGCGGGCTAGAAGGCCGGTTCCCCATCTCTCATGTGGATAGAATTAGAGCACTCATCGAAACAGATGCACTACTGAAGCTTCGAACAATCTATATACTTTCTATTAGCGAGCTGATTGAAAGGAAGATAGGACGAATTCTATCCAGGTAATCAAAACAAAGACTAAGGCAACCTTCACATGAGAAAAATACAGTCATGATTAGGATCGGATTTGGCGACTACTCTATCTATAGTTAGGGATAAGCTGATGGCCATGCTACACACGTAGGTCTACTTTGAGAATGGCCTACTGAGCCTGCCTTGAGTATAATCCCCCATCAGGTTGGAGAAAGTATGACGTGTGTCTCGATCTTGACAGCTGAATTACGGTCGGATGCTATATTTTTTTCGGGGTCTCGTTCATGCGGTGATGAAATTTGAAGACCAATGAAGAATCCCAACCCACTAGATTTGTTCAACCTTTTATGCCCCTTTGTATAGGTTGGGCGAATCCACCGACTCACGTCGAATACGAATGCCTCTCTCGACAAATTAACCCATTTCTTTCTATCGGACTAGACCGAACGAAGTAGCTTGTTACCTGATAGAAAACCCCATAGGCTATCAAAGATGGGAGTCAGTGCGTATGAATGTAGGTATGCCCTTAGAAGCACCTTAAAGTATTTACTCTAACTCTGGGACCCTGGAACTCTCAGATGATTGAACTACACAAAGCCGAAGAATCGAACGTTGAAGGGAGAAATCGACGGAAGAAGAAGAAGCTTTCATTCTTTTCTTATTCGAAACGATGGAGTAGCTATGATGAATCTAAGGACTTGCCTTGATCCTCCTCTATGGGAGATGGGTGGGAAATCAAGAGAAGCAAGGCCGGGCACATCATAGTCTTCAGGGATTGTGTCATGTCAATTTTCATCGTTATAAATGGGGCAAGAGCCCATACTTTAAGCGTAATTCGTACCAGGGATTGGAAAGATCAATGAGAAAGATTCTCCAAAAGGGAGCTGAAACTCATGATAGAAGCCCACTTTCGTTAATGAATATTCGACATGTCAAAAGATGTTTGTGCAGACCTCCTTTCTTCCATAAGAGTCAGCATGCCGTCTTTGATCAATAGATATCAATTACCTATAAAAAACTACCCTAGAATTTTGCTAGGTACCCTCCACTACCTTGAAAATACCGAATGAAATTAATGAAAATTAGGATATTCATTTTTTTCATGAGTCTTTTTTACTAGAAATCTATCCATCGATTGCCTCAACGGAAGGATCTTTCTCTTTTTTCTAAGGTGTACCACTCATGAGATTTCCCGACTGGTACTAACCGAGGTAGATCTCAAAACAGTGGAGAGTAAAAGTTGCACGTCAACAAGTTCCTTTCTTCTGACGAATGCGATTTGGCCCATTTCTCTTTAGAGCTACTTCTGAACTACGTCTACCCTGGTAAGAAGAAAACTCCATATCACGATGGCCTTTTGGCATTCATTTGTGTCAAAAGAAAGAGTTAGTGAACCACGCCAATTCCATTCCTATTCTCTCAAAAAGAGCAGGATAGCTACCATTAAGCTACCCCTTGACCTTTAGAGCGAGAGCCTTCCGAGACCAATGCTGTCAAGAAGAAGGAAAAATAGCCTTTATGGAGCCTTGAGCTAAACCATTGACCTTGCACCAGGTTTTTGCTCCTAAAGAAACGGAAGTAATTATATCTAGTTGATTGGTCAGGAAAGCTTTAGCGGGAAAAGATAGCACTGGCGAGTGACTTCAGTTGATAGCAAATCAAGTAGAGCTTTGTAGGTCAAAAAAACATAATAGGGAAGGTCAGCTTAAACTAACTGGTTAGATAATAAAAGGTAAGATTAGGTTTTATAGAAAAGGGGAAGGATCCAAGCTAGTTCCGCCATTAGAGAGGAATATTTTTTTTGTTAGTAAAGGAATGATGCAAACTGGAAAGAAGATGGATTTGTGAATCCATCCACGAGGAAGACCAAAGCGAGAACGGTAAGAGCTCCTTAACTGAATTGTCGTCCTATAACTGAGAATAAAGTGCTCTTACCTCTCCTTCTTACTAATACCTTCATTTCATCAATCCATTTCCATTTTAAATCAAAAGGGAACTCATGCCTCTCATTCATCCAGTTGTGACCGCTATTGCCAAACAAAGCCCCTCATTTATAGATAAGGGGGACTACCTTCGCTACCGCTCTCTCCAAGCCGGCCATAATAGAATATATAGGCCAAGCTTCTCTCTTTATTATCTGGCTTGAGTGGCTTAACGCTCCTTCCTCAGGCAAGAAGAATGGACGGATAGACGGAGAATAGAGGGAGTGATAACATTCATTCTTTACTTACCGCAAGAAGGAACGGAAGCTCACCAAGGCCAACACCTACTCCTCCTCCTAGTACAGCTACTACAACTATGACCGATTGATAAGCAAGATCTATGAAGTTCTATCAGTCGACTTATGTCGTCTCTGTCTATTCCATTTTGGGAATGGGCTTTTGTAGGATAAGGCTGACCTTTTTGAATATTTGTAAGCACTCTATCAAGGGAATGACTGGAAGTACTTCAACTCATATGAGTCCAGGTATTTCTTCACGTCTTGAACTTGTAAAATCAATAGAAGCTTATTCTGCTACAATAGGTTCAGCCTCTTTAGCCTTTTGTAATAGTTGTTTTCCTTAGTTCCAAGATCATGCTTAAAAACTGACGGAGATAGTCATTCAGTTTATTGATAAAAGAACTATCTGAAAGTGTAGTGAACGGGAGGCTGCAAAGAGTATGATTCCCTTTTTTTTAATAGTAGTTCTCTAGAACTATCTACAAGTGGAGTGAACAGGAGGCAGCAAAGAGTACTATTCCCTTTTTTTTAATAGTAGTTCTCTCTCTACTTCGTTTGATCCTCTCGATGTAACTCCTTCCTACATCAATTGCCAATTCTTAGTCATTGAGATTCATGGGCAATTCGGATCTTTATTTAGGTTGGGAACCCTATCTTTTTTCCCCTTTCAAACAAATCGAAATTCTTGAAGTTTTTCTATTTGGATTAGTGTTAAGTCAAATTCCTATTATTGGCTTGATTATTCGTAACAGCATATTTACAATACATATTTACAATACAGACGCGGTGATCAATTGGACCTTTGATTAATTAACCTCTCTTTTTTATTTATGTTCTCCTTTCTTTAATCCGCATGTGGTCAAATTAAGGTTGCTCTTCAAGTTAGTGAAGTTATTTCATTGTAATTAGACCTAACAAGAATGGAGTCACGCTTTGTAGGATTTGAACCTACGACATTGGGTTTTGGAGACCCACATTCTACTGAACTAAACTAAGAGCGCTTTCTTATCACAGTAGATACGACTGTAAAGAAAAAAGATTCTTTTTCTACCTCCAATACATCTTGCATGCATATAGTCTCATAAAATGAAAATATGTATATCCAATTTGGATCGATCTCATTGGATCCCTCCTTAATGCCCAGAGGAGAAGAATAGGTAGGGATGACAAGATTGGAACCTGTGACATTTTTTACCCCAAAAAAAGGCGCTACCAAGCTACGCTACATCCCTTTCAAATGGTCTATAGTGTCATTGTAGAGAATCCCTGCCATGTTTTCCTTCATATCATTATTTCCTCCGTCGATATCAAATTTCTCTTGCCATTTCTTTTTTTTTTGTCTTTATTGATTTATATACTCATCATCATCCCACATCTTCTACCAATGCTTACTTATGAGCGAAAAGGGTTATAAATAATCAACCCTTTGAATAAGTGAGGCTTTCCCGATAGAAAATTTGTCATGCGATAGAGATCCCAATTCCGTATATCCAGTTAAGGAAGCCCTGCCCACTAGCTTCCACCCAGACAAAAAAGGTGAGCACCTAGCATGGAAGCTTGCTTTACTAAGAAACTAATAGTTGGCAAGAAGCAAGAGGTGCCAAAGCCATTACGCTAACGCGCATCCATTTTCTTGCTCATTATTGAAGAAGCGAAGCGAGCCTAGAGTAGTAGCCTATTATGTTTTTTCAGGCCCCTTTGATATGTTATTAGTCAAGCGCTAGCACCCCTATAGAGTAAGGGTGTATTCTGCTATCAATGAAAGCGAAAGAAAGACAAAAAAACCAGTGCCTTTCGTATAGATTGAGACTTGTAGCTTGATTCTTTACTCATTCCATACTCGGAAGAGTTGCAGGAAATCATTTGATAAAAGACTTCTTCCTATTTGTTTCTCAATGATATCCGACGACCAAGACAATTCCCGTGAAACTCTTTCATTTCATAGAAGTTTATTCTTATTCTTACGAATCAAATAACATTTCCTATTGATTTGTCCCCTGGACTGGACCTATTCTGAATCTTAATTATCCGTCGCTACGCTGTTCCCAAGGAATAGCAAAATCAAAATAGCAAAATTCTTGGGTCATCTCTATGGGTTCAGAAACCACACGTTTCTATGGATCATCATAGCGTACTTCTACATATCCACTCAGAGGAAGGTCTTTTCAGAATGGATGACCTTCAAAACCATAATTTGTTGATATACGGCGTAGATCTGGATGATTGATGGAAGAAACACCAAACATATCCCACATTTCTTGCTCCCACTGGGCGACTAATGGAAATGGACTGACTACCGGAGATATTCGTGTTACTTCATCTACACTAGTTTGTACACGAATGCGTGAGTTATACCGAGTACTTAGTAAATTATAGACCACTTCAAATCTTTGTTTTCGAGAAGGATAATCAACTCCGCAAATATCGATCAAAACTTGAAGCCTTGTACAAGTATGCAATTTCAGAAAGCACAACAATGGAAATGGGTAGTCTGTATTGATATCAGATCTATTCCAATGTTATGATATTTCACTTTTATGACCCATTTCTTGGGTAAAGTCTCCCAACTATATTTGAAAATGAATTGGTTATCCATAAAGATCAAGAAAGTTTTCTTGTAGTTCCGCTTCTTGCTCTAAAAATGAAGAAAGACTTGTCAGATATCGCCAGTTGGGTTGGTCTCACCAAGAAAGGCATAGGAGTCTTTGGGCATTGCTTGGGCCGAGTTAAGTAAAGACTGGCTACCTAGTAACTAAACAATAAACATGAAAACTTCCTTCTTAACATCACTAAGAAATCATTTTTCTAGTTTTTATTTCATTCTCGATTTAAGACTCTAGTTCTCAAGAACATATTAAAGCAATCCTTGGAGTCCCATATCATTGGTTGTGGTTTTTGATCGTGCCTAGCTTTTCTAGACCATACTCTTCTTCGAGCATTTCGATGACTCGTTGAATCTTATTAGGTGAGCCTCATATGTTTGGATTTTCGTAAGTCGATAATAAGGTCTGCTACCTTATTTTCCAATGAGGTGAGCCTTCGCATATGTGAGGCCTTGTTAGCTTAGCTCCACCCGTTGGCGCCAGTTGCTCTTGTTGCTCTTCTAATTCGCTCCAGATGTCCTCTTGGTTGACTTCAGCAGCTTGGATTTCAAAGAAAGGAGGAACAGGCTCATGAGCTAGTGGTAGTGGCTCAGAAACTTCTGACACAGGGGGTAGGATCGATCCTCGTATGCTAGAGGGAGGACCAGAAAGTTTATGTTAAGTATATAGTAGGTTCTTGTCTTGTTTAGGCATTTGGTGCCCTCTCTACCGGCCTGCTTAGTGACAAAGCCACCTTCTTTGGGGTCAGTGAGGAGGACAATCCCCGACTCTGGGGGTTTCTTTCTTTACAACCAGATTATACCTGACCCGGTCCTATTTCAAACAAAAGAAACAAATAAGGGAAATCTTCGTAAAGGCAGTAAGGGCTTTCGCCTTCGAATTGAGTAGTGATTATTCTTTCTACTATACTTTTGTAAATGAAACTCTATTCGAAAGTAGACTCAAGCCTCACCCCTTCTTTTATATATGTTAATTTTCCGAGTCTAGTTCTAAATACTGGACTGATCTTTCTCCGCTTCAAAAAGGGTCTATATTGATAGATAGAGATAAACAGGAACTTTGAAAACCTAAATTTCACCTTGGCATAGAATTACCTGTTTTGACCTGTTTATGTGTTATATGAGTTAGAATGTACTAATTATGTGATTTATATTCCTATTATATGTTATGTGTGCATTCATGAAATTTTCATCAAAAACGGCACTGAAAATTTTATCGTCGAGTTTTATGAATTGTATTTTTGAAACACATCCGCAATAATTTTCAACTGGTCTTTTTATCGTTTGAAAACCTTGTCCTAGGATATTAATAGACCCGTGTTTGATCAAAACGGATTTTGAATCAGATTTGGAGTTTAAAAGGGTTTTTACACCTTCTTTTGCAAAAATTGAGTTTTTAACCGAGTCGGGTGTGAATGTGTGCAAATGAAAATTGTTGTCACCTAAAATAAACTAACTAAAAATAGTCTTAGTGTTAAATACATATATGTGGGCAAAAATAGTTTAAAAGCCAATTAAAAGACTAAAAATACTAAAAAATTAACTAAATGTTCAACTTTGACTTTTTCATATTTTGTTGACTTATGCATATAAAATCTCTACACACATTAAAAACAAAGCAAACACCACAAACACACACAAACATTGCCCCGAGTTCCTTGAGCATTTTGGAAAGTTTTTCATTTTATTTTACAAAGCAAATTTTGCATAGAAAACTCAGTTTTTGTCCGAATCTTTTCAAACTGAGCTAGATTCCGCTTGTTGGGCACTTATTGCACGCATTCCTAGCTTTTTTTCAGATCAAAGGTGAGAGAAATATTCTAGATCTCAAAATACTATTTTGTGTCATTTTCATATAATTGAATTTTTTATCCAATGAAATGTTAAATTGGTGTTAGAATGTTGCTCAGTGGATGCTAAGGATCGTTTATGTACGTTTATATAAGTTTTGAACAGTAGTAGCATGTATTTTTATTTTTTGGGTATTAAAGTTGGATTTTGAGTTCATTGTTGAACAATTGTTGTTGTAGTGGTTGGAATTGGTTGGTTGTGGCTCATAAAAGTTTGTTAATTATGGGATAGTAATGTTGTAATGCCAAATTTTTGATTTGGATGTCGTGGTGAAAGTTCAAAAAATTCAGCCTTAGTGCATTGAGGAATTAAGGTTGTTGGGCTTGTTTTGGATGGGTTATGGTTGGTTTTTGAGGGAGTTAATGTAGAGGCTTGAGTGGTTGAATGATAGAAAGTGGTTTGGAGGTTATTGGATTAGTAGAATGTAAGTTATGATTGTTGGAAGTTTGTGTAGTCTTTCTTTAAATGTTGAAATATTGTCTTTGGTTGTTTGGGTAGTAATTGAGTGGTTGAATCTTGGGTTTTTGTTGGATAGATTCGGGTTTGGTTGTGTGGTTTAATGCATGTTAAGTTGGGTGGCCTAATTTGTCATCTAACTCAATTGTTAGTTGTCTATTTGATTAATTGATATTATGTTGTTGCAATGATGTTAATTGATTGACTATTGATGAAGCCGGGAGATAGGCAACCTACTTTTGTTGTCCTCTTGTGATATAATTGTTTATTATTATTGTCATGAGTCTTGATAAGTGTATGCCACATCTCGGGCAGCATTGGGCTATCGGGTAGATAACGGCATGACTATCATAGACTACCCCCGGCTCGTATGGGTGATGGTACCATGGAGGGAGGGGCTAGATGAGGTACCTCGGGTGAGTGAGTAATGGGGAGTTACAAGAAGATGGTTGAGATCGTGAAGGCGTGTGGAGCTATACCAATTAGAGTATCCTTATTATTTGGTTATTGTATTTGTTGTACTTATATTGATATTGATGTTCATTGTGTGTTTACTGCTCAAATGATGATTTACGAGGGGTATAGTAAATACTTTTAAAAGATCTATTGAATCCTCATTGGGTTTGTTTTATATAAGCTCACTCTCATTCGTTATTTGCAAGCAAGTGTTACTGAACCGGATTACGGGTACGTGCCTCAAGAGGCTGAGAATGTACTTTATGTGGACGAGTCTTATGTGCCGGAGTCATTTCCATCAGTTTGTCTTAGTTTTTGTAATATGTTGTATTGTATAACTTACTTAAAGATAAAGGCTTATATAAATCTGGTTTAATAGTCTTCCTTTTGAACATGATTAGATTACTGAACAGGCTTGTAATCTATTTTGCGAATGTATGATATAGCCTATGTATGATGTTGGAATGGAGGCGTATAACTTATGGATGAATTGTTGAAAAAATATTTAATATGTGGATATGGTTGCGTTATATGTTGTAAATGTGGTTGTAGAGTTGTAATTGATATTTGGAGTTGGTTGTATGAAGTTCTAAAGGAGTTGGTTTAGAGCCCTGATGTATGTGTTACTGTCATTATACTGACGAAATTTCGTTGCGTCCTGAGTGATCATAGGTGGGGTCGAGCTAGGGTGTTACATTAAGTGGTATCAGAACTCATGTTTAGTTGTCAACTGGGGTATTCTCGGAATGTGGGTAGTGGTCTAAGCATGCAAGTATGTATTAAGTGAAAGAAAAGTAAAACATGTGTTAATATGTTTATGTGATTAATTTACTTGTGTGTCTAATTTTCTATGTGACCAATATGCTTTATGTGTTAAGTGAACTAATGTGGTCAATATGCTTTATGTGACAACGTGCCTTATGGACTTAATGTGTTGTGATTAATGCGCATTATGTGATTAATGTGCATTATGTGACAAATGTGTTTTATGTGATTGAAGTGTCTGCGTGAAGTTAGTTGTTTATGTGGTTTTAATTGTTTATAACTAGCTTATGTGAAACTATGTGCTTTAGGTGCTCAATGTACTTTAAGTAACCAATGTGAGTTACGTGATCAACTTGTCTTATGTGAAGTTTGTTGCTTATGTGACTTTAATTGTTTATAACTTATCTTCGTGATATAACCTATTTATGTGATATTGGCTTCAATTGTGCTGAATTGTGTGTTATGTGATAATGTTGTAATATATGATAATCATGCAATATGTTGTACTTGTTTTCATGAGATATATTTGTATATATGCTATAACTGTAGGTGACTCTTTTGGGTGAAGTAAAGATGGCTACAAGAGCTTTCGGAATCAGAGGTAGGTTGTGACTTTGAGTTATTATTATTCTGGTTGTTTAGCATTGAGATTTTGATTGTTATGTTTAATGATTTTAGTCACAGCTTAATAGATTGATCTTGATGATCCTTTAGCGAGAATAAAGTTATTCGAGGAAATAACAATCAATTTTGTTGATTAGAGCTATTTTTCTTGCCATGTGTAACTTGTTATTACTTGGAGATTGCTCAAAAGTTGAGGTTTCGGGGAGGTTGTGATTAGACACTTTTGGAGTCTCAACTCAGATTATACTTTCTTGAGGTTATTTTAGAATGAATTTATTTGAGGAATTGGTGATGTATATTTGTGAATGAAATGAAGTGTAGTATAACATGTATATGTTTCTACTACTTGGGATTGCTATCTTATCAAATGTTATTTTGGAGTTTTAATCTCGAAAACTTGGAGCAAATTAGAGTGATTCCTAAGTAAAGTTACTTTATTGGAAGATGTAATTGTTAGGAGATAGAATTATTTGAGGAAATAAGAATGCATTTTGGTGAGTGAACATTTACTTGCCTACATCGAGCTTTTGAGTTCTAGGTGGTATAACTTTTTAAATTGTTGATTGTGGATTCTCTTGTGTTATAATGGGTTAGTATGAATCTGTATTGTGTTATTACATTTTGGAGTCTTTATCAGTCAATCTTGTTGGCTAATCAGTGATTTATCTTGTTTAGTGATTGGTTTGGTGCAAAATGTAAATTTTGGAGTGATTGTATGATTCCTCGGGTTCTCTAGATCTCCTTAGTGTCTTGTTTTGGAGAGAGATAGATTGTAGGATTTGAATTGTTGGTATTTAAGTGTGTAGGGGGGAGACCCCTTTTGGGCTACCTAATTCTTTTGGTCTTATTATTCTTTTCTAGTCTATTCTCACTTATTTGAGAGAGAGTTACACGTTTCTAGCATATCAATTGTTTCTTGAAAGTTTTGCTTATTGGATTAATAGATCCTATACTCATATGACATTGTTTCTATTCCTAACATTCATATTTGCTTCTTATAGCAATGTCTCTTACTAAAGTTAAGGTTTGAGGCTTTTATATTTCGTTCTATATCTCCAGCCATTGGTTTCATTACTTCATTTCATCCTATTACTATTCATTTGCAAGTAATTTCTCCTTTGGTATACCATTTACTTATTCGAACTTCGCTTGCTTGATGTACTCCCTACCTAAGTACATCATTATCATTCTTGCTAATTTTTTAATCCTATTGTTTTATTATTAAATGTTGAGCCATTACCTTGCTTGTAATTGCTCAATTCAATATACTCAGCACTATCCTGTTGTTATCATTTCTTATTTATACTTCTTAGGCTTTTGCATGCTGAGATACTCATTATATTGCCACTCATATTTTTTTATTGAATTAATCATCTCTTATTTCTTAGTTTCATTTCGCCTCAAGTACAACTTACTTGTTGGTTCCTTGAACAATCATCGAGAATTGAATTGTTTACCTGTTCAGGAATGTTCGTTCAACATACTCAGCAGTGTTTTGTCTCGTCATCATTTTGTTCATACTTGTTTAACTGATAAGTGCTGAGAGACCTTCATCATATTGGTTATCAAGCTTCCCAATTGAACTATTAGCCTCTTGATTCTCTAATTTGTTTGTGTTGGCTCGTATGTGGTTTTCTATATCTTTGTTCCCTTGTAAATTTCATAAAAGCCATATTCTGACCAATGTCACTTTTAAGATATTCCCTTGATCAATAATCATTCATGTTATTATGAATGAGTTTTGAAACCCTCGAGGTGTTTATAGAGCCCTTTTGTGTAGTAGGGAATGATTGATAAGTAGTGGTGTCATGCTAAGACCTTGGAGTTGCGATTTCTGTCATATGCAATATGATATTAGGTGGGAGTGAATTATGAATTGAGGATTGTTTTGGAATTGTGATAATCATCTTGCAATCAACGAAGTTTGTTTCCTTTGATGTCTTTGTTCAAGTGTCATCCTAAGAGATAAATGGGCACTAAGAGAAGTATTGTTAAAGTGTAACGATAGAGGACTTAGTTGTTTGACAATTCGAGAATTGCGCGGACGCAATTGTTTTAAGAGGAGGAGAATGTGAAAGCCTAGATTTCACCTTGGCATAAAATTGCGTGTTTTGACCTGTTTATGTATTATATGAGTTATAATGCCCTAATTCTGTGATTTATATTCCTATTACATGTTATGTGTGCATTCATGAATTTTTCATGGAAAACGGCATTGAAAATTTTATCGTCGAGTTTTGTGAATAGTATTTTTGAAACACGTCCGCTATAATTTTTCAACTGGTCTTTTTATCGTTTGAAAACCTAGTCCTAGGATATTAATTGACCCATGTTTGTTCAAAACAGATTTTGAATCGAATTAGAAATTTAAAAGGGTTTTTACACCTTCTTTTGTAAAAATTGAGTTTTTAACCGAGTCGGGTGTTAATGTGTGCAAATGAAAATTGTTGTCACCTAAAATAAACTACCTAAAAATAGTCTTAGTGTTAAATGCATATATGTGAGCAAAAATAGTTTAAAACACAATTAAAAGACAAAAAATACTAAAAAATTAACTAAATGTTTAACTTTGACATTTTCATATTTTGTTGACTTATGCTTATAAAATCTCTACACACATTAAAAACAAACACACACACATTGCCAAGAGTTCCTTGAGCATTTTGGAGAGTTTTTCATTTTATTTTACAAATAAAATTTTGCCTAGGAAACTTAGTTTTTGTCTGAATCTCTTCAAACCGAGCTAGATTCAACTTGTTGGGCACTTATTGCACGCATTCCTAGTTTTGTTTCGGATCAAAGGTGAGAGAAAAATTCTAGATCTCAAAATGGTATTTTGTGTCATTTTCATATAATTGAATTTTTTATCCGATGAAATATTAAACTGTTGATAGATTGTTGCTCAATGGATGCTAAGGATCGGTTATGTACGTTTATGTTTTGAATGGTAGTAGCATGTATTTTTATTTTTCAGGTATTAAAGTTGGATTTTGAGTTCATTGTTGAATAATTGTTGTTGTAGTGGTTGGAATTGGTTGGTTGTGGATTCGAAAAGTTTGTTAATTCTGGGGTAGTAATGTTGTAATGCTGAATTTTTGATTTGGATGTCGTGGTGAAAGTCCGGAAAATTCAGCCTTAGTGCATTGAGGAATTAGGGTTGTTGGGCTTGGTTTGGATGGGTTATGGTTGGGTTTTGAGGGGCCTAGTGTAGATGCTTGAGTGGGTGAATGATAGAAACTGGTTTGGAGGTTATTGGATTAGTAGAATGTAAGTTATGATTGTTGGAAGTTTGTGTAGTCTTTCTTTAAATGTTGAAATATTGTCTTTGGTTGTTTGGGTAGTGTTTGAGTGGTTGAATCTTGGGTCGTTGTTGGATAGATTCGGGTTTGGTCGTGTGGTTTAATGCATGTTAAGTTGGGTGGCTTACTTTGTCATCTAACTTAATTGTTAGTTGTCTATTTGATTAATTGATATTATGTTGTTGAAATGATGTTAATTGATTGACTATTGATGAAGCCGAGAGATAGGCAACCTACTTTTGTCGTCCTCCTCTAATATGATTGTTTATTATTATTGTCATGAGTCTTGATAAGTATGTGCCACCTCTCAGGCAGCATTGGACTATCGGGTGGATAACGGCATGACTATCATAGACTATCCCTAGCTCTCATGTGCGGAGGTTCCATGGAAGGAAGGGCTAGATAAGGTACCTCGGGTGTGTGAGTAATGGGGAGATACAAGAAGATGGTTGAGATCGTGATGGCGTATGGAGCTACACCAACTAGAGTATCCTTATTGGTTGGGTATTGTATTTGTTGTACTTATATTGATATTGATGTTCATTGTGTGTTTACCGCCCAAAGGATGATTTCCAAGGGATTTAGTAAATGCTTTTAAAAGATCTATCGAATCCTCACTGAGCTTGTTTTATATAAGTTCACTCTCATTCGTTATCTGCAAGCAGGTATTACTGAACCATATTACGGGTACGTGCCTCAGGAGGATGAGAATGTGCTTCACGTGGACGAGTCTTATGTGCCAGAGTCATTTCCATGAGTTTTTCTTAGTTTTTGTAATATGTTGTATTGTATAACTTACTTAAAGATAAAGGCTTATAGAAATCTGGTTTAATAGTCTTCCTTTTGAACATGATTAGATTACTGAACTGGCTTGTAATCTATTTTGAATGTATGATATACCCTATGTATGATGTTGGAACGGAGGTGTATAACTTATGGATAAATTGTTGAAAGAATGTTTAATATGTGGATATGGTTGCGTTCTATGTTATAAATGTGGTTGTGGAGTTGTTATTGACATTTGGAGTTGGTTGTATGAAGTTCTAAAGGGGTTGGTTTAAAGCCCTGATGTCCGTGTTACTGTCGTTATTGTGATAACCCGAACCCGGCATGCATTTAATAGCACTTGACTGCATTTGATTAATTGTTTAATTAGTTAAATCAACCAACTTGCACTATTTTAATATTCCTCTTGGAAGCATTTAGGAGTTGTAAATTGAATAATTAAAAGTTTATTACCTATTCCTAATAATTATAGTAATTGAAATTCTTTTATTGTGATTAATTAAGTGTCATCTTAAATGTTAGTGTTTAATTGTATTTGACTATGTGTTTATATTAACTTTCATTTGTAGCTTAATATTAACTTTATAATTCTTAAAATGTTCTAGAAATGGTTAAATTATTTAATTTAGATGAATATTGATTACCTTGATTGCTCTGATTATTTTAATAATCGTTTTTGGTTGTCTTGCAATATAATCACTCGGTTTTCAAATAAAAGAGGAAAGTGGCTCCGAGCCAGAGTAAATTTTAAACTATGATGCCTTTCAAAAATGATATATTTCTTAGATTCTTTAAGATTTAATTGTCACTTCTTGGTTGACGCAAAGTGGATAGCATATCGAGAGCGATATGTAGAGATCGGTTTCTAGTCCTCAGCAAATAGTGAAACTAGTATTTAGATGACTTAAATTTTATGTTTTAATTGTTGCTAGCTAGAATTAATATTTCCATAGTTGTTTTAGCTTAAAATGCATGAAAATAGGCTAGTTTGACCAAGTTTAAGGGGTTTGACCAAGGGGCTTTGACCCTTTGACCTTTTGTCACCTTATTTGCATAATAAAAGCATAAAACAAAAAACAAAAAAGAGCTGAAAAACATAACATAGTAGGGCCGAAAATTTGAGAGAGAAGAAAAAAAAGATTTCAAGCCAAATCTTCAATTCTTCGCGAGGGCTTCCACGGGGTGGTTTCCGAGGCATCCTACGAGGTTTTCCTAGCGTCTAGGAGCGTCTAAGGTGAGGGTTTCATCGTTATTTGCGCATTTATACGTTGTGTATGTTAACTTTGTCAATTTTTAGATTTATCCGTAGATCGTTATTTAAAGCGATTTGATGCTTCTAGAATGTTCCTTGGCATTTGTAGAACATGTATTTATAGCTTTGTAACATTTTCTGCGGTTAAATGTTGTGATTGCAAATTAAATTGTTAATTGAATAGTGTTTTATGAATAGTAAAACCTTGAAACGTTGAAGTTGCGCTGTTATGCTTTCTGTTGATGTAGAAATGTGCTAGGTACGCTAGAATGCTAAAATGTGTGGTTTGTTTGGGTTGCGTAGTGGAAAAAACGAGAATTATGCCTTTGGGAAAGTCGGGGTCATTTAGGTCGACTTTAGCATTTTCTCGTTTTGCGTGTTGGCATTGCTTCGGGAAGCCATGGAAGCACTTTTGGTGCGATTATGGCGTTGGTTGGGTGTTTGGTTGTTATAGTTGTAGTTCAAACGAGAAAGGGGGAAATCGGGGCTTTGCGCGAGTTCTAGGGTAAAGTAAGGTTTCGGGGTCTTTAGACGTGCCTTATGGTGAGCTAGGAGGGTTGGCGAAGTTGGTTTTCAGATCTCGTGGCTCGTTTGGAAATGGTAGCGTTTTGATAGTTGGGGCCGATTTGTGTTTTTGTGTGTTTTCTTGTCTTTATGCTTATAGAATGCTTAGAATTACTTGAAATACTTGTTTGAGTTGTTTTGGATTGAATTACTTATCAATTGCTGATATTGCGTGCGAGAATAACCTACCTTGTTATTCTTTCACGTGTGGCTTTATCGCTTGTTTATCGCCTTGTATCGAGTCTTGCATTGCATAGTGTCTCGCGCGTGAGTGATGGGCCTCTCTGGGTAGCCTTGGGTTGCCAGTGTTGGTTGCTCTAGCTCCGCTGCTATTCCCTTTCTCGCTTGGGTTGCCTCCCAGGGAGATTTGGGTCGTAGATTGATGGATACTTCCGGGGTATTCCAAACTGGTGTTATAAGGTGGTTTGGGCCGGCGCGTCATCGTTAAAGTCATCGGAATCGTGATCGGTACATTACTCGCTCGAGTGAACCATAGCCTTCAAAGTGTGGTATAGCTTTGATTGGTTGTGTTAATGCTTTCTTTAGTTGTTTAATTGTATTGTTGTTTATATTGAATGCCTTTTATTGATTGTATTGCTTAACTGTACCTATTTGCATTGCACGATCTTCTTTCTCTCCAATTCGATATCTGTCTCGCCCTCACTGAGTATACGTGTTGTGTATACTCACTCCTCACCACCACATTTCAGGAAATGCCCTGTTAGCTGGAAAGTTCGTGATTTTGTGAAAGTCCGTGCTTGAAGAGTTGTCTTGAGTGCCTACGTGACTTGAGTTGTCAAAGTTGTAAAGTTGTATGCTTTTATGTTGTATGTAATTATTGTTAAAAGAAATGTAATATAAATTTAGCTATGTAGTTGGAATGGTTTGATAAGTTAGATTATGTATATAGTTAATGTAGCTTAACTTCAATGCATGGCTGTAATGTCCAAAGGAAAAGAATTAGAATGGCATGATAGTTTATTTTATGCAGTAGCTTTGTATGGTTTAATTGCCTAGATTGAATGTACTTGTCAAAATGAAAAGATAGGTTAGTTTTTAAATTGGAAATGTATGTATACTTGCTGAGTTTAAATTGTTGAGAACCGAGGCTCGGATGGCCTTGAGGAAGTTTTGTATGGTTGGACACGATGGTGGTCCATTTATATGCTATTACAGGTTTTGCATTTCGCCTATAAACAGGGGAGACTCCGTCCGTTTTCCCTGAAAATTTTGCCCGGGTTTGGTTTGGGTTGTGATTAGATCCATTGATAGAACCTCCGGTCTCGAGAGGGATAGGGGTGTCATAGTTATACTGCCAAAATTCCGTTGTGTCCTGACTGATCGTCGGTGGGGTCGAGTTGGGGCGTTACAGGAGCTAAGCAATAAGAACAGAATACCAAAGGCTTACTCCCATTTCTCTTTACTCTACTCTATCTATTAAGGCTACGAATGAATTCATAGAATGCTTTTTGATTTCACTACTTTTTGAAAACAACTGTACAGGATAGACTCAGCGGAGGAGATTGTACCAAAGGAGACCCTTTTTACCGATAGTTTGGTTTGGTGTGTCCTTAGTCATCCCGGAGAAGCCATACCCTTAGGAAGCTTACCCAACTCATCGCTTAAATCTCAAGAAAGGCCAGCAAATCGTGCATAATTTAAGAGGAAAGATTCTCTAAAAGTCGGCGCTTTCTTTGTGTTAAGAATGGATACTTCTTTGTCTTTGCTGGAATTCCGACTTGGGGATACCTTTGACTGATTACCTACCCCTTCATTATTATTACATAGAGAAAGAATTTTTTGACGTCCATCTGCCATAGATGCCGGGACTTACCTGTTGTATCAGAGATGAGCACTCGCACAGTAGTCAGCTTTGCCACTGGACTAAACGTCTCGTCGTAGTCAATCCTGTACTGCTGTGATATGAGAAAGCACGAGCAACCACGTCCTTTCGACTAATCCATCACTTCGTTGCTTCATCTTGTATACCCACTTGCAAGAAATTGGCTTTATTGCAGTAGGAAATGGAACAAGGTCCCATGTCTCATTCTTCTTTAGAGTGGAAATCCCCTCATGCATTGCGTTCTCCCACTCGTCATTACCCTATGCATCTTCAAACGAACTCGGTTCCCCGATCTCAGACACAGAACACTGTAAGAGCAGGACAACTTTTGCAAAGTCAGCTTGCATATACTTCGGATTAGACTTCTTGATCCTCAAAGATCTTCTAAAACTTGGCTGATTTTCAGTCGTGATGTCTTCCATTGGTAGTGGTCTCTTCGCTCGACTATCTCGCAACTCTATTCGTGAGCTACTCTCTCCACTTCTTGGAGAAGGATTTTCCTGGCTTATGGGCTTTGGAATTTAACCCTCGCGAACACCTATCTTCTATCAAATGGGGCTCAAAGAACTGCTAGTTCGTGAACTCGATTTTGGCGACTCTACTAGTCCCGAGTCGTTCCCCACATAAATCTCATATCGCTCTGGTAATTGCACTTGCATACTTGTGTCTAAACTTTCCGAGTCTGGCAATACTACATTCTCGGTAGACCACCATGATGATGCCTCATCAAAGACAAGATGTGCGAGACGTATGCTCTATTGGTGGTGGGATCAACACATCTCCACCCTTTCTTCTGCTCATTGTACCTAGTAAAGATAGACTGTATCGCCTTCTTTTCCAACTTTGTCCTCAACTGGTTGGGCACAAAGTCGTAGCAAAAGCACCTTAACACTCTAAAATGTAAAAGAGTCGGCTTTCTCTTGTCAATACCTGGTATGGCGAGAGAAAACCAAGCTTCGCTTGAGGCAATCTGTTGATGACATAGGCTTCAGTCATCATGCATTCGGCCCGGCTGCACATTCTTTGCATTCATCATACGGTTTTGCCAAGATGTCGATTCTTCCTCTCCACGACTCCATTCTGCTGTGTAGTATAAGAGCATGTAAATTGTCTACGAATCTTGTGCTTTTCAAGTAAGCACCAACTTCTGTGATGTGTATTCCCCTCCAGAGTCTATCCTCAAACATAGTTTTCTTTGCCTTTACTTTCTAAAAATCATTCTCCACACTAATCTTCTGAACTCCATGAACTTTTGAAAGACTTCGGACTTCTCTTCTAAGAAATAAACCAGGCGAGTCATCATCAATAAATGATTGCATATAACGCTTACCTAAGCATGAAGGAGTGGAGACTCTGCCAAAGACGTCTGCTTGAATGAGCTGGTCAACTTCTCCCCAGTTTTGTACATGCGCAAAGAATGTCTAAGTCCCTCTTCCTTTCCTGAACCTGTAAGAACACTAACAGAATATGCCAGCAAATATCTTATTCAAGACTTGAGAAATTCATCCATCACAATAATGTCCTTTTTATGTGGTTGAGTAATAGGGCGTAGCTTCCCAGGTTTCTTTTTTTTTTTGGAATAATCGATCTATCTATACATGAAAAGGATAAAACAAAAAGAAATAATACCTTAATGCCTTATCAATGGAAAAGTCTTCGAAACTATGAATCTTTCATCTATTCCCCTCCCACGATAAGGACGTGTCTAAGGATGCTACTTCGGGCGGCTGTGCTTCTTTCTCTCGGGGTACACATCACTTTGGACGTGCTATACTGGTAGATGCATGAGTCGGAACCTAATAGCTAGGCACGTCGTGGGAGGAGAATAAGCAAAATTTGTTGCATAATCCAAGTAAAAGTCAACATCTCGCTAATCAAAATCATCATCATGACCAATAGCTAATAAAACGGCTAGTCGATCTACTGGATCAACTTCTGCCTACCCCGCCCAGTCAAAGATCGTTGGGAGTGTTTTTTCTTCAATGGGAGGCCAGCCCCATAGGATAGGATACTTGGATCCATTGGTGTTTCCCCTCCTTCATCCATTCATTCCAATCCATCCAGACATATATGGCAAGCCGTACTAATTTCTCCGACCATAAAAGAAGGGATTAGACTCAGGTAGGCAAGGCAAGATCTCAATCTATTTCTCCCACCAAGCAAGCATCAGAGTCAATAGGATTTGTATCTTTCTCATCCGGGATAGGCCCCGAAAAAGAAAGAGTTGCGAAATAGGAAAGACTAACACAAAGAAGTGATAACTTTCTCTTCTCGGGCCAGTAACCTTCATTCGATGGGTATAGTTTTGCTAGAGTGGGCGGCGGTGTCTCTCCCTTAAAGCGCGGTGGAAAGATGAGTTGCAAGATGAGTCGATGTTCTCGATGGTAATGATTCTTGTCCCTAGAGAGTACAAAGTGGCATATTCGACGCAAGATGAACCTCTATCCATCAACTGATCTGTCTGGGGGTGGGAAAAAGAGTACCGATCTCCTTCTTTCGCCCATGCGTCTCGTCCAAGGGCGAGTCTAGTATTCTACCCTTTCTGGTTGCTTGCTTTCGATTCCTCTACTCAACCCGATTCAATCCCTCCTGCCTTCTTGTTACATCTTTCTGCATAATGAACCTCTGGGGGGGAGTAGCAGAGTTTTCGCCTGTCCTTCTAGATTAGCCTTTTTCATTGGTGGGGGATAATCCATCCATATCAAAGGTAGCTCATTCCTCTTGATTCACCATACTTTGTTCCTAAAGATCCCATTTTCATCGGGTTTGAACCTAACTAGCAGGTCTCATCTGACTATTCCCATCCCCGGGATCAACGGATAATTCGACTCTTGTGCAAAAAAGTATGGAATGCCAAGTGCAGGTATTTTACCTGCATTCCTATCAATGAAAGGTAATAATGATTTCCATTGCTATTTGATACATTTCGGTCAGTAACATTAGTCAATTAGGTGAAGGTGCGAAAAAAGAGGGATTCGAACCCTCGATAAACAAAAGCCTACATAGCAATTCCAATGCTACGCCTTAAACCACTTGGCTATCTCTCCTAGATAATGATTATTACCCAAAAACTACTGAATAGAGAGTCATTCATATTCTATTATTTGATAGGTAGGACCAATCAATTCTATCTAGAAAAATAGAAAATTTTGCATTCCCTTGCTATGCCTTGTTTGATCTTTCTTTTTTGAATATCCTCCTTCCTTGGATTAGTACTATGACGCATATATCAAAAGCTTAGTGTGCAATTTGAATGAGATAGTTTTTTTTTTCTAATTCAGAATTAGTATAGTAATTGAGGTTAGACAAAATAGGAGCCAAAAAATGAAATAATTTTTTAATATGGAAAAGTATTCTATCAGGGGGAAATTCATTTTGTATCGTACAAGAAACGAATTCCATTTGTGAATGTGCTCCCGAGAAAAAAAAAGGTACTTTTATTCCATTACATGGATCGGGTCAAAAAACCAGACCCTGTCTCTCTTAGAATCCTGAATATGCCAATAATGAATTGTACTAATCCATATATGTCTCTCTCCCATCAGTCGGTACTAGTTGAAATAATCAGAATTCCAATATTTGTTTGATAAGAAATGCGAAACGAAAAAGGATACAAAAAACAAAACAAGATCCCCCCGTTGGGAATGAAATTATGCTCCCTGTCCCCCTTTTCACATAAAATGGAGAGATGAATTGATGTATTTATTGAATCTGTCAGGACTGACGGGGCTCGAACCCGCAGCTTCCGCCTTGATAGGGCGGTGCTATGACCGATTGAACTACAATCCCAGGAAAATTAAATGTACAGCCTAAAAATTCTTATTTTTTCTCTTCATTCAAAACATTTAGTTTCGCCGTCTTGTAATAGAGACACGAATTATATACTATATTATTATATAAATCTAATTAATATGTAGTAGACTCATAGTGGGCTAATTCATGAATTAAATCAAATGTTATTAACTAAAGAGTCACACTCTTTAAACGCCCTAAGAAAAAGGCATAAGTCATCGCTCCAAATCCGATAAAATGGCTTTTTTTTTCCACGAAAATCCTGTCTTTCTTATTTATAAGAGATTCTGGCAAATCTTATTGTCTTTATTTTTAAGCAGAGGATATAAATATGAAAAAAAAGATAATCGCTTGGCGAGTTGTTTTTTTTCATTTTTAAGTGGAATGTTCATTATGATGATAAGTAGTCGATTAGGAGAATTGCTATGTCACTACAGGGTATACTTTTCCTCATGTTTCATTATTCATATTTTATGTCCTGGGACATAGATACCCCATTATGAATCGTCAAAGTCTTCCTACTTTTCCATTGTTCCAATCAGATCCGAAAAATGAGAAATCAATCAAAAGTCAGTGAACCTGAATTGAATCATGACTATATAAGCTATTCTCATATTAAGAGATTCAATATAGATGAAATCATGGAAGCGGACCTTTGATTTCCTTGGACCACGTAAGAATTCGTCGTCCAATTGAATCCACTTGTTCCTGGATGCTCTATAGGAATCCATCGCTATTCTTTTTCCTCCACTCCTCTACCAATAAAGGTTAATTTCGAGTCACAAGAGCAATCTTTTTTTATTTTTTTTATTTTTGCTTTTCGTTATGGTAATGCAATGTGAAATCAGGTTGTTTCTGATGATGAAAAGAGCCTTTATCTTATGTAAAATTTATGAAAACCCGAAATGTCAGTAACGTTAGAAGACGACTGTTAGTAAATGATAGTCAGATACCTACGGTCGGTATATCATTGAAAGCGCAGACGGAGAGAATAAACGGATTCCTTGAGGGCTACTTAAGCCACTTTAGTTCAAACCAGAAGGACTGGAGCTCTTGGATGTTGCTTAATGCTGCTATAACTTAACAACCAAAAAGCTCTGCATCGAACTTCAGCCCCTTCGAGTTGGCCATGAGACAACAGCCTCTGATGCCCCCACACCATTGCGAGAGGAGGGGGTTTGCCCACTAGCCTACTTTGCCAAGAGGCGGCAGGAGCGCAACGACCTAGCCTAAACCTACTTAAACAATCGTCAGGCTTGGCTCGGTCTGAAAGTAGACCTTGTAGAAAAGGGGATAGGGGAGGTAGCTTATAGACTCAAGCGACCAGCTCGGTGAAAACTCACCCCTTATTCCATATGAGTCAGTTGACTTCGATTAGACTAGACCGACCAAGAAAGGAACTTGCCCTCAAGGGCACTACCAGATCTTGTAGATGAACCTACTAAAGAAGAAGTTGAGTATATCATAGCTAACTGTACCATAGGCTAGCCCATACACCCACTACACGAGTGGAATACTACTTAGTCAATTAGAAAGGCCAACCTAAGAGCGAGGCAAGCCGGGAACGGGCTGAGACTTACGATTCGAAGACCAAGTCAGAGACTACTGGACGTCTCCTAAAGCGACTCTCAACGAGGATGTTGAGACTTTGATTCCAAAAAAGGTTTTTTGGCTTAATCCACCTTTACTAAAGATCAAAAAGTAGACTTGTACTTCGACTAAAAGGTTTTTTTTAAATCAAAGTTTGACTTTGATTAGATCCTTAGCACAAGCTACCTTATGTAAAAATTGAGGAAAATAATGTCAAATAGAAACGAACAAGGTATTATCACTATATCTCTTCTTTTTCTTTATCTATCCTTTATGGAAAGAAAGAATGATACGTGGCGTGGTATACCTGATCGTTTCATCAATGAGACATACATAAGTCAACATAGCTTCATGTATATGTTCTTTGGAGCTAAACCCAATCAATAGAATGAAATAAAATATTGGTTAGCCTAGGGCGACAAACATGGCTCAAGAATGTCTATATAAAGCCTTTATCTTCTTCACTCAAAGAGGCAATGCACCCTTTGACTTTATTTATAAAGAATGAATCTTTTGAAGTTATACGGATTTTTTAAAATAAAATGCCACGCTCTGCGTGTCACGAGATATGGAGTGTTCTCATCGAAGACTCTCTCAGACTTATTACAGTAAGGCCAATGCACCAGCCAGTCTGGTTGCAAACACGCTGTGTTGTAAGCTAAGCTATTCACCTTGTAGACGGAGGAGATATAGAAAGTGTGCCGTGCGTGATTCGTAAGATTATATAATAGCACCAGTATATTATTTCACTTAGTCTCCCTCTCCCCGTCCCTTACTCGCCTTTTGCAAGCCGTCATCTTGGATTTTTTTCCGTATGCCGGGTCACCTTTCATTTATTAATTTTTTCCTCGGGTCTATATAAAACAAAATGAAAAGCCCGGGTAGAAGCACAAACAAAAGGAAAGAGGAAAAGTAGAAATGGGGGAAGAAGTATAGTGCTAGTTCTTATTGACACTTCTTTATAAAACTTTCATTTTTGAGTGCTTTCTTTGTTCTCTTATTTGGATTGAAAGAAAGAAAAAACTTCCCTTTCTTCCTCTCCCTATCGGTCGAGCATCTTCAAGCCTCTTCTTTTTTCTTTAATCCCTTCAACGAATTTTGGCTATGCCCAATGCCCCACTAGCTGAATAGGTGTAAGAAAGCTAAGCTACCTAAAAAAAGGGAAGGTGCGACTTGGATTGAACTCGATGAATTGCGTTTTACTAGAGGGATTTTTTTTTTAAAGATTCTCCATTGGTAATTCAAAAATAAAAAGAATCAAAATAAAAAAAAGTGCATACGCAGGAAGGGGGCATCAATACTTCATCATTCAGGGGGGAAGACTAGCCTCATTACTTCCCACTGGGCGAGAGGTGCGCCTAACCCACCTACCCACTCATCAATCACGGTGTTCAGCTAACTTGCACTGATGGACCCCTATTGTATTCGAATTAGGTGCCCATCTTTTTACTGTTGTCAATTAATCTCTTCCATGTTCGATTCTACTCTGTGCTAGAACATTTCTGTGAATGCTATTCTGATCTAAGTGGTCCTACTCTGTGTCCCGTGCTAGGAAGCATTACTTCTATTTTCATTCCAAATTCAAGAATATGACTGATACGATTGATTGGTTTGTGCACCTCTCTTATTACTTTTTTGTATCCCCCTGTTCTTCAGATACAATTTGATCCTTCTATGGCCAAATTTCAATTTGTGGAAAGCCTTCGATGGCTTCCTTATGAAAACATCAATTTTTATTTGGGTATAGACGGTATCTCTTTAATCTTCGTGATATTGACCACATTTTTTATCCCTATATGCATTTCAGTGGGTTGGTCTGGTATGAGAAGTTATAGGAAAGAGTATATTACAGCATCTCTAATTCGTGAATTTCTAATGATCGTTGTCTTCTGCATGTTAGATATTCTACCTCAAAGGACCTCGACCCGCCTACTCAGGTCTTGTATAGATATGCAGGAAGGGGTGTTCCTAGGTGTATGTAGGGGTTGTGTTTGCTCGAGAGAATGGATTCCTCACCAAGTCAGTTTAGGGGGTGTGGACACACTTACGCGAATTTGGGTAACGGCTACAAGGGAAAAATCAAAAGGAAACTGTACCCAACCAGGGATAGACGTAAACTCATAAGCTACCAACGGTAGGGATAATCATCCAGGTCTTATTGTGAAAGAAAAAAGCCGCCCTGCCACAGTAAGCGGGTTGCTTCCTCTGTCGTTGCCGAGGAGCTCTTGGCGAGGAGACCGTAGGATAAGTTGTTGAAACAAACGGGATGGGAGGATCGACCCGTTCAGTCAAATTCCAAAGAAAGACTGTTGGCAGTAGGTGGAGACATTTTTTTAGATTCTTCAAAAGGAAATACAGGCAGGGTAGAGCTCGGCAGAGGGTTGGAGAATAGGATAGAGTCCTGTCCTTAAGATTCAGATAAGAAAAGAGTTCCAAACCTTTATGCCCGTATAAGTGCTGCGCACAAGTTTCGGCCAGGATGGTTGGGAAAGACCTATTTCAACCGCTCACATCACAGTAGTAGAAGCGTAAAGGCCATAAGTCGGGGGGCGGCCATAACATAAGCCTATTACTTTCACGCCTCTCTCTCTCTCTCTATCTATAGATAGAGAAAGATCCACTGTGTGAGCAACCCGACTGTGCCTTACATGTACTCTACAGGCCGCACTCCATCTTTCTTCCTAACGAGCCCATTTTTCTTTGGATTTGAAAGACGGGCCTTGCATTCGATTTGAAAGGCATGGTTTTCAGTATGTCTCCAAATAGGGCCCCCACTAGTCCGGCTAGCTAGTGAGCGGTGCTTTTCGGCAGGAAGCAGGCCGAGCCCTTTGGGCAGGCATCTCTCGCAAGGCAAGCAACATTGTTCGCCACCACCTGAGAAGCAAAATATTCGAGAGTCCAGGTTGAAAATACATGCATAGATAGTGGTCTAATGCCAAGGCCGATGACGGTAACTCAAGACGGAGCCGTATGAGGTGGAAGTCTCACGTACAGTTCTCTGAGAAGGGAGTGGCTGCCTACTGGAGCTTCGACCAACCACCACCGATCAATTCAGCTTTGGGGCCACCCCTTACTCTACCATTATTATAGGGGTATGGGGTTCGAGACAAAGCATAATCAAGGCAGCATATCAGTTTGTCCTTTATACTTTACTTGGATATGTTTTTATTCTATTAGCTATTCTATTAATTCTTCTCCAAATAGGAACAACCAATTTACAAATATCATTAACCACAAAATTTAGTGAGCAGCGCCAAATATTTCTATGGATTGCTTCTTTCGCCTCTTTCACCGTCAAAGTGCCTATGGTACCAGTTCATATTTGGTTACTCGAAGCTCATGTAGAGGCACCTACGATAGGATCCGTCATCTTGGCAGGAATTCTTTTAAAATTGGGAACCTACAGGTTTTTAAGATTTGTAGTACCCATGTTTCCCGAAGCGACACTTTGTTCCACTCCTTTCATTTATAATTTAAGTGTGATTGCTATAATATATACTTCCTCGATCACTTTAAGATAGATTGATCTTCAGAAGATCATTGCTTACTCCTCAGTAGCTCATATCAATCTGGTGACTTTTGGTATGTTTAGTTGGGCGACAGCCGCTAGATCACCTATTTTGAGTTATGGACACACAAGGCCAAAACATGCGTGTCGGGTGTGCGACCCATCAACCTACTAGCAATGGGGGAAAAAACATAGCATGTCACAATAAAAGCTTGATTCGAGGCGTCAACAAAACACTACCATCTATTCCAAAAACAAAGGACCCTTAGCGCCACGGGATAGGAATGGGGGATGGCCCTATGCGCAGGCAAGAGCAATACTGGCTCTACAAAGTCAAAATCGAATCTTTTTGTTGGCTTTCCCAATTCATTCGTGAATAAGAATTCAAGGGCATGAAGCGAGTACTTATAGCTGCTTCACTTGCTTCTTATTATGGCAACAATATTTTCATGGTGGAAATGAACGAAAAGTGATATGAACGTGCTATTTTCAAATTAAGTGATAGATAGTCTAATTTGTTCTGATGGATCGAAAGAGATAGAGAGGGAATCTATCAAGAATAAGGGGAAATCTCCTATTTCTATCTATTGATGAGACAACTATCTATTCTTGATCCATCAGAAAGAAATCGATATGTATTTGATGGAGTCTACATTGTACGTAGTATGCCCAACCGCTTTTTAGGCCAGCTCAGTTCTCTTATCCATCCCATCGGTCCAATGCACTAGGTTGATCTCATGGAGGGAAAAGCCAAAATGTAGTTGTCTTGTTCACCGCCTCGACGCATTCCCTTCTCTCCCTGGTATCGTCCCACACAGAAAGAAAGAGCACAGAGCCCCAGCCCGAGCTGTAGGTCCGCTAATGTAAAGCGAGGAGTTGAGCTTGAACTGGCGAATTGAAGTCACTTTCAGAACCATACTTCCTATAGCTAACATGTGTCCAGTCCAGCGAGAACGCGCAGCCCAAACGAACGTTAGTTGCTATACTGAATCCCTTGCTGGCCATCAGGGACCGAGTGGTAAGGCCATGATCTGTAGGGGAACTGATCACTCATTCTTCTATTAGGGACAGGTGAACGAATGACAACTCCAAATGTCACACATCCGTCGTCTACTTACCATTTAGGTGGCACTAGCGAGATCTAGCTAAGTTAAGAAACTTAGTGTCGCGGTTGCTCCACTCCGCTGCGGTCTCATGAACTGAACTTTGTTGCCTTCCCGCCCAAGAAAGGAATAGGCGTTGTGCCGTGGATTAGTTTCGGGTCAAGGAGCAAAGAGAGACCAGAAGAATGATTCATTTGGATTGATGAGCTTTTTCAGCTGAAAAACTAAGAATCAATGGAATGTTTGTCTATCCATAAACATCTATTCTATATGTATATCTAGGGATTCTCTCTATACATATAAAAGTGTTTTATGGAATGATATGATTGCCTAGCCGTAGCCGCAAATCAGCTGCGCTCTATACGGGGAATTTCTATTGAATTAGATCTTTTGGGAAGCTTTTGGACCTAGCGAAAAGGACTCTAAGCCTTCTCGCAAGCAAGCACAAGAGAAGCAAGCAAAGTAGAAGGGAGTCGCCAGAAAGAAGTGACGAGGATGCGAAGCTATCTACAAAGCAGTAGCTTTCCCCGATCGACTGAAATACAAGAGTCGCGACCTACTTTGATTCAAAAGAAAGGCTAAGGGTTTGGCAACAAGCGAATGACTTTCTATTAAAGTTGTAAGGGTTCCAAACCTTAACTACTTAGGTACCAAAGGATGCTTGTGATTGGTTTCATAAGAGGGTTGTTCACTAAAAGCTATCAACGCTCAGCCCTATCTTAGATTGAACGTCGACTTATCTTATTGTCGTTCAATCCCTAAGGCCGTTTTTCGCTGAAAAGGGAATAGTGTTCGTGTCCAAAGTGAACGAAGCCCTAGCTTATAGAGGTTGTTGCTTTTCCCAGGCCGGAGAAGGGCTTATACTACTTGCCTTTGTTTGATATGCTCATTCAGTACCAATACAAACTAAAACTAGACCAAAGTGGAAGGGCCACTAGAGAAGCTAGAAATAGCTACACTACAGTAGTTGGTCTAACTAAAGCTTGACGACAACATAAAATTAGCCTTATGAATTGAATCTTAAGTAGGGGGCTTAGTATGAAACCCCATTTTTCATCTTAATCTCGATATGCGTGTTTTGCATCGTTTTGCATGATTTGACCTGGTTATGTGTTATATGAGTTAGAATGTGTTAAAAATGTGATTTATATTCCAAATACATGCTATATGTTCATTCATAAAATTTTCATTAAAAATGAAATCAGAAATTTTATCGCCGGTTTTAGTGAATAGTGTTTTGAGCACCTGTCTGCTAAAATTTTTACAGGGGTGTTTTAAGTGTTTCAAAACCTAGTCCTTGGGTATTAATACACCCATGTTTGATTAAAACGAATTTGGAATCGGTTTTGGAATTTTAAAGATTTTTACACTTTCTTTTGCAAGAAATCGAGTTTTAAGCCGACTCAGGTGAAAATGTTTTAAAGTAAAACTCTGTTTCACCTAAAATATATTGTCTAGAATTAATTTAGGTGTTAATTTAATAGTTAAGCACGAAATAGACTAAAATAGAATTAAAAGACAAGAAAATACTAAAATTAACTAAGTGTCAACTTTGACTTTCATTTGTTTTGTTGACCTTTGAGCTTATAAGCATAAACACACACTAAAATAGCACAATTTCACACTAAAAAATACTCACATTGCCGTGAGCCATAGGAGAGAAAAAGAGAGTTTTGTTCCACATTTTTCAAAGCAAAATTTCATAGAAAAACCTAGTTTTTGTCCATAGCATTTCAAACCGAGTTGGATTCCGCTTGTTGGGCACGCATTGCACGTATATCTAGACTTGTTTCAGATCAAAGGTGAGAGAAAAATTCTAGATCTCAAAATGTCATTTTTATGTTTTTGCGTATAATTACATTTTGAACCGTTAGAAAGTTGAATTGATGTTATATTATTGCTCAGTGCATGTTAAGGATCGTTTATATGCGTTTATATAAGATTTGAAGTGTTGTAGCATGAATTTTAATTTTTCGGATATTAAAATTGAGTTATTAGCTATTAGCTCTCGGTGTTCTAGGCAAACCAGTGACGAAGTCCATTATAATATGCTCCCATTTCCATTGTGGTATAGCCAACGGTTGAAGCAAACCTGCAGGTCGTTGATGCTCAGCTTTCACTCACTGACAAGTCAAACATCTAGACACAAACTGAGCAACCTCCCTCTTCATATTATTCCACCAATAATGTTGCTTCAAGTCCCGGTACATCTTGGTTTCACCAGGATAAATAGTATACTTAGAATTATGAGCCTCCTCCAGAATACCTCGCCTCAAGCCCGGTTCATCGGGAACACAAACCCTGTTCCGAAATCGAAGAATACCATCCTCATGTAATTTGAAGTCAGATTGATCATCGGTGGTCTGATCCTTGATCTTATGAAGTTTAACATCAAGTTGCTAAGCTTCTCTAATCTGAGACAACAATAAAGCTTGAATACGGAGATATGAACACATCACCCAAACCTGAGTTAACTCTGGTCTCCAATAAGTTAATTCGTCAAGAACCTCCTACTTCTTGACAGCCAAACAAGAAACACTCACCTTACGACTAAGAGCGTCTACCGCAACATTTGCCTTCCCAAGCAGATAGCTAATAGAACAATTATAGCCTCCGAGAAGTTCCATCCACCTATGTTGACGCATATTCAACTTCTTCTATGAGAACAAATAGTTAAGACTCTTATGATCAATGAAAATCTCGAACTGACTGCCCCACAGATAATGACGCCACTTTTTCTCTGCGAAAACAACTGCTGCCAACTCAAGATCATGAGTCGGATAATTCACCTCATATGGTTTCAACTTTCTAGAAGCATAGGCAATAACCCGACCATTCTACATAAGTACACATCCCAAGCCCTCCTTGGATGCATCACTGTAGATAACCATATTATCGGTCCCCTCTAGTAGAGCAAGTAATGGAGCGGTAGTCAATCTCTTTTTCAACTCTTGAAACCCAATCTCACATTTCTCATCCCAAACAAAGCAAGTCTGTTTCTGAGATAACTTAGAAAGTGGCCCGACAATCTTAGAAAAGTCTTTCACAAACCTACAGTAATAACCTGCCAAGCCAAGAAAGCTACGAACCTCTAAAACATTCTCCGGCCATTTCCAAGACATCACCGCTTCAATCTCAGTGGGATCTACAAAAATACTACTCTGTGTGATAACATGGCCAAGAAAAGATATGCATTGTAGCCTAAATTCATATTTGCTGAACTTCGCAAACAACTGATGCTCCTATAGTTTCTATAAGACAAGCCGTAGATGTTGCTGGTGCTCCGATTTAGACTTAGAATAAACCAAGATATCATCAATAAAGATCACCACGAACTGGTCCAAGTACGGTTGAAAAACCCGATGCATAAAATCCATAAATCCTGCCGATGCATTAGTTAATCCAAAGGGCATAACTACAAATTCATAATGCTCGTACCGAGTCCTGAAGGCAGACTTCCGAACATCCTCCATGCGAATCCGAAGCTAATAATACCCCTGCCTCAAGTCAAACTTAGAGTAGACTTTGGCTCCTTGAAGTTGATCAAACAACTCGTCAATCAATGGCAAATGATACTTATCCTTGATGGTCACTTGATTCAAACCACGATAGTCAATGCATAATCTCAAGGCACCATCTTTCTTCTTCACAAATAAAATAGGTGCTCCCCACAGTGAAGAACTCTGCTAAATGAAACCCTTCTCAATTAACTCCTGCAATTGAGTTTTCAGCTCCTTCAGCTTAGCTGGTGCCATCTGGTACGCTGATTTAGAAATAGGTTGAGTATCGGGAATAAGATTGATCACAAACTCCACATCTCTCTCTGGCGGCAACCCTGGTAACTCCTCGGGAAATACATTGGGATATTCCCGAATAATAGGTACTTCTTCCAGGTTTAGCTTATCAGATGGCTTGTTGATCAAATAAGCTAGATAACCTGAACACCCCTTACTCACCAACTTAACGGCTTTAGTTGCTGAGATAACAAAACTCATCTTAGCACCTCGGTTGCCTGCTACCTCTACTACTGGCTGATTTGGCAACTGAAACCATACTACATTCGTTCTACAGTTTAACTGGGCATCATACTTAGAAAGCCAATCGATACCCAATATAACATCATACCCCTGGATAAGAAATAAGATAAGGTCCGAAGGAAAATTATACCTCTTAACATGTATTTTACAATCCTTACATACTAAGCCAGTCACATACTTATTAGTCAAAGAGGTACTAATCTCAACCACATAAGGCAGTCTTTTAGGTTGCATATTAACACGTTGCACACAAGCAGGAGTAATGAAAGAATGCGTAGCACCAGAATCAATCAAAACTTTAACAAGTATAAGGAAGTTACCTTCCACCACTGCAGTCTCCTCAGGCATCTCCTCCAAATCAACTGCGTAGGCCCAAGCCTAAACCCGCTGCTGCTGAGGTGCACCACCAGTAGGTTGACCTTGATAATCCTAGGTCATTGCCCAACCCTCAGTTCCTCGATATCTATAGCAATCTCTCACCCTATGTTGATTGCTGCCGTAACCCAAATATGTTCCTGCCTTCGCCCTGCAATTGACCTTCACATGGCCCTGACGCTTGCAGTAATTACACTACGGTGATGAAATACTTCCACTGCCCCTAGAAGAACCAGAACCCGAGAAAGCAGCTGTACTAGCCTGCTGCTGAGGTCTCACAACACTAGGCCTATATGGACCCTGAGACTGGGCCGGCCTAAACTGCGGTTGAGCCTGATAAGACCTCTGCTAAAACTGAGGCCGATAGTAACCCTGCTGACCTTGCGGTCTGAAAGAACCCTGCAGCACTGCAGGCCTATAACTACCCTACTGTACTGAAGGTCTATACATACCCTGCTGACCCTGCGGCTGAAAGGGCCTCTTGCTAGGCTGACTAGGTCCGATCTATTCCCCCTTTCTCTTCTCTAACCTAAAAGCTGCATCAAAGGCCTCAGTAAGTATATCATACTGATTTAGGGCCATCGCATTCTGAATCTCGGGCCTCAAACCCAACATAAACCTCCGGGTCCTGCACTCCTCATTTGCTACAAACTCTGGTGCATACCGGGACAGTCTAGTAAAAGTGGCCTCATACTGAGCCACTGAAGCATCCCCCTGAACTAGAGATAGAAACTCAGCCTCTCTCCTCTCCCATGCAATCATCGGGACATACTTCGCCCGGAAAGCTCTCAGAAAGGTATCCCAGACATACGGAATACCCTGGGCCTCCCAACTAGATTTCATCGTGCGCCACTACTCCTCTGCCTCATCATCAAACAAATAAATGGCAAATGTGACCTTTCATTCATCAGTATAATCCATAGGGTCAAATCTTTTCTCCACTTTACTAATCCATGCCTTGGCTTTCTAATCATCTGGTTCCCCCTGAAACATCGATGGATAGTACCCCAAGAACTCTTTCAGTGTACCAAGCCCGTGCCATATTACCTGGAACCTCGTCAACTGCTTCGGGCAGCTTGCCCTGCTAGCAACTGTGCCTGACCGGCCATGACCTCTACAATCCTATCCATGGCTGATTCGAAATGATCATCACCCCTTTCTCGGCCCGGTGCCACATTACCCGGAACCTCGTCAACTACTTTGGGCCTACCTCTCGTTCTCGGTCTACCAGTCATTCTACTAATCAAAGAGTTAGCACAGGTTATAGCACATAGATAGGGTATAGACAATTATTAGCAAATAAACAACAATTCACCTAAACACATAAATCACTTAAGTATCAATTACATAAACAAATTGATCACATAATCACATAAGCACTAAATCACATAATCACTTAATCATTTAATCATATTAACACATAGTTCACTTTTCTTTCATTGCATACATACTTTCATGCTAAGACCATTACCCACATTCTGAGAATACCCCGACTGACAGCTAACATGTACTTTAATACCACTTAATGTCATGCCCCAACTCGACCCCACTAATAATCAGTCAGGATGCAACGGAATTTCGGCAGTATCACGACAGTAATAAAGATACCGAGGCTCTAAACCAACCTCTTAAGAATGTCATACAACTAACTCCACAAACCATTCAACAATCAACTCCTCAATTAAATTTAACAATATACAACATAACCATATTATACAAAAATCATTCCTTCAACAACCCATTCATAGTTATATGCCTCCGTTCCAACTTAGTACATAGGTGATACATACAAATCAAAATAAGTTATACAAAATATTGTTTTACAACAACTAAGATAATCTCATAGCAATGACTCCTACACATAAGACTCATCCACATACGGCACATTTCCCTCTTCAAGAGGCACGTACCCGTAGTCAGAATCAGTAACACCTGCATGCATGCAATAATTGAGAGTGATCTTTTATAAAACAAGCCCAATGAGGATCCGATAGATCTCTAACAGTATTTACTATACTCATTGGAAATGATCCTTTGAGCAGTAAACACACAATATACATCAATAACAATATAAACACATAACTATAATGACCAATCAATAAAGGATACTCTATTTGGTGTAGCTCCAAATGCCATCACGATCTCAACCAACTTCCTATCACCCCCATGACACATACACCCGAGGTACCTCACTAGCCGTGCCCTCCATGGCATCTCCGCCCATGCGAGATGAGGGTAGCCTCTGATAGCCATGCCGTTTTCAATCCGACGGTCCGATACCGCCCGTCAGGTGGCACACACATATCAAGACTCAGCAATAATAATAAACAATCAATCACAGGAGGACAACCTTTTCCGTTGACTATCTCCTGGTTCATCAATAATCAATATTCAATTATCAATAATCAATAATGCATCAATCAATTAATAACATTAAAACAACACAACATCAATTAATCAATTTAACAACAAAACAACTATGTTAGATGACAAACTTGGCCACCCCACTTAACATACATTAGACACACAACAAAACCCTAATCTAACCATCAACAACTCATAATCAATCACTCAAACACCACCCGATCATCTAAAGGCATATAACAACATTTTAAAGAAAGATAACCTAAACTTCAAATAATCATAACTTACATTCTACTAATCCAAACAACTCGAAACCAGTTCCTATCATTCACCCACTCAATCATCTACAATAACCCCCCCGGAAACCAACCAAAATACGTTCAAATCAAGCCCAACAACCCTAAAACATCAATGCACCTAGGCTGAAATTTTTGGATTTTCGCACCAACATCTCAATCAAAATTTTGGCATTACAACGGCACTACCCCGTATTTTACAAACTTTTACAAATTGACGGCAATCGATTCCAACCACTACAACTCAAAATAATCACCAAATAGCTAATAACTCAACTTTTAATACCCGAAAATAAAAATTCTTGCTACAACGGTTCAAATCTTATATAAACGCATATAAACGATCCTTAGCATGCACTGAGCAATAATATAACATCAATTCAACTTTCTAACGGTTCAAAATGCAATTATACGCAGAAACATAAAAATGGCATTTTGGGATCTAGAATTTTTCTGTCACCTTTGGTGTATTTTAAAGCTACAAAGATGCTCAATGGATGCTCACGAGGTGGAATCAAGCTTTGGTTGATGAAGATTGGCCTTTAATTGCAAGTTCCATTGAAAAATCTCTTTGAAAAACCTTAAGTTTCTTTCTCTTTTTCTCTCTAATGGCTCTCGGCCATGTATGTGTGTGTGATGGTGTTTTTGTTCTTTGCAAGTGTGTGTTGATGCAATATAAGTAAACGGTCAAACAATTAAAATAGTCAAAGTTAGTTTTATTTAGTCTTTTAATTATTTCTAGTCTTTTAAATTCATTTATTGACTATTTCTTGCTGAACTATTAAATTGACACCTAGAATAATTCTAGACATTATATTTTAAGTGAAAAAGAGTTTTACATTTAAACATTTTCACCTGAGTCGGTTTAAAACTCGTTTTCTTGCCAAAGAAAGTGTAAAAACCTTTAAAATTCCAAAACCGATTCCAAATCCGTTTTAATAAAACACGAGTCTATTAATACCCAAGGGCTAGGTTTTAAAATGTTTAAAACACCCCTGTAAAAATTTTAGCAGATAGGTGTTCAAAAATACTATTCACTAAAACCAGCGATAAAATTTCTAATTTCGTTTTTGATGAAAATTTCATGAGTGCACTTATAGCATGTATTAGGAATATAAATCACATTTCTAACACAATCTGACTCATATAACACATAAATAGGTCAAAGCACTCAAAACGAGGCAAAACACGCAAATTGAGGTTAAGCAAAATATGGGCTCTCACACCCAGACCTAGCAGTAGACGGGCGGGCCATGCTTGAATTCAGACCGGACCAAACTCTTCTTTATTTGAGCTATTCCCACGCTTGACCGTATGTAGAGCCACTAAGAGCTGGCAGACTGGGCCGGCCGCAGGTTCCAGATCTGAAAAGTCGAGTCTCGATTAGCCTAGTGTACCAACCGCGTGGTACCACGGGCACTCAAAGACCTGGCGAATGTCCCACCCCACCAAGAGCGCTTATGTCATAGGGGAACTCATGGCTGGAAACATTCCTTATGGTTTGTTTTGATATTTGGTAGGAATAATAAGAATCAAAGTCCAGATTGGTTGGTGAGCCTAGTGATAGGAAACTATCTAACTTGGTTCAGAGAGCACTTGTTGGGATAAAAAAAATTTTGTCGCTAAATGTTACGGCCTAAATGCTGAACTATTGACCCTACTTGTTCGGATGGGTGTTCACCCAAAAGTGTTCCCAAACTGCATGCATACATCTATAAGTAACTTAGTGCAACATGGCAATTTTCATTGAGAGGAATCAGCAAAGAAAAAAAAAGATCGGCTAAGAGTTGAGCCATCTTCTTCCTTCCCTCCTCGTAGATTAACTCTTTCTTTCCCCTACAATTTGTGACAGCTACTCATACATGCCATCCCCGCTTCCTCCTTGAAGGCATAAGGAAGAGCCTATTCATGTGCAGTTCCTTCTTTCAAAATGGACGTATTATATTAGACTCTAATCTTGTATTCTTTCTAAGAAAGCCTAACCTCTTGCAATGGGTGGAATCAACAAAAGAAAGAACCAAAGTCCTTATTCTTTTCTTGCAACATCCGATTCATTCACAGCTGATTGATTCAATAGCAGCTTCTTCTAGAGCAAGCAAGTGACATCCATATCAAATCCTCCAGAAGTCTTATGCCCAACAAGAAAGTCAGAAGAAGTGCCACAGTACTATTGCTATTGATCGGACATTAATAATTGCATTGCCTTAATGGGAATAGTCTTATCAGTCTTAGAAGGAAAGATAGTTGGCTAGGGAAAGGGCATTAAAGCCCTGCTCCTCTTCCACTTAACACACCAAAGATGGGAACTATTGGGATTGAATCTGCCTTATTACTACAACTATCTATTAATTAAGGTAAGAAACTCATCAAGGAGTTACGAACTCGGACATTAACGTCTAATAGGAGCTAATCAAGTCCTTGTTTGCATAGTAAATGGTTTTGGCGGAATACGATATTTGGAAAAATACGGTCTTTGACAAAAATAGCCTTTATCTTCTCTACCGGCAGTGGTGTAAGAAAAGATGAACGTCCAACCCCAAAAATGATTGAATGAGATCGCTTTCTCCCCACATTCCACTCGTTCTTCCTTAGCTATTTTTCACTCGTTCAAATGTTGCTCAGAAGAAAGTCTAGTGGAGCATGGTTTAGAAGGTAAGTTACCTGTTCGTAAGAGGTAGTCTAACTTATTTAGAGGAAAGCCTTCTCCAGAAAAGGATACGCAAGTTTTTATGAATTATCCTACCAAGGCTTGTAAGATAAGGATAAGCAAAAGCAAAGAGGGCGCCCCTTTCCCCTTTGTAATGTAATGAAGGTTTGGTCTTCAATCTACCATTCCAAGGAAAATACCTGGCTATTCAAAGCTAGCGTGGTAAGGGACAGTGTGTGACACCACGATCCCTCTCGAGACCGGGAGGTCTATCAATCAATCTAATCGCAACCAATTCTAAACCCGGGCATAAAATTTAGGGAAAACGGACGGAGCCTCCCCTGTTTCTAGGCAAAAAAAAAACACAAACCTACGACAGCATATAAGTGGACCAATACCATGTCCAAACAGTCAACCACCTCATGGCCATCCGAGCCTTGGTTCACAACAAGCAATCACAAGCAAATATACATTTATGCTTAGCAATTAAACTATACCAACCTATTGCATCAGTTAGACTATCATATCTTTCCAACTATTTTCCTTTGGACATTACAAACATGCATTAAAGTTAAGCCATACTAACTAGATACATAATATAACTTATCAAACCACTTTAATAATCTAATAAAACTTATATTACATTCCTTTTAAACATTAAATACAATCAACACATGAACATACATCTTTACAACTTCGACAACTCAAGCCACATAGGCACGCAAGACAACTCTTCAAGCATGAACTTTCTAGCTAACATGGCATTTCCTGAAATGTGGTGGTGAGGAGTGAGTATAAACAACACGTATACTCAGTGAGGGCGAGACAGATATCGAATTGGAGAGAAAGAAAGCCGTGCAATGCAAATAAGACAATTAAGCAATATAACTGATAAATAAGCAATCAAGACAAACAATCAATACAATAAGCAATTACTGAAAGTATTAACACAACCATTCAAAGCTATACCACACTCTGAAGGCTATGGTTCACTCATACGAGCAATGAACCATTTCACCAGCGATAAATCAATCTCGAGTTTGATGTTGACAACGATGACAATAAGCGTGCAACCACCTTATAACTTCAGTTTGGAATACCTCGGAAGTATCAATCAATTCTACGACCCAACTCTCCTTGGGAGGCAACCCAAGCGAGAAAAGGGAATAGGACACGGAGCTAGAGCAACCAACACTGGCAGCCCGAGACTACCCAGAGAGGCCCATCACTCACGCGCCTGACACTATACAATGCAAGACACGACACAAGCAATATACGATCGATAGTACAACTATACAAATTAGTGGCAATAAACGAGATAACAAGAACAACACTAACAAGCATTATCAACAATTGATATACAATTCAATCATAACCAACCTTAACAAGCATAACAAGCAATAATAAGCATTATATAGGCATTATACTATGAAAACACACAAAATCACAAAATGACCCCAACATTCAAAATGCTACTACTTTCAAACGAACCACGAGTTTTGGAAACCGACTTCACCAATCCTCCTAGGTCACCATAAGGCACGTCTAAAGACCCCGAAACCCTACTTAACCCTAGAATTCACGCAAAGCCCCGATTTCCCCCTTTGCTCGTTTGAACTACAGCTACCTCAACCGATTACCCAACCAATGTCACAACTGCACCAAAAGTGCTTCCATGACGTACCTCGATAATGCCTTCACGCAAATCGAGAAAATTCCAAACTTGACTTAAATGACCCCAACTTTCACTAAGCCATTTTCTCTGTTTTTCCATTACACAATCCAATTAGACCATACATTTAGGCATTCAAGCATATCTAGCACCTTCCTACATCAACAGAACGCATAATGGAGCAACGTTATCAAAACGGGGGTTTACTATTCATAATTTACTATTCAATTAACAATTTATATTTCAATTTCGATATTTAACCATAGAAAATATTAAAAAGCTATAAATACATGTTCTACGATTGCTAGGGAATATTCTTTAAGCCTCAAAACGATTAAAATAACATTCTACAGATAAAACCAAAAAATTAAAGTTAACACATAAAACATTCAAATGCACAAATAAACATGAAACCCTCACCTTAGACGCTCCTAGACGCTAGAAAAACCACGTTGGATGCCTCAGAAACCACCTCGTGCAAGCTCACCCCAAGAATCAAAGATTTCAAGTTGAAATTTCTTTTTTTTTTCTCCTTCTATTTTCAGCCAGCTTGTGGTCTGTTTTCAGCTTTTTTTTTTTTTAATTTTGTGCTATTTAAGCTATTATAAAGATGACACAAGGTCAAATGGTCAAGGCTTTGGTCAATGCTCACTTAAGTTGGTCAATCTAACTTATTTTATGCATTTTGAAGCTATAACAACCAACACAATTTTAATTCTAGCTAACAACAACTAAAACACTAAAATTAAAACACTAAATACTAGTTTTCACTATTTGCTGAGGACTGGAAATCGTTTCCTAACTATCGCTCTCGATATGCTATGCAATTTGCAACAATAAAATAATAACAATTAAATCTCAAAGAGTTTAAGAAAATATAATTTTCGAGAAGTAACATAGTTCAAATTTTACTCCGGCTCGGAGCTACTTTTCATTTTATTGAAAACCGACATTAAGATGCAAGAAAAATAAAACCGATTAACAAAATATGAAAATAAAAATACAAATGAATGTTTAACTAAAAAAAACACATAATTCAATGCTAACATTTATGATAACACTTAATTAAATGCAATTAAATGCCATTAAATGCAAGCCGGGTTCAGGTTATCATATCCTTCCCCCCTTAAAACAATAGCGTCCTCGCAATTCTTCTTCCAATAAAACCTAGCATCATCTAAAATCCAACTCTGACTAATCTGCATCGGTTGCTGGGCAAGAGAGTGAATAAGGATGCTCGTAGGAAAACCCGAATAGAAACCCCAACCAACAATGCCGAGAAAATAACAACTAAGACTGAAGCAAAGATACTCATGCATTGCTTATTAACGTAAGCAGACCTAGCTAAAAATTCTATAAAGGAATATGGAGAAGATTACCAAAGGCCAATCTCTAAATGAAATCCTCCAGTCACTGAGTCCCTCCTGCGTCATCTTAATAAAACAGCAAGTATAAATTTTCCCCGGTGTGGAAAACGCCGAAGAAGAATGTAACACCCCGATCCCTTTCAAGACCGGAGGTTCTATCAATCGATCTAATCACAACCCAAACCAAACCCCGGCATAATTTTCAGGGAAAACGGACAGAGTCTCCCTTGTTTCTAGGCGAAATGTAAAACCTGCGACAGCATATAAGTGGACCGTCCCCGTGTCCAACCATACAGGCTTCCTCAAGGCCATCCGAGGCTCGGTTCTCAACAATTAAATTCAGCAAGTATTCATACATTTCCAATTTAAAAGCTAACCTATCTCATTTCATTTTTGACAAGTACATTAAAACTAGACAATTAAACCATACTAAGCTACTACATAAAATAAACTATCATGCCATTCTAATTCTTTTCCTTGGGACATTACAAACATGCATTGAAATTAAGCTATGCTAACTGATTACATAACTAGCTTATCGATTTACCTTAACTATTTAGCTAATTTAGATTACATTACTTTTAACAATAAATACATACAACATATAAAAGCATATATCTTTACGACTTCGACACTCAAGCCACATAGGCACGCAAGACAACTCTTCAGGCACGAACTTTCACGAAATCACGAACTTTCCAGCTAACATGACATTTCCTGAAATATGGTGGTGAGGAGTGAGTATACACAACACGTATACTCAGTGAGGGCGAGATAGATATCGAGTTGGAGAGAAAGAAAGTCGTGCAATGCAAATAGACACAGCTAAGCAATAAAATCAATAAGAAAGCATTCAATACAAACGACAATATATTAAACATTCAAGAAAGTATTAACACAGCCACTCAAAGCTATACCACAATCTGAAGGCTATGGTTCACTCTTACGAGCAATATACCATTTCACGAGCGATACATCAATCTCGAGCTTGATGTTGACAATGATGACAATAAGCGCGCAACCACCTTATAACACTAGTTTGGAATACACCGGGAGTAACCATCAATTCTACGACCCAAATCTCCTTGGGAGGCAACCCAAGCGAGAAAAGGGAATAGCCACGGAGCTAGAGCAACCAACACTGGCAACCCGAGGCTACCCAGAGAGGCCCATCACTCACGCGCTGGACACTATGCAATGCAAGACTCGATACAAGGCGATAAACGAGTGATAGCACAACACAGATAGAGGAGATAACCAAGATATCAAGCATTATTCAACAATTGTTAAACATTTCAATCAATAATCAACTCTAACAAGCATAATAAGCATTAACAAGCATTTACAATCAAACAAGCAACAAGAAAAACACCAACTAACAATATCAAGCAAAAACAAATAATCTATAGGCATTATAAGCATTCTATAGGCAATATACTATAAAAACACACAAAATCCCAAAAATGACCTCAACTTTAAAATGCTACTACTTTCAAACGAGCAACGAGCTTTGGAAACCGACTTCACCAATCCTCCTAGGTCACCATAAGGCACGTCTAAAGACCTCCCTACTTTACCTTACAATTCACGCAAAGTCCCGATTTCCCCCTTTGCTCGTCTGAACTACAACTATACTAACCAAACACCCAACCAACGCCATAATCGCACCAAAAGTGCTTCCATGGCCTCCCGAAACAATGCCATCACACAAAATGAGAAAACGCTAAACTCGACCTAAACGACCCCGACTTTCACCAAGGAATTTTTCTCGTTTTTTCCATTACGTAACCTAAACAAACCATGCATTTAGGCATTCTAGCATACCTAGCACATTTTCACATCGATAGAAAGCATAACAACGCAACTTCATTGAAACGGGGGTTTACTATTCACTATTTACTATTCATTACACATTTTATATTTCAAATTCGATATTCAACCGCAGAAAATGTTAAAAAGCTATAAATACACGTTCTACAATTGCTAGAGAACATTCTTTAAGCAATGAAATGGACAAAATAATAACCTACGGTGAAATCACAAAAATTAAAGTTTATATTCAACATTTTCAAATGCACAAATAACGATAAAACCCTCACCTTAGACGCTCCTAGACGCTAGGAAAACCACGTTGGATGCCTTGGAAACCACCCCGCACAAGCTCTCGCGAAGAAATTGAAGTTTGAAGTTGAAATGTTTTTTTTTCTTTTTCCTCCATGGTTTCAGCCATGGGCTTCTTTATTTCCTGATTTTGCTCTTTTGGTTCGTATTTAAACTTAAATAAAAGATGACAAATGGTCAAAGCTTCGGTCAACCCGCTAAACCAAAACAGCTATGCGCGACCTTACGAAAACGGCCATAACTTCTTCTAGAAAACTCCAATTCACAAACGGTTTGAAGCCTCATAAACTAGACTCATAGACCTTTCCAATCATATATAATTTGCTACCTAACTCTTCCCCAATTGGTTCAGATTTAATTCCAAAGTTGACCCAAATTTTGACTAACTTAACATTACATTTTTTTATTTCTAATCCCAAGTTTGCCATTTATTAAACATTTCAAAAATTTTCACCTTGTCCTAGTTGGTCATTGTAGATGAAAAGTCAACTAGTTTGGTCAAAGAAGGTGAAAGGTCAATAAAATGCAATTTAAATGAACATTAAATGCTATTAAATACATGCCAGGTTCAGTATATCACATCCTTCCCCCCTTAAAACAATTGCGTCCTCGCAATTCTTTTTCCAATAGAACTCTGCATCCACTGAAATCCAACTCTAACTAATCTTCTTCAGCTGCTGAGCAAGTATATTAATCAAGATAACCAATATGGAAGTATAAGAAGAAATTCCAAGTAGTAATGCCGAATAAAGGGTCAAATGTAGATACCGCACAAGAATCCCATTGACACGAATACCGAAAAAGAATAAAATTCCAACCAAAAGCACCGAGATAATACCAATAAAGACTAAAGAAAAGATACTGTAGATGTCATTAATACCACACAATAACGACAAGAAGAATACCCCACGCACGAATCTCCAATAGAAGTCTAACTTTTACTGCCCGAGAATCCCCAAGCAAAAAGCCAAATAAAGGACCAATCAAAGGTTCCATCTTGAGGTCCAAAGAATTACCCCGCTGGTCATGAATTTCATAGAAGAATTCCCTATTAAGAGTGTTGGAGAAAATACTAAGAAACCCAATCAAATATACTTCAAAAGTTCTAAAGAAGCCTTCCAAACAATAACCCCATAGGACAACCAATTAGATTCCAAGTATCGCTATCAAATGCTGAGAAGAAGGTCTAAGGAATAGCAGAGAAAATATAATGTGCCCAATAAGACAATCAAGTTGAATAACAAACATAGCTTTCCAGATGGATGAAAACTCCAAGGATAAACACCGAACTAATGAACAAAATACCGAAACCAAACTCTGAGGCCTCTTCACTGTTTGCCAAGTGAGAACTTCATACAACCTTGCTAATAAGGAAAATACCAATAGAACGCCGAATAAGAATTTCAAAGATTACCATAAGTAGTATTATACAATAAGTCTGATAGAACTCCAAATACCAAACCTACAGAGGAACACTGAAAAAGATATCCAAAACAATGCTCCAATAAGAAAGTAGCCAAGTTTGCCCAATAAGTAAATACTAAATAATTGGTCACTGAGAATTCCATAAAATACCATTGAAGAATTTCCAATCAGGAATGCCAATATCACACCAATAAAGACCGAGACACATATGCCATAGATAATACCATACAGTAAGTCCAATTGAGATCCCAATAGCCAAGTCCACCGAGAAGTGCCAACAAAAGATTCCAAAGAATACCTAATAAGAAAACCAAAGAATGCTCTCCAAAGAACAGCCAAATAGAACCTTAAAAGAAAACTACCCTTTCACAGTTGTTAAGCACATAAGAGGACCCTAGAGATTCGCCAATAACCGAGCTCCAAAAGCAAACACCAACTCCCAAATAAAGGCTAGTCAAATGCCATTCATTTCCTGCCAATCCATACACCTTGAAAAGCCAGCGGTGAACCACATTCTTCAGGGAAGGAAGGGGACTTACTTACCATTTCCATAGGACATGTATGAATGCCAATATATCACAGTTATACACATGCCTTAAACTATTATGCAAGCAAGTTTACGAAACAGTTTATTCAACAAGGTCACTCAAGCACGGCAATCAAGTGAAGCACAACATAATCAATTCAAATCACGGCATAGCTAATTCAAGACATTTCAATACACACATTACAAGCAATACTTCAAGCAAATAACAATTCACGAGGTCGATTCAAATCACGAGGTCGATTCGATAGGTCAATTCAATGCACAACTAGACACTTCACTTTACATGAGAAACATTTAACACATAACACATAACTATATCACATAGGTGCATACTTTCAAGTCAAGACACACAATCTCACATACAAGCATACACTTCCAAGCCACACTTACCAAGCACACATTCAAGGGTCACTACCCACCAGACCGAGGACCCTATCCCGGCTTATGAGCTAGACAAGCTCTGATACCACCTGTAACACAGCTAAGCAATAAAATCAATAATAAAGCATTCAATACAAACGACAATATATTAAACATTCAAGAAAGCATTAACACAACCATTCATAGCTATACCACACTCTGAAGGCTATGGTTCACTCTTACGAGCAATATACCATTTGTAATACCTGAGCCCGGAATGTGAAAATTCCTTGTTTATTATTTTGAAAATTATATTTCTTTAAATTCTTTGTGAATTAATTGTTACTTTCTCGCTGTTGCAACGTGCATTGCATTTCAGGAGCGATAGCTAGAGAACGGTTTCTAGTCCTCAGCAAATAGTGAAACTAGTATTTAGATGACTTAAATTTTATATTTTAATTGTTGCTAGCTGAAATTTATATTGGTGTTAGTTATTTTAGCTTAAAATGCATTGAAATAATGCCTTTTGACCAAGTTTTAAGTAGTTGACCAAGGCTTGACCTTTGACCATTTGACTTAGCACTTAAATAAGCTTAAAACAAAGCAAAATAAAAAAAATAGCAGCTGAAATTACTGTGTGCAGGCTGTGAGCTTCCAAGGGAAAAAAAAAACCTTTCAACCTTCCAATTGATCAATCTTCGCGTGAGCTCGTGCGAAGGTGGTTTCCGAGGCAACTAGCGTTGTTTTCCTAGCGACTAGGAGTACCTAAGGTGAGGGAAGCATGTTATTTGCGCATTTAAATGATATGTATGTCAACTTTGCAATTTTTTGATTTTATCCGTAAATTGCTGTTTAAAGCGTTTTGATGCTTCTAGAATGTTCCTTGGCAATTGTAGAACGTGTATTTATAGCTTTTTAACATTTTCTACGGTTAAATGTTGAGATTACAATTAAATTTGGATGTTGAATAGTGTTTTTTGAATAGTAAACCCTTGGAACGATGAAGTTGTTCCGTTATGCTGTCCGTTGATGTAGAATTGTGCTAGGTGTGCTAGAATGCCTAAATGCATGGTTTGTTTGGGTTGCGTAATGGAAAAAAATGGGAATTAAGCCTTGTTGAAAGTCGGGGTCATTTAGGTCGAGTTTGGCATTTTCTCATTTTGCATGTTAGCATTGTTTCAGGAGGCCATGGAAGCACTTTTCGTGTGATTATGGCGTTGGTTGGGTGTTTGGTTGGTATAGCTGTAGTTCAAACGAGCAAAGGGGGAAAACGGGACTTTGCGTGAATTCTAGGGTTAAGTAGGGTTTTAGGGTCTTTAGACGTGCCTTATAGTGACTTAGGAGGATTTGCGAAGTCGGTTTCCAGAACTCGTGGCTCGTTAGGAAATGGTAGCGTTTTGATAGTTGGGGCCGATTTGTGTTTTTACTTGTTTTCTTGATTTTATGCCATTAGAATGCTTAGGGTTGCTTGAAATACTTGTTTGAATTGATTTGGATTGAAATGCTTATCAAATGTTGCTATTGCGTGCGAGAATAACCTACTTTGTTATTCTCCTACATGTGGCTTTATCGGTTGTTTATCGCCTTGTATCGAGTCTTCCATTGCATAGTGTCTCGCGCGTGAGTGATGGGCCTCTCTGGGTAGCCTTGGGTTGCCAGTGTTGGTTGCTCTAGCTCCGCTGCTATTTCCTTTCTCGCTTGGGTTGCCTCCCAGGGAGTTTTGGGTCGTAGGTTGATGGATACTTCCGAGGTATTCCAAACTAGTGTTATAATGTGGTTTGGGCCGGTGCTTCGTCATCAAATCCTTGAATGAAATTTGCTCGTGAAAAAAGTACCGTATCCTTTGAATGAATGTTTATAGTCTTTAATGCTTGTCTTGTTATAATATTGACTTGTTTGTATCTTTAAATGATAATTGTATGCATTGCTTGGCTAATTGCATTGCATACTCCTCTCATCTCCATCTTTGAGACCAATTGCCCTCGCTGAGTAATAGTTTTTGCTCATTCCTCTCTATACTATATTTTTACAGGAGTAGTGGAAGCAGACCCTCTTGAGGTAATTGACGAGGAGGAACAGGTGGAGGTGTTTCCGTGATAGCACTTCTTTGCTTTGCTGGTGGTTGGTTGCCATATTTTTGTGCGAGCCTTGCTTGATATGTATATTGCTTGGAAGTCGCTTAATTTTGAGGCTTGTAGCCTTGTATGTATTTTCTGGTTTGAGGCCTCCACGGTCTTATGTTGTATAAGTTGAAAGAATGTAAAGATGTAAACTCATACTATTGTGACTAGTAAGGAAATGCATGCTAATGGAATTGATTAGTGGCATAAATACTTGTGTAGTATGCATATCATATTTGGGTTGCAAAGTTGGTTAATAAGAAATGTATGTTTTAAAGAAAGTCGGCTTGTTATGATTGTTTATATGGCTTTCGCAAGTGTTATATTGGTTTTAGGGTTTTCGTATCGTCCGCGGTACAGAGGAGACTCCGTCCGTGTGTCGGGTCCGGGCTTAGCCTTTTGCGGGGTCGGGTCAGGGAGTGACACCATTTCACGAGCGATACATCAATCTCGAGCTTGATGTTGACAATGATGACAATAAGCGCGCAACCACCTTATAACACCAGTTTGGAATACCCCGGGAGTAACCATCAATTCTACGACCCAAATCTCCCTGGGAGGTAACCCAAACGAGAAAAGGGAATAGCCACGGAGCTAGAGCAACCAACACTGGCAACCTGAGGCTACCCAGAGAGGCCCATCAGTCACGCGCTGGACAATATGCATTGCAAGACTCAATACAAGGCGATAAACGAGCGATAGCACAACAACATAGATAGAGGAGATAACCGAGATATCAAGCATTATTCAACAATTGTTAAACATTTCAATCAATAATCAACTCTAACAAGCGTAATAAGCATTAACAAGCATTTACAATCAAACAAGCAACAAGAACAACACCAACTAACATTATCAGGCAATAACAAATATTCTATAGGCATTATAAGCATTCTATAGGCAATATACTATGAAAAAACACAAAATCCCAAAAATGACCCTAACTTTCAAACGCTACTGCTTTCAAACGAGCCACGAGCTTTGGAAACCGACTTCACCAATCCTCCTAGGTCACCATAAGGCACGTCTAAAGACCCCGAAACCCTACTTTACCCTAGAATTCAAGCAAAGTCCCGATTTTCCCCTTTTGCTCGTTTGAACTACAACTATACTAACAAAACACCCAACCAAGCCCATAATCGCACCAAAAGTGCTTCTATGGCCTCCCGAAACAATGCCATCACGCAAAAGGAGAAAATGCTAAACTCGACCTAAACGACCCCAACTTTTACCAAGTCGTTTTTCTCATTTTTTCCATTACGCAACCGAAACAAACCATGCATTTAGACATTCTAGCATACCTAGCACCTTTTCACATCAACAGAAAGCATAACAGCGCAACTTCATCGAAACGAGGGTTTACTATTCACTATTTACTATTCATTACACAATTTATATTTCAAATTCGATATTCAACCGCAGAAAATATTAAAAAGCTATAAATACACGTTCTACAATTGCTAGAGAACATTCTTTAAGCAATGAAACAGACAAAATAACAACCTGCGGTTAAATCACAAAAACTAAAGTTTATGTTCAACATTTTCAAATGTGCAAATAACGATGAAACCGTCACCTTAGACGCTCCTAGACGCTAGGAAAATCACGCTGGATGCCTCGGAAACCACCCCGCACAAGCTCTCGCGAAGAAATTGAAGTTTGAAGTTGAAATGTTTTTTTTTTTCTTTTTCCTCCATGGTTTCAGCCATGGCCTTCTTTATTTCCTGATTTTACTCTTTTGTTTCGTATTTCATACTTAAATAAAAAATGACAAATGGTCAAAGCTTCAGTCAACCCGCTAAACCAAAACAGTTATGCGCGACCTTACGAAAACGGCCATAACTTCTTCTAGAAAATTCCAATTCACGAACGGTTTGAAGCCTCATAAACTAGACTCATAGAGCTTTCCAACCATATATAATTTGCTACCTAACTATTTCCCAATTGGTTCAGATTTAATTCCAAAGTTGACCCAAAATTTGACTAACTTAACATTGCATTTTTTTTATTTCTAATCCCAAGTTTACCCTTTATTAACCATTTCAAAAATTTTCACCTCGTCCTAGTTGGTCATTGTTGATGAAAAGTCAACTAGTTTGGTCAAAAAAGGTGAAAGGTCAATAAAATGCAATTTAAATGAACTTTAAATGCTATTAAATATATGCCAGGTTTGGGGTATCACAAAGAAGCCCGAGTAGTACCGCCCAGAATTTCCAAAATAATATGGCCAAATAAAGGCTCTAGAGAATACCAAATAGATCCCAAATAAAAATCTTACTAGACATGAATGCGATAATAGAATCCCAACTAAAAGTACCGAGAAAATACCAATAAACAATCTGAAGCAGAGTCTAAACAAGAATCCCAAGTACTGTTCAGGAAGACTCCAGACAAGAAATCCAGTCAATCATATTACAGAGGTTTCAAGGAAGTCTTTAAAAATATATAGCTCAAGAAGCATCTGAAGAGGGAATCCAAAATGTACGCCAACATATATATACTTATCAAAAGTCCATGAATGAACACCAAGCTGAATAACCAAGTAGATTTCCAAAATAATATTGCTACTGAATATTGGGTAAAATACCAGAGGAAATGCCATGCAGGTACACCATATACTATTGAGGAGTTCCAATCACGATTGCCAATAAAATATCAAGAAGACCAGAGCAAAGATATTGCAGACAATATTATGCAGCAAGTCCAATAAGAACTCCGATTGCCAAATCCACTGAGAAATGTCCACAAGGAATACCAAGGTAGTAGGCCTCACGCAAAACTGATCATTGTAAGCAGACTCAAATCAAAGTTCACCATAAGAATGCAGAAAGAACACCAAAGGTTGATTAAAATCTCAACCAAGTCTCCCACAAAATGCCAATATAGAAATACCCGATGAATGCCCAATCAAGAAGACATTAAGGAAAATGCTCCAAAGAATAATCATGTAGAACTCCAAAGGAAGTCATTTACACAAAGAATAGAAGATAACCTTCAAGGAACCCCAAAAGAAAGCTACTCTTCCACAACTGTTGAGCACATAGGAGGACCTTAAAGATTCGCCAATAACCGAGCTCCGAAAACAAACACTAACTCCCAAATAAAGGCTAGTCAAATACTGCTCATTCCCATCAATCCACATAACTTGGGGCTTGTTACTAACCACTTCTCTTTAGGGGAAAAAGAAGTCTTTCTTACCATTTCAATAGAACATGTATGAATGCCAATTTATCACAGTTATACACATGCCTTAAACTATTATGCAAGCAAGTTTACAAAACAGTTTATTCAACAAAGTCACTCAAGCACGGCAATCAAGTCAAGCACAACATAATCAATTCAAATCACGGTATAACCAACTCAAGACATTTCAATACACACATTACAAGCAATACTTCAAGCAAATAACAATTCACAAGGTCAATTCGATTCACGATACCAATTCAATAAGTCAATTCAATGCACAACTAGACACTTCACTTAACTTAGCACACAATTAACACATAACACATCACTATATCACATCGGAGCACACATTCATGTCAAGACACACAATCTCACATACAAGCAAAGACTTTCAAGACGCACTTAACAAGCACACATTCAAGGGCCACTACCCACCAGACCGAGGACCCTGTCCTGGCTTATGAGCTAAACAAGCTCTGATACCACCTATAACACCCTGATCCCTCTCGAGACCGGGAGTCCTATCAATCAATCTAATCGCAACCCAATTCCTAACCCGGTCATAATTTTTAGGGAAAACGGACGGAGTCTCTCCTGTTTCTAGGCAAAAAAAAAAAAACTTGCAACAGCATATAAGTGGACCAATACCATGTCCTAACATTCAACCACCTCAAGGCCATCCGAGCCTTGGTTCTCAACAAGCAATCACAAGCAAATATACATTTATGCTTAGAAATTAAACTATACCAACCTATTGCATAAGTTAGACTATCATACCTTTCCAACTCTTTTCCTTTGGACATTACAAACATGCATTAAAGTTAAGCCATACTAACTAAATACATAATCTAACTTATCAAACCACTTCAATAATCTAATAAAACTTATATTACATTCCTTTTTAACATTAAATACAATCAACACATGAACATACATCTTTACAACTTCGACAACTCAAGCCACATAGGCACGCAAGACAACTCTTCAAGCACGAACTTTCCAGCTAACAAGGCATTTCCTGAAATGTGGTGGTAAGGAGTGAGTATACACAACACGTATAGTCAGTGAGGGCGAGAAAAATATGGAATTGGAGAGAAAGAAAGTCGTGGAATGCAAATAAGACAGTTAAGCAATATAACTTATAAATAAGCACTCAAGACAAACAAACAATACAATAAGCAATTACTGAAAGCATTAACACAACCATTCCAAACTAAACCACACTCTGAAGGCGATGGTTCACTCATACGAGCAATGTACTATTTCACGAGCGATACATCAATCTTGAGCTTGATGTTGACAACGATGACAATAAGCACGCAACCACCTTATAACTTCAGTTTGGAATACCCCGGAAGTATCAATCAATTCTACGACCCAAATCTCCCTGGGCGGCAACCGAAGTGAGAAAAGGGAATAGGACACGGAGCTAGAGCAACCAACACTGGCAGCCCGAGACTACTCATAGAGGCCCATCACTCACGCGCCTGACACTATGCAATGCAAGACACGACACAAGCATTATACGATCGATAGTACAACTATACAAATTAGTGGCAATAAACGAGATAACAAGAACAACACTAACAAGCATTATCAATAATTGATATACAATTCAATCATAACCAACCTTAACAAGCATAACAAGCAATAATAAGCATTCTATAGGCATTAGACTATGAAAACACACAAAATCACAAAATGACCGCAACTTTCAAAACGCTACTCCTTTCAAACGAGCCACGAGTTTTGGAAACTGACTTCACCAATCCACCTAGGTCACCATAAGGCACGTCTAAAGACCCCGAAACCCTACTTAACCCTAGAATTCACGCAAATCCCCGATTTCCCCCTTTGCTCATTTGAACTATAGCTACCTCAACCGATTACCCAACCAATGTCACAACTATACCAAAAGTGCTTCCATGACGTACCTCGACAATGCCTTCATGTAAATCGAGAAAATTCCAAACTTGACTGAAATGACCCCAACGTTCACTAAGCCATTTTTCTCTATTTTTCCATTACACAGACCAATTAAACCATACATTTAGGCATTCTAGCATATCTAGTACCTTCCTACATCAACAGAACGCTTAACGAAACAACTTCATCGAAACAGGGGTTTACTATTCATAATTTACTATTCAATTAACAATTTATATTTCAATTTCGATATTCAACCGCAGAAAATGTTAAAAAGCTATAAATACATGTTGTACGATTGCTAGGGAACATTCTTTAAGCCTCAAAACGATCAAAATAACATTCTATGGATAAAACCCAAAAATTAAAGTTAACACATAAAATATTCAAATGCGCAAATAAACATGAAACCCTCACCTTAGATACTCCTAGACGCTAGGGAAACCACGCTGGATGCCTCAGAAACCACCCCGTGCAAGCTCACACGAAGAATCGAAGATTTGAAGTTGAAATTTTTTTTTCTCCTTCTATTTTCAGCCAGCTTGTGGTTTGTTTTCAGCTTTGTTTTTATTTTTATTTTGTGCTATTTAAGCTATTATAAAGATGGCACAAGGTCAAATGGTCAAAGCTTTGGTCATTGCTCACTTAAGTTGGTCAATCTAGCTTATTTTATGCATTTTAAAGCTATAACAACCAACACAACTTTACTTCTAGCTAACAACTAAAACACTAAAATTAAAACACTAAATACTAGTTTTCACTATTTGCTGAGGACTGGAAATCGTTTCCTAACTATCTCTCTCGATATGCTATGCACTTTGCGACAATAAAAGAATAACAATTAAATCTCAAAGAGTTTAAGAAAATATAATTTTCGAGAAGTAACATAGTTCAAAATTTACTCCGGCTCGGAGCTACTTTTCATTTTATTGAAAACCGAGCATTAAGATACAAGAAAAATAAAACCGATTAACAAAATATGAAAATAAAGCTACAAATGAATGTTTAACTAAAAATAAACACATAATTCAATGCTAACATTTATGATAACACTTAATTAAATGCAATTAAATACCATTAAATGCATGCCGGGTTCGGGTTATCACACAGTGAGTGAAAGTGAATCGGTTAACAAGACTGAGAAAGATGCCTAGCTAGTTTTATCCCTGAGTAGGGGCCTCGAAAGGAGACTGCAAATGTTGTTGGAAGAATAGCAAGTTATGGTTGAAAGGCCAAGCTCCGAAAACTCCAATGCACTCCTTCAAGTCCCATAGCTTCTTCTCAAACAGCGAATGGAAGAAAGAAGAAATGGAGATGTGCCGCTATCCAGCCTATCTTGATGAACCAGAAGTGAGAAGGATTGGGTGAATTCAAGATTGATTTTCTTTTGCTTTTGTGTAGGGATCAATTGAATCTATTGCGCCCGACAGGCCGTTAGTCGCAAAGAAGAAGAAATGGGGGACCATCTTGATCTCGAACACGAAATAAGCTCTCTTGCGATCCCTACTACTTATGGGGCTGTGATCAAATTTGCTCAGAAAACTGGTAGATGAAATGGTAATGTATACGGAAGGGAACGAAGGGAAGCAATTGGACTAGACTGCTGATCTTCTGGATTAACCTAACCCTAGGAAAGAGACTATAATCGCCGCCGAGAATAAACATATTGTGTCGGATAACTGGAATCCTCTGAGGTCAGCTGAATAGGCTGACAATTGGCAGAAAATGCTGAGCAAAGGTGCTGGCCTAAAGAGTGAGGCTAATCCATAACATCAACTACAGAAGAATGAGGTTCAAGTAGATGAACATGAGAAGGCCGTAATACATCTCCATCATCATTCTTCCCCTGGGTTGATTAATTAGGTTAAGGAAAATATGAGGCGACTCTATTAAAGAGAGCATTCAAGGATACATCAAGTCTCTTGGATTTCACGTCATAGTATTTATATCCGAGAAAGACACAAGGCCTTAGGGACAATTTTTCTCTTAACTGCGCAGGAATATATTAACAAAGCACGTGCATCCAAACACTAACAAATGACTATAGTACAGGCCTAGTAAGAAGTTCGTAAGGTGCCGCTGCAGCTTCTTCCCTCTCTCTTCCCCTAAAAAAGGAGAGAGATGTCCCATCCTTTCTTTATGCACATCCATATACATAGCCAGACACAAAGGTGTACAATCCGGTCAAAATCTGCAGTTCTTTAAGTTCATTCACTGACGGTTCTCTTATTTGCTCTAGTGGCCGGCAAAGGCCAACCGAGAAAGGAGAACGAATGACTTAGGAATCAACTACTTCTGAGCAGACTCGTGGAGTTGCATCTTGGATTATCGTAGAATAAGATGAGCCGTCTTAGGAAATCACTTAACTTGAAAGACAGATGCCGCCGTTGCGAGGTGAGGTAACAACTTGTCTGGTCTTGCGGTGCACTCATTCCTGTTACGAGATGAGGCCCCTGCTTGACTCGAGACCAAGAATTCTTACAACTCGCACCAATAGAGGCACTGAGCGGCCAGAGATTGATTGAAAAGGCAGCCCAGCCACCCCATTCCCCCTTAGCCGCCTACCTATTCATGTTCGTAACTCGATCGGAGGTCAAGACTGTGGGCCGACAAAAAAATAGAAGTCGTCTGTCTCAAGTGATACATGAATTGCTCAGTAGTGCTTCGCCACTACTGTAGCTGGCGAAAATAGCTTAATGGTAGAGCATAGCCTTGCCAAGGCTGAGGTTGATGGTTCAAGTCCCTCATTCCGCTCCTGGCTTTGTCGTTTAATGGTAACGAGTGGAGTGCATAAGCCCCTTTAGAGATAGGGGCGAGTAGCAAGCAGCCCCATGTATAGGGTTCCAAACCTATCAACTTAAGAAGAGGGGGGCAAGCCAAAACCTACTCATGACAAGTTGCTGGCTTTTCATCAGTCGTTGCACGCTAGCGCACTTTTCTTTTTTAGCAGGCTTCTTCAAATATCCCAAAAAAGTAGGGGTTATAACTAGTTGCAGCTAGCTAGCAAGCTAGCATTTTCCCTTACTATACAAGAGGCTCTGAGGTGTAGAGCGCAGTGTACTAGTGAATAGGAAAAACGAATTGAGATTCCTAATGATGGATAGAGGTTGAGGATAGAACATGTTCGGTGCCTTGCCCTTGTCTCCTTCGCTGAAGACTGAAAATGTTGGGAATCCTATCGATAAAGAAGAGGCATAAGCATTACCTCTCGATCCAATCCGTCTTCCCTGGCCTCCCCAACACACTCTAGATACGAAAGAAAGCTCCCGCCATAGAGAAGGGATCTAAAGTTTGGGTCCCCTCGATCACCCTCCCTTGAACCTGAACTGGTCGAGAGAGATGAACTCGCACCATATTTTATAACCTTCGAATCGAAACACCCAACTAGAGATGGAATTATAGAACCTAAACAACTCAATTGAGAGCTCCGTGACTGGCTCAAGAGAAGCTCCACCAATGATTGATAGGCCATTCCCCCTAGCCATCTCTTGATCCCTCATTCCCCTAATCCGTTGTTACTGATTCATTCAAGGCATAGACTGCCCATTGTCTTATTAGTGTAGGTGTTCGTCAACGATGAAAGCCGCTGAACTTAAGACTCGAGTTGAAACAGAGGGATAGGCCCCCGGGAGGGCTTTCAGGGACTGGGCAAGACTGGTAGATTATAGAGCTAGGGAAAAATCGAAGGTTTGTCTATCGGGATTGGGCATGGACGAGCCTTGACTAGGCCAGCATTGATGAAAAAATGACAAAATCAAAACTTCTCATATCGCATCATTAACTGGTGTAGGATTAAAGATCAAGTCCAGGATTCGAGTCAAATAGACCTTCTCTCTCATCTGAGGGGGACGCAAGGAATTCAATCAAATCTTTTATGCCGACCCAAACTAATTACTATTTTTTAAAAGGAAGGAATGCAGGGAACAACTCTTTCATTTCGACTGGTTCTTGAAAGCTCTCAATCCTCGCTTCTCCCTCTCGCATCAATTCTACATTAGATGATGAGCCCATGAACAAATTTTCTCTTTTATTGGTGCCCGATAGGTAGGCTATTAGATTGAGTCGAAAGCCTACTAACGCATAAAGGTTCCGATTCGAGCGAGAGCCCAAATGTGGAAGGAGAGAAGATCTTGATCGAAAGCTCCACTATTCTGAATAGTGAGAAAGTCTTTTCAAAATTAGATTAAATCGACCGAGAGTCTCATCATTATTAGTTGGGCCAACTGACCAACCGAGTTAGGCTGGGCTTCCATGTCACAAAACCTTTCTAACGCCAAGAATCCCATTATTAATCGAATTGGGGTGGATCCATTTCATTGGCAAATGAAAAATCTATCGTTTTAACATTCAGAAAAAAAAACCTAGAAAAGAGGAAAAGTCACTAAGACAAGAGCTAGGTAAGCAAGAAAGAAGGAGAGGTGCAAAAAGGCAAACATCTCTATTGAGTGACTATAACTGCTATGGTTCACAGTCAATAGTTCTTAATCAACCCTTTATCGCTGAGCTTTATAAAGCTTTAAGAGAGATAAGGGACTAAGGTGGACCTTTGCTTCAAACTAAATTGGACCCAGACTTTCCTTCTTCTCCTGAAGAGCCTTGAGAAAGTCACCGGCGGCAGGTTAGTACAGTTCTCCTGCTATTGATTTGGCCATGTGTTAATTCAAGAGCTTTCTTCTTTAGTTTAGGATTCTAAATGATAATCAAATCAAAGGTATGAAGTAACTCAACTGATAAGGAGATAAGGTAGATGCTCGACCGATAGGGAGAGCATGGAAGATGCTCAACTGATAGGGAGATGAATGGAGTTGGCTGGGCGAGAACAAGAAGTGGTTGTTGTCCGGCGGCTGGTAGCTCTACTAAGCTAAGAACCGCTCATTGCCTTTTTTTCGCAAATAACATGTGCAGGTAGCCTAGGAAAAAAGAAGCAAGCTACCTCCACCTACCTCCCATCTATATCTATAGGTGGCAATGGTAAGAGCTGGGTGGCATGGTAACTGTATCGGCGGTCGGGGCCGACGCTACGCAATCTTATGTACGCCCCACCTCACATAGAAGAAGGGGAACCTCTTCAATAGAAGAACCCGTGTAAGTGGGAAGGGATTGAATCATTCATTCATCGGATATGTCTTTTTTCGCGATCCATTTCATGTAAACTCTAATTAGTTATCAAAAGGCCTACTTTACAAAGGGAATGTCGTCTCCCAAGAACCATAAGGTTCCCGGTAATCGGCCGCATCGGCTCGGTAACCTTGGTCACCCGCAACCAACCCTTTATTATGTCTTTCTTTCTGAAGGGCTTTCAGTGACCTATTGAAGCTATCAGTGTGATTGATCAGACAAGTACCATGGGCTTTTGGTGGACACAGAGCCAACGAGTTTAGTCGAATAGCGTAATGAGTATAAGGTTACAGAATAGAAGCCTTCGCCAACTTTGATAGGCATAGCATTACAAGCAAATAGAGCAGAGAGCTTACCGTTTATTTCTATTAGAGTCACGAGCTTGTTGTAGTCGGTCCTAAAAGGAAAACCCCGCTGCTTACTTGTTATATCCTCGCGTCCTTGCACAGCTCGGCTTGTTCTTCGAGCCCTGCTTCTCCCTTCCCCCTATCCCCATTCCTACCGTCGATATGGAGCATAGCCAAGTGGTAAGGCATCGGTTTTTGGTACCGGCATGCAAAGGTTCGAATCCTTTTACTCAAGATTATGAACACCCGATCGAATCTATCAAGAATGAGCTGACGACTATAGGGGAAATGGCTGACTGCAGTTTTTGAGCCCAGTTTCTTGCAAGCCAAAAGTTTGACTTTTTCCTACTTTGCTAAGAGAATGTAAAGACATCCTTCTAACCAAGGAATTTAACACAAGACTGACTTTGGCCAAGTTCTTTCATCAATCTCCTGGCCCTTGTAATACTCCTTGTTCCATAAATCAGTCGCTGGTTGATCTGGTTCATGGGACAGACGTTCACAGTCCTCCTTCCTCTAATCTAACACTACCTCGTTCGACCAGGCCTGTCGAGACAATACGAGAATGCGGGGGCCATTCTGCTTGCTTGTGTAGGCGAGGGCTGCTCGGCTTGGGCGTGCCAGAGGAGCTTCGAGTAACTTGATTCTTTCCTCTTCGATAGCCCAAACAAGTCACTCAAAGCTATGCCCTTTGCTTTGCCCCGTGCTATCTTTCTCCAGTTGCCCCAAGCCAATAGGCCGAAAAAGGTTGCAGTCAATTGCCATTCCCGTTCTCATCAAACAAAAGACTACAATACACACTGCCGGCAAGCAACCCTCGCCTACCTCATTTATAGGCATTTCTATCCGCCCACGCGTCTCCTGACCATAATGGTTGGTCTTGGCTCTACTCTTAGGTTGTGATGCGTGAGCCTCCAAGCAAGTGAAGGTTTTCGGGGTTAAAGGTATGAAGTAACTCGACTGATAAGGAGAGGAAGGTAGACGCTCAACCGATAGGGAGAGGGTGGATAAAGAGTTCTTTTTTCGCTTCGACTACCCAGAAGGAAAGCCTGGCTTGCTAATTGATACCGCCGCTCGATCGCCCCCTATTCTCATTAGCTTCTGATGGTAAGCCCTTAGCTTAATAGAAAGAATGTAGGTAGGGCAATCAAATAGCTTCCTCATAACCTAACAACTTTAGTGGTACATCAGCAAAAAGATCCAGGAAAGGGCTAAGGTGAATTCGCGGGTCTTTACTCAACTCCTAAATAAGGGCTGCTGCTTTCATTCCTGACCCGGTCGGCTAATGAAAGAAAGGAGAATAGGAATCCCAAGACGAGGCATCATGTTGTGAACGAGCGGACTCGGCTACGTAGAACGAATGCTAGGATATTTGAGGTGTCGACATTAAGCCACCCGCCCCAGGTTTGGGTGAAAAAGAGTTCTGTCTGTATTAAAAAGCGAGGAAAGGCGATCATAACAAAAGAAGCTTCGCAAGGATCTCTTACAGTTCCTACTTCACTATAACTATCCTTTCCTACGACTTTTTTCATTTCTTTCTAAATACAAAAGAGTAGGTGATAAAGAAAAGAATGAAGATTGGCTGGATAAGCTACTAATAGGAGCTTCTTAAGGTATAGAGTAAACGAAGCCCTCTAAGAGAACGATGACGATATCTGTGTAAGGTGTAAGCAACAACATGACTTCCAGCATGTCATGGGATAGAGTTATAGAAAAGTAGATGAAAAGGGGCTGGAAGTTATCTATCACAAGAAAGGGACCCATTAACCAGAGTTTATAGCCTGGAGTCGGGTATCCATTAACCAGTCTATTTTTTGAACCTACGACTCGCCCACATGTACAACTCCTGAGAAGTGGATTTTCAAAGGGTGGACACCCGTAGGAACATTAAGGGCCTTGAGACCCGAAGAAAAATGTGCCCAAAGTGGATTTTCGGGTGTATTAATGCCCAGGAAGGAAGTCAGGCACTCATCTCAATCTCAGGGACATGCCCAGAAGAAACTGCTAGTGTCAAGTTTTCTGGAATTGAATCAGGATTGTCTTGTGCCAAAACTGATTGCACTAGGAGAAGAAAGCCAGGTTATTCCGATTCCCTTTAAGTTAGGGATTCGTTTAAAGCCTTTTGCTAGCATTACAGCTGAATAAATGGCATCAGATTCATTAGATGCGGACACATAGGTCTTCGAGCATGTAGCCACACAAAGAAAAAATGCAATTGAGAATACAATAGACTAGCGACGAAAGAGCGAAGGGTTTCCTTACCCCCAAAGATGCTTTTTGCCCAAGTCCTCCCTGGACAAGAAATGGTTATGAACAGACAAGGTCAATGCACCTCCTTCCCTAGAGCACCGTATTAAAGAATGATTGCCCTAGGGGCTATGCCCTCCTAAGCACGAAATGAGACTATTATGATTTCGCTTTTTAATGAGGAAAGTGCCTGGTCTAGAAGACCATCTTTAAGAGAGAAAGTTCCTTGCCGAAAGCAATCGAAGGCTCTCTCAACCCAAGACAAGAGGTCAAGAGGCCTTGTCCGTGTGGTTACCACCTAAAGCGGATAGCTTTTACAACCATAAAATCGGGGTAGAAATCACTAAGATCTAGGGATTAGCAGGTTGGCAAAGTCAACTTCTTTATGGATTAGCTGGTGAAAGAGTAGATTAGAGGTTTTAGCGTAGAATGACTTAGAATAGAACGAGCACCAACGACTAAGCAGAATAGAATGATGACTGCCAACATGCCTTCAACCACTAAGATGTGGATTCAAACTTCGGATGCGCATCCCTACCAATAGAAGGGGCGGAGACTCGCACATCACCGAACTAGGAGCTACCTAAGAGTGAATTCCTGTATTTGAAAGATGTAGCTATCCGCCTTTCAGGAGTAGCTCTGTGAGGAGTTTGGAATGTAGTATATTAACTATTTTGTTTTTGTTTCATCAGTTGTGATGGCTCTTCTAATCAGGCTAGGCAAGCTAATCACGCAATCCATCTTCCTCGTAAGAGAAGGAAATCTGTCTGTCCTGTGGGAGAAGTTAAGACGACTCTTGCACCTTCCCCAGTAGCGGTGGAGGAGCCATTGAATGTTATTGTCTAGTTCTTATCTTTCTCTACAATAGCAACTTATTCTTCATAGGGGAGTTCCATATCAAGAGTATTAAACCCAAGGCCGTCAAGAGCCAGGCGTTCTATGACCTCATAATCAACTTTTTGATTTAGTGAAAATCAAATTAATAATCAACTATGTAATCCAGCTGGCATTGAAAATAGATGCCATAATGATGGAAAATGATTTGGCTTAAGGGAATGAAGGAACCCTAGGTCTCGAGAAGGAAGAATATCACTAAGTTAAAGAAGGAAATGCAATGAATCTTCTTCACCTCGAACGGGAGTTTGCTCTTTCACCACCAAGGTGAGAAAAATTGGAAGATATTTTATATAGAGGAAGCTCTTGTCTCTCACTCTTGCCTAGGAGCAGGTCAAGTCTATGTTTCCAAGGCAGGCAAGCAAGAAATGCTAATTTGATAGGCGTAGCGAAGTCACCTCCATTCTCGATTTCTATTGCGACAACGAGAGCGTTCCTTATTGGGATTTCTTTCTGCTTGTTTTCCTGGTCAATCAAGCTTTCAACGAGTGACTCTTGGTTGTGGGGCCTCAAATAGTTGGTTCATTCTAACTTATTCAATTAGTTCGTCTTTCTTCCCATTCCCCCATATTCCTTATGTCGACTATCTTTAGCCCTAATGACATCTTTCGATTCCCCTACTTTAAAGAGATAGATCCTCATTTCCCATTCAATTTTCTATTTAACTGGTGATCAAGTATCAACAAAAGATCTTATTAGCTTAGGGGCATAGCGATAACTCGAGACCTTCCTCTCTTAGGCTTACAAGTATTGACTAATTACAGAATCTATATATTCCCAGAAGCCCGGCAAGAATTGATAAAGATGTGAAAGGTGAAAGAAGCCCTTCAAATGAAAGTCCCACAGTTGATTCTCAGGCAGCTTGTACTGGTATACTAAGAAGAATGGTGATACTTCCCTTCAGTCAAGTGAGTCACTATTCACTTTCGTTCAAAGCCCTGCTACTGTTGCTGATTCTCACATTTGTCACTTTGTGCATTCTCTGCCATCAATTTGATTCTGGTCATGTCCTTTTTCTAGTGCAAGAAGTTACTTCACAAGCCCTTTTGTAACAGCTTATTCTAGCGAAACAACCTATTTTATGTCAAAAGAGAGAACAACTAATTCAACAGCAGCAGAGTGAAGGGATGCAGATTCAATGGATCTTCTTTGCTCTGATTCAATTCTTGATAACCTGAAACCAGGAAAGAGCCAAGTATCGGGAGGGATGGAACTCTAAAATGGACATCTGAGATGAGAAGCGAAAGGGCTAACAGGGGATAAGCATTCACCAACAAAGACCCACAGCTCTGACTTTGACAGCGCTTCCACATTCAGTTACCTTTATAAGAGCTACTTTCATTTCTCTTCTTTGCTTCTGATTCAATAGCACCGGAGACTTGAACATGGATGCCATTAATAGTGATTAGGCAAACAAAGTCTAATCAAGGTATAAAATGGACTTCTAGATTGCTTTCGGAGTGTTCAATGTTATGATAAAATAGGGTATCCCTACTATGCTCTGGCTGCCTTTCCACTTCTCAAGCTAGAGCCGAATTGACACCTTATGGTTACCGACTTCGTGGATCATTTCAATCCACACTCTGGCTAAGCCTTATTGGGTGGAAGACTACCTCTCTTGACTAAAAGAGGAGTAAATAAGATTCTTCTCTAATATAATTATCGAGGTTTACCAACTTAGACCACTTTAGGGACTAGGGGAAGAGACTAGTCTTAGGATGTAATGGCTTTCCGGCTAGTCTATCCCTTCTGCTCCTTGTCTATCTGCTCTGTACTATGCATTGTATCTTTCGCTTCAAGTTTCATTTCTAAAATCCTTCTTATGTTATGAGTTAAAACCAATTCAAATAAAGGTTTGAAGTAACTCGACTAATAAGAAGAGGAAGATAGATGCTCGACCGATAGGGAGAGGAATTGGAAACGGCCTATTTTGATGAAGGAGAAACTGGCTATATTCTTTTCTTTTACGCCATGAAAATGGGATACATAGAAGGGATCTCAAACTGCTACTTCATCTTCTTATACTGAACCGACTGCTGCTTCTGGAATTGCTCATCGTGCTACTGGAACTACTGGATCAACGACAACTCACTGTTGGGGGCTATGACTAAAAATAAGGGTCTGTTCGATCTGTCGCTCGTTCTAACCTGGATCAGTTGTATCTGTCATGAAAGGTAGTTAGTCATTATAGGTATAACCACATGGGTAGTACGTACGGGCATAAGTAGTGACCTAAGTAGTATGGGCATTATGTTGTAGATTTGAGTTTTTACCCATTTTTTCTTTTTAGTAAAAAAGGGCTAGCTTGTAGATGTTATAAAGTGAACTGCTGTATTCCGTAAAGCAGTACTTAGCTTCAGTCTGAAAAGTCCTAGGCGTACTAGACTAGAATGGATAGCACAGGTCGAAGGTGAAACTTCTACTTACACTTGTCATTCCTAACTCCGTGAAGGTTAGTAATCAATCAAATCGTCTCTTTTCAATATCCGGTTATCCAGTAAAGAAGGAAGGAAAGGGTTTCATGGTATATTATTTTTAGAGTAGAGTTTTTTTGGATCTGTCTTTTATCCTTATTTCTTTCATGGGATTTGGTTTTAAGAGTCTACTTCATACCAAGGAAAGTCCGATCGTAGAATAGCAGGTGATTGGATTTGAGAGCATAAGTTACCGAGGAGCCGAAAGAACAAGCCGTGAAGGTGGGTTCACGAACAATCATCATACGAAACAAACCAACTACAACTTTGTTCGGCGGAACCACTTGCGCTTATTGCGGGAGATCCGGGAAGCTACCTAAATGGAGAGCCCACGCACGCATGGGTGGTTGATAAACACGTATTATTGGGATGGGGCAGCAGGCAATGGATACCGTTCCTCCACCCCAGCCTGCAGTTGGTAGGCCAAATCCCTCTGTCCAAGTGATTCAGTTGAAGCTTTGGGCATAGAGCGGAGCGAGCCTGGGGAGAAGAGTAGAGTCCAGCAACATTGAGCCCCAAAATAGAGTTTCTATTCCAATCCCTACTCAACATGGTACCTTAAGGAGAATCAGAGGCTAGTTGCTAGTAGAAGTAGCACGCCAAAGAGCAAAGTGAAACATTCACAAAGAAATGGTATAAGGAGAAGGGAAGCCACAACGGTTAGCAGCTACCCGAGGTAAGCCCGTCAACCTCTCTAATTTTTCCTCATTAGAAAGGAGATAATAAGCCCATAAACTTTGAAGCTTCCATTTTTGGCAGCTGTTAGGCAAGTGATACCATACGCAAGTCCGGATCTATATAGTGAAGGTGTGTTAAGGCGAGTTGATGAGCTAATACGGCTGGCTTACTTTTCATATGTGGAGGCAAGCTGATGTTAAGCCCTGGGGCCAGCCACAAAGGAATAGGTTTGAACTAAGATAGTCTGTCTTTCAGCTGACCTTTCCAAACCATGCTTCGCCATCAAGCTAGAAAAAGACTAAGCAAGTGTTGTCCTAAAAAAAGAAACAAGGAATTGACAAAGCCAACCGGGCGGTGAAAACACTCCGCCTATGGTGATAGCGTGCCTTGTAAAAGAACTGGGTAGTTTTTCCTTTCCCTCGCAGTCAATGCGTTTGGCTTTCTATCCTATTGAATAGAATAAGAAAAGGCCCAGTAAAGTAAATAAGTAGGATAGATAGTTACCCGACTCTGGCCTTGAAACAATGACCTGACATAAGTACTCAAAGGTGGCCGACGTCCTACACGCCTAATGTAAAGTGAAAGTGTCTGGTTTGATAGAACCAAGTAGTAGTTCTTCGGAAAGAAAAAGAAAAAGACTCCAACGGACTCGGGTAATACCATTAGGACAGAAAGAGATTGGGGTACGGAGTAGTGAAGTGGAAGGGAAGCATTGGACCAACCAAACATGCTAACTCTCTGGGCAGAGTTGCTCTTTATTTAATTTATTTAAAGTGGTTGAGGGAATAAAAGTCTCGAGTGATAGTGATAACAAGAGAGTGGAAATCACTCAATTTACATTCAAAGGATCAAGATGATGAGAGATGCCCACCTGGGTGCCTTTGATAGCGCATACGGTAGGTATAGAAAAAAGGGCTAGCTTGCCAATCAGTCCTAGGTAGAGAACTATGGGGTTTTCAGAATACAGGTACTTGCGTAATACAGTTTTCCCAATCGAAGTTCAAATGCCCTTCTTTCATTCGTTCGAAAGGTAGGATCGATATAATGCTAATGTGATTGTTTCTAAGAAATTACGGGTGAGAAAGTTCATCCCTGCATTTCTCAATTGACCTCTGACTCACTCAGAAACTCTTATCATAACCTTTCAATCCAAGTATGCTACGAACCAGAGTCTAACTAACTTGCTTTTTAAGGAAAGAAAGAGGTCGTATCTCTGTATATGATAATTAAAGTCGCTCGATTCCGCCCTTTAGCTTGGCATGTTGATGGAATAACTTCTCTCTTTTTCTACCCGGGGATCTCCTCTTATACTGTTATTGATATAGAATACATAAGAATGACATTCCCTTCCCCAAAAGCCTAGAAGTCAGCCATAACTCTTAACGACGCAAGGAATAACTATCATTTCGTGCCCAAGTCCAAGCACGAGATGAGACTTACCAACTGATCCTAGTGGCTCTGGGTCAAGTCATGAAGGGTATTTGATTGATTTGAGCTCTATCGTCCTATTCTCTAACTAAACTAGTCCACTAGCGAGGGTAGACAAATCACTAAGTAGAGTCTCTAATGTTAGCAAGATCCGCTGCGCTATTGAAAGGCTCTTAGCTACTTATCCGGGATTAGAAAAAGGCATAACTGCTCTTATCATAAGGGCTAGGCTACTAGATGGGAAGGAGCCCACTAGGCGCAAAGCGATGAGATGATTTCTTATATTATCTTTACGGTGTAGACTCTATATAACCATAAAAATATATTGGTTTGATTTTGGTAAGATCAGAGCCTTATGTTGGAGGAGATTGATTTTACTTGCCACCGTACTTTAATTAGTCTTCCACTGTACCTGGATTCTATAAAGCTTAAAAGGAGTATACCTCGGGTCGCAACTAGTCTATAGGCATTACTTTTTCCAGTCTTTGTCACGATCAGTAGAAAATAATAAGCTCCACCTATGCCAACCAAAAGCTCATAGAAATGAGTTCAAACTACTTACTAGTAGAGACGTATGGGAAGGAGAGTAATTCCAACTGTTTCCTATGGTGACAAATTATATTGGTAGATTCTAACCAAAAGTAGAAAGGGGGTTCTACCCATGGATCAACTGACGCAGTTCAGATACTAAAATAATCTCACCAGATTACTTCCTGAGACGATAGGTGACCTACATTTCTTTTCATGTACAAACCATCGGTTGAACTTCTCTTCGTCAGAATAAGTGAGCTCACTTCACAAACCCAAAGCGTTAAACTCACCTATGTTTAGCAATTACATGTACAGTCCAAGAGTTGCAGAGGGGATAGAAGGATATAGGCAAGTAAAGAACTAGTTTTGCTAATATCACTTTGCATAGGATCACTCGCCTTAAGGCTCTCTCAGAGAAATTTCAAAAACAGATTATGGAATGAAATTGATGAGAACTGTCTTGTCAAAAAAGCAAATCTAAGTAGATCCAGAGATGGATCGCCTACGAAACAAAAGGGACAATCGCTCTGAAACCTTGCCTGGCAATTCCATTAGACCTCAAGCCACCAAAATACGCTGCTATGCCCGCCCCTACCAACTCCAAGACTGACTTCGGATTCGGATACTTGGATCAAATATAGGAAAGCGGGGACCAAAGCCCGAGTTCAATCAGTACCATCGCTATCAGAAATGAAAGACTGTCCAACTGTATGAAAGAAGCAATCAAGACGCAACAGCAGCTTTATAGCGGAAGAATATGATACGGAGACTTTCATTGCCCTTAACTCCTCACATAAAGCAACAAAGCAAGTGTCAAGTATAGCAAGAACATTATCTATGAATATAATCCCGCAAAAGTCAAATAAAGACGTTCAGGCGCTCTAGTGTCTAAAATATGGTTGGAGGAGTTTTCCTGCCAATTAACTGCTGATCTCATTGCCATGATTCATCATACAGATTTCATCGTCGCCAACATCTTTCAAGAAATCGCTGGAAGCAAGGACACTCTTGGATAAGACGAGAGTCACAATGCTTCCACTCTTACTGGGCTCTATCGAGTTGTTCATAGGATTGATGTTTTTGATCCCAAGTGAATCTTTTTTTTCACCTGGTGCTGATACGAGTCTTGACTTCCCCTACACAAAGGAGAACAAGAGGTTGGACTTACTTCCATCCTTAGATTGAGGAGTGAAAGCCACTCAACTATAAGGAGATGAATGAATTTATAGCCATGTTGAGAACAAAGAACACTGATGTGTGCTAAAGGACTGGAGCAAGCCGATCTTCTTCACAATGGCAAGGTTGGACCATGTGAAGAACTTGACTGGACTCGTTAAATGGTATGGCAAGAATACTCGTCTCCGGGAGCAGGTTCACCTTGTTATGGATGGTGGTGATCGGAGGAAAGAGTAGAAAACTTGGAAGAGCAAACAGAGATGAATAAGATGTAAGGCCATATAGATAAAGACAACTTGAATGGTCAGTTCAGGTGGATTTCTTCTTGAAAGTGCTAATGAGTTCCCTTGCCCTTGGATGGTAGGCCCGGGAATAAATGCCATTAGTCAGTCCGAGTGGGAGTTCGTTCTGGTCAAACGGAAGAAAGGCGAGCAAGACAGTGTTAGTGCATTGATGCCTAGAATTCGCTTCTTGAAGGTAAGGTTGTAGCCTTTGTCAGGTGAGAAGTCCACCTTTGTCTCCATCTCCGGTTCCAGGGCCAGGCAAAGGCCAACTGAACTATTTATCTTTCTTTCCATCCCCACGGCCTCGACCAGCAACTGCAAATGAACACCCACCTGCATAACCTTTCTTCGAGTCCGTTAGTTAGCTCATCACCGATACCTGGTGTAGCTGCATCTAATAGGTAAAAGCGAGTACGAGCAACCCTCCATCTTCTTCTTTTCAATCTCCTGATCCCTCCTTAGCCTCTAACTCTAACGCTTTCTCCTAGGAAGGATAACCTTAGGTCCCCCTTAATAGGCTGGCACTAGATGTACTCGGCTCGGAAGCTCCTGTTTTACTTCTATCCCCATCTCTTGTCCCATCCATGTAACCAATGCTTGAAAGCAGGTGTATTAAAAGAAATAGGAAAGGGCCGATTCCATTCATCCAAGGCTTGGCCATCTCACTTCCATCCTACAACCTCTCGAGTCTTCCCCTTCCAAATAAGCAGGCAATAACCGCATTCATGATTGATTGACATTCTCCACTAGCCACTGTAACGCCCCAACTCAACCCTACCTACGATCAGTCAGGACGCAACAGAATTTCGGCAGTATAATGATAGTAACACGGATACCGGGCTCTAAACCAACCCCTTTGTAACTCATACAACCAACTTCAAGATCAACAACTCCACAACCATGTCAACAACATGCAACGCAATCATTTCCATATATTAAACATCTATTCAACAATTCATTCAAAAGTTATAAGCCTCCGTTCCAACATTATACATAGGCTATATCATATATTTGCAAAATAAAATAAAACCAGTCTAGTAATCTAATCATGTTCAAAAGAAAGACTACTAAACTAGCATTACATAAGTCTTTATCCTTAGGTAAGTTAAACAATACAATATATTACAAAAACTAAGACAAACTCATGGAAACGACTCCGGCACATAAGACTCATCCACGTAAAGCACATTCTTAGCCTCTAGAGGCATGTACCCATAACCCGGTTCAATAACACTTGCTTGCAGATAACGAATGAGAGTGAGCTTATATAAAACAAGCCCAGTGAGGAATTCTATAGATCTTTTTGAAAACATTTACTTTACCCTTTAAGAAAATCATCCCACAAACAACAATAATAACAACTTCATTAACATCAACTTTTTAATTAAATGACCATTCAATTATGAAATGATACACTAGTTGGTGTAGCTCCAAACACCATCACGACCTCAACCATCTTCTTATAACTCCCATAATACACACCCGAGGTACCTCATCTAGCCCCTCTCTCCATGGCATCTCCGTCCATGCGAGATGGGGGGTAGTCTGTGATAGTCATGTCGTTATCAACCCGGTAGCCCAATGCTGCCTGAGAGGTGGCACATACTATCACAACTCATGACAATAATAATAAACATTCATATTACGAAAGGACAATAAAAGTAGGTTGCCTATCTCCTGACATCATAAATAATCAAAGTTAACATCATTTCAATAACATAACATCAATTAATCAAATAACCAATTGACAACAAAGTTAGATGACAAAGTAGGCCACCCAACTTAACATGCATTAAACCCCACAACCAATCCCGAATCGAACCAACAACAACCCAAGATTCAACCACTCAAACACCACCCAAACAACCAAAGACAACATTTCAACATTTAAAGAAAGACTTCACAAACTTCCAATAATCATAACTTACAATCTACTAATCCAATAACCTCTAAACCACTTTCTATCACTCACCCACTCATGCAACTACATTAACTTCATTAGAGACCAACAAAAAGCCATCCGAAACAAGTCCAATAACCCTAATTTTGGCAATGCTCTTGGCTGAATTTTCTGAGATTTTGCTACAACATTCCAATCAAAAATTCGGCATTACAACATCACTACCCCGCAATTAACAAACTTTTAGAAGCCTCAACCAACCAATTTCAACCACTACAACAACAATTATTCAACAATAAGCCAAATACTCAACTTTAATACCCGAAAAATAGATATACATGCTACTGCTGTTCAAAACTTACAAAAACGCACATAAACGATCCTTGACATCTACTGAGCAACAATCTAACAACAATTTAACAATTCATCGGATAAAAATTCAATTATATGAAAATGGCATAAAATAGCATTTTGAGATCTAAAAATTTTCTCTCACATTTGATCCATAACAAAGCTAGGAATGCGTGCAATAGGTGCCTAACAAGTGGAATGCAACTTGGTTTGAAAAGCTTTGGCCAAAAACTAAGTTTTCTAAAGAAAATTTGCTTTGAAAACCTTTGAAATTCTTCTCTCTTTTTCTGGCTCAACCTCTCGGCCTTGTGTGTGTTTTGTGAGTATGCTTGCTTTATTTTTAATGTGTGTTGATAACAAAATAGGCTAAGTCAACAAAAATGAAAAAGTCAAAGTTGATTTCTAGTCTTTTAATTAGTATTTTTTAATCTTTTAATTATTTTTTCTTGACTATTTTGCTTACTCATATGCATTTAACACTTAGACTATTTTAAGTAGCATATTTGTAGGTGACAACAATTTTCATATGCATACATTAACACCCGACTCGATTAAAAACTCAATTTTTGTAAAAGAAGGTGTAAAAACCTTTAAAATTCCTAATCTGATTTAAAATCCGTTTTAATCAGACATGGGTCTATTAATATCAGATGACTAGGTTTTAATACGTTTAAAACACCTGTGTAAAACATTTAGAGGATTTGTTTTCAAAAATACTATTCACAAAAATCGATGATAAAATTTTTGATGCCAATTTCGATAAAAATTTCATGAATGCACACTTAGCACATAATAGGAATATAAATCATAGAATTAGCACATTCTAACTCATATAACACATAAACATGTCAAAACACGCAATTCTATGCAATGGTAAAATTTGAGATTTCACATTCTCCCCAACTTAAAGAAATTTCGTCCTCAAAATTCTTACTTGCTGGACGGAACAAATTTGAATACTGTTGCCACATCTGATCTCTCCTCTTCCAAGTACCTTCCTCAATACCATGATGCTTCCACAATACTTTGACCATCGGAATATTCTTCGACCTCAATTCCCGTTCCATCTGATCTAGAATACGAATCTGCCGCTCATCATAAGTTAGATTCTCACAAAGCTGTAACGGCTTTGGCTCTAGAATATGAGAAAAATTAGGATTATATTTTAGCAAATTAGACATGTGAAAGACATCATGAACATTAGAGAAGTTATCCGATAAAGCCAACCGATATACTAACTTGGCAACTCTGCCGGTAATCTTAAACGGCCCCGTAAACCTCGGACTCAGCTTAGCACCTTTACCATAAAGAACAAACCCCTTACGAGGAGACAATTTCAAGAAAACTCGGTCCCCGACTGTAAATTCCAAATCCCAACAACACTTATCAGCATAACTCTTGTATCTACTATGCGTTGTCAACATCCTCTCCCTGATCAACTGAACATTCTTAATCTTCTCTAGAAGCTCTGGTATGATAGTTGGATCAATAGCCTTCATCTCCCTTACTTCATCCTAATAAAAGTGATCAGCACTTACGGCCGTAGAGAGTTGCAAAAGGTGCCATCCCAATAGTCGCTTGATAACTATTGTTATAGGCAAACTCGGCAAGTGGTAGATGTTTTTCCCAGTTCTTCTCGAAGTCCAGACACAAGCCCTGAGCATATCCTCTAGAATCTGAATAGTCATCTCAGACTGACCGTCAGTTTGCGGATGATACGCTATACTAAAGTTCAACTGAGTACCCAAAGTCTCTTGAAGTTTATCCCACAATCGATAAGTAAATCGAGGATCTCAATCTGAGACAATACTAGATGAAATTTTGTGAAGTTTAACAATCTGATCCACATAAAGATTCGCCAATTTTGTAACCTCATCTCCCATCCTCATCGAAATAAAATGAGTTGTCTTCGTCAAACGGTCCACAATAACCCAAATCGCATCGTTATCTCTCGGTGTTCTAGGCAAACTAGTGACGAAGTCCATCATAATACCACTTCCATTCTGGTATTGCCAACGGCTGAAGTAACCCTGCGGGTCGTTGATGTTTGGCCTTCACTCGCTGACAAGTCAAACATCTGGATACAAACTGTGCAACCTTCCTTCTCTTGTTATTCCACCAGTAATGTTGTTTCAAATCTCGATACATCTTGTTTCTACCGGGATGAATGGTGTACTTAGAATTATGAGCCTCCTCCAGAATATCTTTCCTTAAACCCAGTACATCGGGAACATACACCCTATTCCGAAACTGAAGAATACCATCTTCATGTAATTTGAAGTCAGACTGATCATCCGTTATCTGATCCTTGATCTTTTGAAATTTTGAGTCAAGTTACTGAGCTTCTCTAATCTGAGATAGCAATAAAGGTTGAATATGGAGATGTGAACACATCACCCCAACTTGAGTCAATTCCGGTCTCCAATAACTGACTTCATCAAGAACCTCCCACTTTTTAACAGCCAAACAAGCCCTACTCGCCTTACGGCTAAGAGCATATGCTACAACATTTGCCTTCCCAGGCAGTTAATTGGTAGAACAATTATAATCTCTGAGAAGTTCCATCCACCTCCGTTGACGCATATTTAACTCATTTTGTGAGAACAAGTACTTCAGACTTTTATGATCAGTGAAAATCTCGAACTTATTGCCCCACAGATAATGACGCCATTTTTTCAGTGCGAATACAATTGCCGCCAACTCAAGATCATGGGTCGAATAGTTCACCTCATACGGCTTCAACTTTCTAGAAGCATAGGTAATAACCCTGTCATTCTGCATAAGTACACAACCCAAGCCTTCCTTGGATGCATTGCTAAAGATAACCATATTATCGGTTCCCTCTGGTAGAGCAAGCACTGGAGCGGTAGTCAACCTCTTTTTCAACTCCTGAAACCCACTCTCACATTTCTCATCCCACGTAAAGCTTGTTCGTTTATGAGTTAACTTAGATAGTGGCCCTGTAATCTTAGAAAAGTCATTCACAAACCTACGGTAATAACACGCCAAGCCAAGGAAGCTACGAACTTTCGAAACATTCTCCGGCCATTTCCATGACATCACCACTTCAATCTTAGTGGGATCTATAGAAATACCTCTCTGAGTAATCATATGACCAAGAAAAGATATTCGTTGTAGCCAGAATTCACATTTGCTGAACTTTGCAAACAGCTGATGCTTCTGCAGCTTCTGTAGGACAAGTCATAGATGTTGATCATGCTCTGATTCAGTCTTAGAATAAACCAAGATATCATCAATAAATATTACCACAAACTGGTTGAAGTACGGCTGAAAGACCCGATGCATAAGATCCATGAATACTGCCGGTGCATTAGTTAGTCCAAAGGGCATAACTACAAATTCATAATGCCCGTATCGAGTCCTGAAAGTAGACTTTGGAACATCCTCCGTACGGATCTGAAGATGATAATACCCCTGCCTCAAGTCAAATATAGAGCATACTTTGGCTCCCTGAAGTTGATCAAACAACTCGTCAATCAGTGGTAAAGGATACTTGTTCTTGAGGGTCACCTTATTCAAACCACGATAATCGATACATAATCTCAAGGTACCATCCTTCTTTTTCAGAAATAAAACAGGTGCTCCCCAAGGCGAAGAACTCTATTGAATGAAACCCTTATCCAATAACTCCTGCAACTGAGTTTTCAACTCCTTAAGCTCAGTTGGTGCCATCTGGTATGCTGATTTAGATATAGGTTGAGTATCGGGAATTCGATTAATCACAAACTCAATATCTCTGTCTGGTTGCAATTCTGGCAACTCCTCGGGAAATACATTGGGATATTCTCGAATTATAGGAACTTCCTCCAGCTTAAGATGATCAGAAGGGTTTTTGATCAAATAAGCTAGATAACCCGAACACCCCTTACTCACCAGGTTAATAGCTTTAGTTGATGAAATAATAAAACTGGTCTTAGCATCCTAGTTCACCACTACCTCAACCACTGGCTGATCTAGCAACCAAAACCGTACTACCTTTTTTTTACAATTTAACTAGGCATGATACGTAGAAAGCCAGTCCATACCCAAGATAACATCATAACCCCGGATAGGAAATAGCGTAACCTGCGAAGGAAAATGATGACCCTTAACATGTGTTTGACTGTCTTTACATACTAACTCAGTCACATATTTAGCAGTCAAAGAAGTACTAAACTCAACCACATAAGGCAATCTTTCAGGTTGCATGTTAAAATGTTGCACACAAGTAGGTCTAATGAAAGAATGGGTAGTACCAGAATCAATCAACACTTTAACAAGTTGATCGAGTATAAGGAAGTTACCTTCCACAACTACCACTGCCTCAAGCGCTTCCTCCAAATCTACTACGTAGGCCAGAGCCTGAACCTACTGCTGCTATGGTGTACCACTGGTAGGTCGACCCTGATAACCCTGCGTTGTTGGCCGACCCTCAGACCTCTGAAACCTAGGACAATCCCTCACCCTATGTTGGCTGCTGCTGCAACCCAAACACGTTCCTGCTTTCACCCTACACTCGGCCTCCAAATGGCCCTGACGTTTACAGTAAGCACACTGCGGTGATGAAGTACTGACACTGCCCCTAGAAGGCCTAGAAGCTGAATAAGTAGCTGAACCAGCCTGCTGCTAAGGTCTCCCAATGCCAAGCCTATATTGACCCTGAGACTGGGTCGGCCTGTACTGTGACTGATCCTAGTAGGACCCCTGCTAAAACTAGGGCCTATAGAAACCCTGTTGACCCTGAGGTCTAAAAGAGCTCTGCTGTACTGGTGGCTTGTACACAACCTGCTGCACTGGACGCCTATACACACCTTGCTGACCTTGAGGTTGAAATGATCTCCTACTAGGCTGACTAGGACCAATCTGCTCCCTTTTCCTCTTCTTCAACCTGGAAGCCGCATTAAAGGCCTCTGAAAACACATCATACTGAATCAAGGCCATTGTATCCTGAATCACTGGCCTCAATCCCAAAACAACCCTCCGAGTCTTACGCTCCTGATCTGCTACAAATTCCGGTGCATAAAGGGACAACCTGCTAAAATCGGCCATGTACTGGGCCACTATAGCATCACCCTGAACCAAAGACAGGAACTCCGTCTCTCTTCATTCCCGCGCAATCCTCGGGATGTACTTAACCCGAAATGCCCTAAGAAAGGTATCCCAAACATAAGGAGTATGTCATGCCGCCCAACTAGATTTCACTGTACGCCACCACTCTTCAGCCTCGTCATCAAACAAATAAACCGCAAATGTAACTTTTCTCTCATCAGTGTAATCCAAAGGATCAAATATCTTCTCAATTTTGTTGATCCAAGCCTCTACCTTTCTTGTTCGCTCTGGAATCTCTGTGGATAGTACCCCATAAATTCCTTTAATGTACTATGCCCATGATAACCACCCTGTGTGTTCAACATCTGAGTCTGCACAGCTTGCGCCGCTAATATCTATGCCTGAACCGCTATGAGCTAGGTTATACAGTCCATAGCCACTGTTAGACGGTCATACCCCTGATCTCTGCCGGGTGCCGCCTGACCTGGTGCCTCATCATCACCTTGGGGCCTACCCCATGTTCTTGGTCAACCCGCCATTCTACTATCAAAGAGTTAGCATATGTTATAACACATAGACAGTTTATAGCACATAGGCAACAAAACTCACGTAAAGCACATAAACCACTCAAGTACTAATCACGTAAACAAAATGATCACATAATCACATAATTCACTTAATTACCTAATCACTTAATCACTTGGTCAGATTATCACATATTTCACTTTTCTTTCATTTCTTACATAATCTCATGCTAAGACAATTACCCATATTCCGAGAATACCATGGTTGACAACTAGCATGCGCTTTGATACCACTTAATGTAACGCCCCAACTTGACCCCACATACGATCAGCCAGGACGCAACAAAATTTCGGCAGTATAACGACAGTAATACGGATACCGGGCTCTAAACCAACCCTTTTCTAACTCATACAACCAACTTCAAGATCAACAACAACTCCACAACAATTTCAACAACATACAACGCAACCATTTCCATATATTAAATATCTATTCAACAGTTCATTCATAAGTTATACGCCTCCGTTCCAACATCATACTTAGGTTATATCATACATTCCCAAAATAGATTATAAACCAGTCTAGTAATCTAATCATGTTCGAAAGAAAGACTACTAAACTAGCATAATATATGCCTTTATCTCTAAGTAGGTTATACAATCCCACATGTTACATCAACTAAGACAACCTCATGGAAACACCTCCTGCACATAAGACTCGTCCACGTAAGGCACATTCTCAGCATTCTGAGGCACGTTCCCGTAATCTTGTTCAGTAACACCTATTTGCAGATTATGAATAAGAGTGAGCTTATATAAAAAAAGCCCAGTGAGGAATTCTATAGATCTTTTTGAAAACATTTACTTTACCCTCTAAGAAAATCATCCCACAAACAAAAATCATAACAACTTCATTGACATCAACTTTTCAATTCAATCACATAAATGACCATTCAATTGTAAAAGTATACAGTAGTTGGTGTAGCTCCAAATGTCATCACGATCTCAACCATCTTCTTATAACTCCCATAATACACACCCGAGGTACCTCATCTAGCCCCTCATCCCATGGCATCTCCGCCCATGCGAGCTGCTGGTAGTTTGTGATAGTCATGTCGTTATCAACACGACAACCCAATGCTGCAAGAGAGGTGGCACACACTATCAATACTCATGACAATAATAATAAACATTCATATTACGGAAGGACAACAAAAGTAGGTTGCCTATCTCCTGACATCATCAATAATCAACAGTTAACATCATTCAAATAACATAACATCAATTAATCAAATAACCAACTGACAACTAAGTTAGATGACAAAGTAGGCAACCTAACATAACATGCATTAAACCACACAACCAATCCCGAATCTAACTAACAACAATCCAAGATTCAACTACTCAAACACCACCCAAACAACCAAAGACAACATTTCAACATTTAATGAAAGACTACACAAACTTCCAACAATTATAACTTACAATCTACTAAACCAATAACCTCTAAACCACTTTCTATCACTCACCTACTCATGCAACTACATTAAGCTCACTAGAGATCAACCAAAAGCCATCCAAACCAAGCCCAACAACTCTAATTTTGGCAATGCTCTTGGCTGAATTTTCTGGGATTTTGCAACAACAATCCAATCAAAAATTTGGCATTACAACATCACTACCCCACAATTAACAAACTTTTAGAAGCCTCAACCAACCAATTTCAACCACTACAACAACAATTATTCAACAATAAGCCAAATACTCAACTTTAATACCCGAAAAGTAGAAATACATGCTAGTACCATTCAAAACTTATATAAACGCACGTAAACGATCATTTGCATCTACTGAGCAACAATCTAACAACAATTTAATATTTCATCTAATAAAAATTCAATTATATAAAAATGACATAAAATAGCATTTTGAGATCTAAAAATTTTCTCTCACCTTTGATCTACAACAAAGCTAGGATGCATGCAATAGGTGCCCAACAAGCGGAATCCAACTCAGTTTGAGAAGCTTTGGCCAAAAACTAAGTTTTCTAAAGAAAATTTTCTTTGAAAACCTTTAAAATTCTTCTATCTTTTTCTAGCTCAACCTCTCGGCCTTGTGTGTATTTTTATGTGACAACAATTTTCATATGCATACATTAACACCCAACTCAGTTAAAACTCAATTTTTGCGCAAAAAAGGTGTAAAAACCTTTAAAATTTCTAATCCGATTTAAAATTTGTTTTAATCAGACACGGGTCAATTAATATCCGAGGACTAGGTTTGAAGATGTTTAAAACACCCGTGTAAAAATTTTAGTTGATGTGTGTTCAAAATACTATTCACAAAAAATCGACGATAAAATTTTTAATGCTGATTTTGAAGAAAATTTCATGAACGCACACTTAGCACGTAATAGGAATATAAAAAACAGAATTAGCACATTCTAACTCATAGAACACATAAAAAGGTCAAAATACGCAATTCTATGCAAATGTGAAATTTGGGGTTTCACACCCATAGTCGAATGCGCAGTTTCAGCATCATAGCCTATTCTCTTATTTACGCAAACTCTGACGAAATTGTACTTTGTTGAGTAACGAGATCGGTCTCTAGTCTTAGAAAACCTGTTCTTCGATATTGTACTCTATATTTGACGATCTCTCTTTGTCCCAAGAGAAAAGCAAGAAACAGAGCTAATGATAAGTACCCTTTTAAGGCCGATGGGGTTGATGGCAAGCAATGGTATACGGGATGGAAAGCAAAGTCAATGGCATTTGAGGGAATCGTTTCAACGGAGAAATGAAAAAGGAAAAGATTCCAACCATAGGGATTGAAAATCGCGTTTAAGGAAGCAACAATAAAGATAACAAGAAAATTCTGCATCGGCTTAGCTTAGCGTCTGATTCTTTTCTACCTGAATCTACGATTGTGAAATTAGACCATCTGTCTTTGTCCCAACCGGTGGAATGACGTCAAAAACACAAACGGGGCCAAAGCAGTTCAGAATCTTCCTTTTCAGGTGGAAGACACACAAGAAGGAAAGGCTTCGGTAAAAGTCCCACCCAGCAAAAGATGGGAAGGAGTGTCGGCTTCATTCTAAGTACGAGATAGTATTGACCAAGAAGCACAATATACCAATAGTCATGATAGCAAACAAGATACCCTTCAGCCTTAGAGGGAGAGGGATGGGGCCCTTTCAAGGATGGTTTATCAGACTCACCGCAAAGAAAACTATATCGGACTTAGCTAAATAACGGATAATTGTCACACTCTATGTTTGTATCTGAAAGAGGTTTAGAAGGTGTATCTCAAGCACCTAGGAACAAAGCTTTGGGGATAAGGCACCGACTCCTAAAATCTGTATCAGCTACAACCAAGATTCATTATTCATTTGAAAGACAAAAACCCCGGTTATCAAAAAGTCAAAGGGGTCAGGAAGTTGGTCTTATCAAAAAAATAGGGAAATAGGGGTCATCATTGAGCATCTTCCGATGAAGCATAGACCCTTTCACCTTTAACAACCAGCCGAGCCTTTCTTTATTGAAATTTTCGATCATACCGCTCAAAAGGCAAAAGTAAGAAAGAAGCAAACTGAGAATGAATGGGAAGTTTCTAGTTATGATGCCTTTAAAGCGCACCGGCGGTCAATTCCTCATTCATAGATCTTCGGGCCGGAGCACCAACAATTTGGTGATTATAATGAGGAATACGATTATGAAACATGGCCACTGCTAATGATCAGTAAGGAGAAAAAGGAAACTGCGTCACTAGAAAGAGAACTCATTTCTTCAACTTCGTCCCTAGAGCAAGAAAAGAAGGACCTCTATTTGAGGAAGTCTTTTGATGAATTAAAAGGAACAAAATTATTGAAAGGGGACACCCCTTGGGAAACCTTTGAGGGAAGAGAATTGTGGTAGCTAAAGCAAGGCCCTCTGGGTGGCCATTCTGATTAGGATGTGTTCGATGGACATTGGTCTAAGAATGACTAATGCCCTTGGCTCACTTGAGATGCTTTCATTTTGGATTGCGTTGGGCATTCTTATTGGACTACTGGACTTGCGTGCGGTCCAACAATACAATCTATTCCATTAGCGCTCGTTAACTATTCAATACTTTACTGACTTGGGATTTCATTTGACAAAAGAAGGAATTGTGCATTAACGCATTGACTCACGGCGAGGACTATCCAAACAGAAAAGCCTTGACCCATAAGGGACAGTATACAAAAGTATACATCGGTATAAATGTCAACATCAAAAATAGTATATTCATGAGTTAGGATAGGATCTCAAATATCTTCTGGCTTATTGATCCAATTCTCTCATCGATTCGGTATCACCTGCTCAGTCATCAAGAAGCTCCGCAGCCCGAGTTAGACTTTGAGGAGCGACCCCTTTTGAATCAGATAAGGGAATGGAAAGAAGCTAGCTCAGATTTAGAATCTCAGTTGTCTATCGGCCGCTTTTTGGATATTCAAGAGGGGCAGGCGCTTCATTCACATTTGGATTCGTATGGCGCTTCAGATCTAGAGGGACATGAATGGATGTTGGAATGGATCCTGAGTCAACTGCATGCACTACGACTGCCTCCCTAGTAGTCACCTTTGCCTCTTCCATTCCATTTCTAGTGAAATAGGGGAAAGATTAAGTGAACCATGGAAAAAGCATTTTGAAAATTCCTTTCTCCCACTCGGTTCAATCAAATCAATGAATCTTCTGGCTGGCAGGGTTTTTGCTCGAACAACTTTAGAACTACAGCTTCGCCCTTATAAGTAGATAACAAGTTATATAAAAGAAAAAGAGAACTTACTGATTATCTATCTCTGAATTTGATATTCTATATAGATTCAAGTTATTTTATCTCTATTCAAGTAGTACTTTTTATTGTTTGTTAGTTATTATTAAGTATTAGAAATCTATTAACTTGTTTTGGAGCATGCTATTGTGCTATTGGTCTCTCTTGTTCACAACTTCTGTAAGATGGGTCCCCACAATAAAAGAATCAACTCATCCAAGACATGAGGAAATTGGCAAAGAAATCAAAAAAGCAGGAAAGACTCATTAAGCAATCAATTTATTCCCCTTACATGCGTGCTTCATTTACTTCTTTATACGCGTCAGCGATAAAAGGTCTAAACACTCAAGGCCTACCCGATCAACTGTTCGATGTTATCCTCACATATTTTATCTACTCGATCCTGCTTGATATGCTTGCCACAGAGAAAGACTCTTTCTAAAGACCCAATAAATGGTAAAATAATTCTATTTTCCAGTCGGGCGGAATGAAAAAGAAAATATTGATTGAGATCAATTGAAGGAAGACCTACTCAAGAACTTTGCCAATCGAATGGGAAGAACTTGACTCATCAAGCAAACAAAAAATTAGCCTTCATTAGTCATAATGTGTTGGGCCCTTGTATATGTATATGAAGCGTCACGTAGCACCTTTAGTTCGTGACTTGAGCTCTTTAGTTTGTGAGTTCTAGAGCTGCTATGCTTTAGCGTATCAACATGGCAAAGCTGACTAATCAGCTTAATCCTTATTGTAATCATATAAAGAAGAACTGGCCTCGCGTCAAATATTGTTTGCGCAGATCGGCGCAACATCATATCTGGAATGACCGATCTATGAATCTAGAGCTTTTCACGTAGAAAGACGTCAAGAAAGCTTGAATAAGATTTTGAAAGGGTTTGCGCGTAAAGAAAAAATTACAACTGAAAGAGTCTTTCGCTTCTGCATTTCCTTCAGGCAGAAATATGTGGTGAAGGCTACTTGTTCCTTGGCGGGCTATAAAGGAAAGGGGTAAAATTTAACTTTGTAATTATAGTAGTTTCACTATTAGTAGTTAGCTAGCGAATGGCAATCGCAGTTTCAAGCGAAGTGCATAGTGGAAAGCGAATAGTTCTTCTAGTTCCAAGCGTGGGACTACGAGAGAGTAGTTCAATGCCAACGAATATGGTAGGAAGTAAACAAGTGTTAATGGTGGAAAGGCCGCAAGGGAAAAAGCATTAGATAAATGTGAGCGAAGTGAAGGAGAAATAATATTTTTTATATTGGAAAACAACTCCCCCTTGGGGAACTTAACTACCTCGATCCTCATCTCGTCCACTCATAGAAGACCTTGCCTAGCTCTACTTTCTTTCTTATACCAAGAACCCTAGCTTAAATCCTGAGGCCAAGGTACGTAGTGAGGTCTTTTGCTGGGTGATAAGGAATGGTCGGTTTTTTAGTCTTAATCCAACGACTAGCCTTACTTCGAATGATATTTGAAGTATGGTTTCCTTAGCCAATTTAGCGGGATCTTATTTGACAACTTCACCCATGGCTTCCAGTAGGCTTGAAGAAAAGGGTCTGCCTTTTGGACGACCACTATCTTAGACAGTTCGCCCCGACTTCCAATTCAAGGTCCGTAACTTATAGCTTTCGTTGGCCTACAGGGAGTTCTTTCTTAACTTCAATCCGCTTAAATCCCAGACTCTCCCCATTCATTACCTTAAATGACAATGGGTAAAGATGAGGTGATAATGGGTGAAAGATATTCATTGTGGTTAGTCTTGTATTTTTTATCAATGTCCCACCATTTATTTGAACCTTGTCAATGATCGAACCACCGCTGGAGCCCCATCGGGGATCGGTAAAGCTTTTGCCCAGCATATACCCCCCGATCCGTTCAACAAAAAATCGAAGGCGGCCTACCTAATTTCCTTTCTGTCCGCTGCCCCTCAACTGCCCTATGGGTCTTTCTGGTAGTTTGAAATAGATCTTATTGCCTTAGATGACCTAGAAGGAGGATTGTTTCTCTCACCCGTAGCAAGGTTGCCCAAGATTATTTTCAGATGAATGAATCCCGAAGAAAGGAAGGCCTGAGAGCTTACTCCGATGTTCATGGTGAAGTACGCCCTTAGGAGTAGTTAGTAGGGTTAAAGGAATGCCTTAAGGCAGCTCGTGACCTAAGGTGGGCACATTAGACTTAATGAATTAGTCTTAGTTTTGGCATTTCTCGCAGGAAAATAGGAAGAATTTTAAATGATAAAGTGAGATTCTCTTATTAAATAAAAAAACGGACTAGGAGCAGAAGGCGAAAGGGCGTTTCTTTAGTAAAGAAAGAACGCAAATTAGTGACATCTACCTTAAAGTCTGCTTCGGGTTCTGTTCTCGCTGTTCTCAAGGTAGCGAAGTTACCAGAAAGGGAAACTCTGATTCCTCTTGTTGAATCCACTATTCACAACGTATCATATTACTTAAAAGAAAGCAAATACATTAAGTAAGGGAGCGTGGAAAGAGACACCAACTGTTTACTAGCTAGCATTGAAAGCAGATTCCAGAATGACTCTTTGAACTTAACAACATAATAAATAAATAAACTAGCTTCCATCAAAACTGAACAAGATGAGAATTAAAGAAAATCGAACTGTGATAACGTTTGTTTTTAACAAAAAAGAAAAAATAATGAAAGAGAACAGATGAAAGTTCACCCCAAAGAAGTGACTGACTCAAGGTATGCTATCGCTCTTCTCTCTTGACCTGAGACTACTGGGGAGAGTTCTGTGAGCGAGGAGCGAAGCCTTTCGGTGGCTCGTAAATAAAAAAGAATCAATTAAA